>NLAP01000004.1:752211-934225 GCA_002374725.1 Metschnikowia hibisci | reverse complement strand
TCAATTCCGGGCTCTATATCCAGTTCCGACCTATTAAGGGGGGTCATTCAAATCGTCAAAATCGGCCAAAAGAATTGATGTTTTTTTCATCAACAAGCAATAATATTATTGAAAAACTTGGCTCCAGTTGGAAAAGTCCAGAGTGGTTCGGGGATGTGAGTTTTATTAAAACCCTCGGAACTCAAGTCACGTGATCGTCTCATCTTGTATAACCCTTCATACATCCCAAACATCCCAATATCATAAAAATTTGCAGCTTGATTCAATGTTCAAATACAGGGATACAAATCGCACTCTCAACTTAAATTGGTCGGAAACTGTGATAGTCTTAGGGACTACGTGCAGGAAAAAGACTTTTAAAAGCTGTTAACAAACTGATTTCTTCAGAACTCTGATTTTGAGTTTTTCCAGATAAATGGATGAAAGCATTTTCTTTGAATTTAAAAAGTTTTACGGTGTAGGATACAAATTATATTTTGATTGTCGGCCTTCTGTCGAAGGTAAAGAAAGGAGTATCAATACCAAGGTTCGTGGTGACAGCTGCCGTCGTGAGAATCCTCAATGTTGACCGTCAATATCGGAGAGATGAAATCCAGTTTAACTTTCCTGTCAGACTGAAATGATCGGGTTTTTCCATTTTCCACTTTCAAAATTTGAACATCAATGTCTCAATTGCTTTTCTTCATTTCGAAGACCTCTACCTATTCATTTTGAATATTGATCGTGCGACACTCAATAATCCCATTTCCAACCCAAATCAACCGGGGTCCAAGACCAATATCCAATATCAAAAACAATTTCGACAACTCGTTGAGAATTTTGGGTCTGACTTACAATGACTCGACTTTTTATCGAAAAAGAGTATTTAACGCCCGCTTTGGCTGATAATGAAGCTGGTCAAATCTTCACTAAGGCAAGAGTTCCTAAACACATTCAAGTGCCATATTCCTTGGGAAAATTAAGAATACCGCTGTAAAAAAGACCAAAGATAACATTTTCGATATTTGTTTTTCTTATCCTGTATGATAGACCGAGAAGCAAGGCCGGAATGCTGCTGATGCTTGTTAGATTGCTGAAAATTGTGTAAGAGTATCACAGTTTTGCCGTTGGTTGCGGGAGCGTTGCTTTCGTCGACATTGGTCACTCCTCCTACGAGGCCAGCATTGCCAGCATTGCTGCCGTCAAGAAGGGCGAGTTATGAGTTTTTGAGGCTGCCATCAAAGAAGGGAGAGCCATACATTTTTGGTGGAATTTTACTTTTTCCGATTGAAGACTCAAAAGAATAATTGCAAATTCTGTTTACCCATGTTAGTGTCATTGACAAGTGCTGCATATACAGGCAATACATTTTCTAACTTTTTGCTGAGATTGCAGCGAAACTCGAAACAAAAATACACGTGATCATTGACTAGAATTCAACTAACTATATGAATTAATTTAAGTGAAAATTCACCGTGTTCTGATGACCATAGTTGAGCCCTTATTTAAGCATTGAAACTCTTTTTTGTGTACAGGAATATTTAGTAATCGTTCGCATTGAATCGTTTTACCGGATTCTATGGCCGAGAGCCTGCATATGGAACGCTTTCTCGTGAGTATCTTCTTATCTCCGAAGTTATCTCCTTTGAGTCGGCGCTCAAAATAGAAAAGTCCGAGCATACCTAGTCGCAAAACGGCAAAATCCGCTTCCTCACGCACACCTTATCGGAGATTAAATCCGAAGTGCAAACAAAATGCAGTTTCACAGCTCTGTCGGCCAGAAATGAGTATATAAATTCACCTCAATCCCCGGAATTTTAATCCCATCATTAAAAAAAAAAATCGATAATGTACCCAGAAACTTTCCAAGGTATTGGCCTCACAGACTCAAACGACTGGAATGCGCCACTGAAGTTTGACTTTGAACCAAAGCAATTCAGAGATTATGACATTGACGTCGAGATCGAAGCCTGCGCTATTTGTGGATCCGATATCCACCAGGTTTCGGGTGGTTGGCCTCTACCATACGTGCCCCTTGCTGTTGGTCACGAGATTGTGGGAAGAATCGTGAAGATTGGCCCCAACGCCAAGAAAGGTTTGGAATTGGGTGACCGAGTTGGAGTGGGAGCTCAAGTTGACTGTGACGATACTTGTGAGCCATGCAAGAAACATTTTGAAAATAATTGCAAAAAAATTGTGCCAACATACGCCGCCATTTACCCTGAAACCGGGGAAAAAGCCATGGGCGGAAATGCTTCTCATATTAGAATCAACTCCAAGTTTGCCTTCAAGCTTCCAGAGTCTTTGGAAACAGAATACGCTGCTCCTCTTCTCTGTGGTGGTATCACTGGCTTTGCTCCACTTTTGGCTGCCAAGGTTGGAAAGGGAACCCGGGTCGGAATCTCTGGACTTGGAGGAATTGGCCATATGGCCGTTCTCTTTGCCAAAGCTCTTGGAGCTGAAGTCACCGTTATTTCCAGAAACAACAGCAAGGAGAAGATGGCTTACGAATTGGGAGCTGATCACTATGCTGCTACCGACGATGCTGACTTTGATGCCAAATTTGCCGACACTCTTGACGTGCTTCTCAACACCAGCTCATCGTTCACAGGCTCTTCCTTTGAGAAAACTCTTAATATGCTTATTCCAAGAGGTCAGATGAGATTCATCACCGGTCCTCCCGCAGGCGAGCTTCTCACCCTTATGCCAGGTGCATTGCTTTTCAAGAACCTTTCTGTTTCAGGATCTTTGATTGGTACTCCAGATGAAATCCAGTACATGTTGGAGTTTGCTGCTGAGCACAAGATTAAGCCTTGGGTTGAATGCCTCGATATGAGCGAGGAGAACTTGGCTTTGGCATGGAAGAAGACTCATAGTGGAGACGTCAAGTTTAGAGTCACTATGACGAACTACAAAAAGTGCTTCGCATAAATTCTTTTGAAGAAGGCTTAGCTTACTTTTTTTTCTTTTCTGCTTACCCGAAATTGAAACGTACTCGATTTCGTCATTTCTTGCTTGGTAGTTGCCATTTGCAGCTGCGCGATTTGGTCAATTCTGGCACCAAAGCATTAGAAGCATATGTATATACAATTCCATCCCTTGAATTGATGACTTGAGTCGTTTAAATTGCTTGTATTAAATAATTTGGTAATATCTGAAAAATTGGGATGGATATCCGCATATGATGGTTCAAAGAGTAAGAGTAAATATGAAAGGTACTGCATAAAGCCTCACTGTGGCTCGACTCCACAATTAAAGTGTGAAGTTATTATGCAACACCCCGTGAGATAACCATAGTGGCTGAAAACTTTCCTTAATGTTACACACTGGACCTGCATGAGATTTTGCCTTCATCCACAGTGTGAATATATTTCCCAAATGGCACAATCTGCAAATTTGCCGGCATACTTAAACACTAACTTTCCACAAGATGTTTCACTTTAGATATGGGATACTTGGGAGTGACTTCGAGCCCCGAGAAGGGTGAACAACTGTTGGACATAAGTAAGCGCTTTGTCAATGTTGATGAAACCTCCATCACCTTCTCTGAAAGCGATAGTCTTACCTCGTTGAACAACCCCTTTCAAGATCCAGCCACCGCTGCTTATTACACGAAAGTGTATGAGGATTGCCTGTACGAGTGTCGCTCAGCCTTTGACCCGAAATTTCTGTGGACTATAGAAGAAGAAAAGAAAGTTCTTCGCAAGTTGGATTGGAGAGTGGCGTTCACCGCATGTGTCCTTTTCCTCGGGTTGCAGGTCGACCGAGGAAATTTGGCACAGGCTGTGGCCGATAATTTATTGGACGACTTGGGATTGACCACCGACGACTATAATCTTGGAAATACGCTCTTTCTTGTTTCATTTTTGGTGGCAGAAATTCCCTCGCAACTTCTTTCCAAGGCCATTGGCCCCGATCTTTTTATTCCCATGCAAATGTTGGCATGGAGTATTGTGGCCACATGCCAAGCCGCTTTGAAGAACAAAACTGGCTTTCTTATTACCAGAGTATTGATAGGTGCATTGGAAGGTGGCTTCATTGCAGACTTGGTTTTGTGGCTCTCTTACTTCTACAAGTCTAAAGAGCTTCCGATCAGACTCTCATTTTTTTGGACTTCGCTTTCTGTGACTCAGATTCTTACTTCTCTACTTGCATTTGGAGTTTTGCGGATGCGAGGAATCCACGGACTTGCCGGCTGGAGATGGCTTTTCTTGATTGAGGGTCTCATTACCTTTTGCATTGGTGTTTGGGGATTTTACGCCATGGTTCCCTCGGCTGTGCAAACCAGAAGTAAGTTGCGCCCAAATGGTTGGTTCACCGAACGTGAAGAGAAGATTGTTGTCAATAGAGTCTTGAGAGACGATCCTTCCAAGGGAGATATGAACAACAGACAGGGACTTTCGCTAAAAATGATCTTTAAATCCTTGTTGGATTACGACTTGTGGCCCATTTACATCATTGGCTTCTTCGTTTACATTCCCATGGCCACTATCCAACCATATATGACATTAACTATGAAGCAGTTGGGATTCTCTACTTTCAACGTGAACCTCTTAAACATTCCGCAGTTTGCCATCCACATTGTTCTTTTGATCTTTATCACGTGGTTTTCGGAGCGGGTCAACGAGAGATCGTTTGTTTCTTTGGTTTTGCCATTATTCACTATGCCGTTTTTGGCCTGCATCAGGTGGTGGAAGGGAAGCATGGTACAGGCATGGCCCACGTGGTTTTTGGTTTCCATGGTCTTGGCTGCACCATACATTCATGCCATCTGTGTTGGATGGGTATCTCGAAACTCCAACTCTATTAGGAGTCGATCAATTTGCTCGGCAGTGTACAATGTATTCGTTCAGCTCGGTAACATTGCCGCTAACAACATTTACAGAGAGGATGATAAGCCGCATTACTATCGGGGCAACCGAAACCTTTTCATATTGAACCTCGTGGGAATTCCCCTTCTTCTCTTGACCAAGTACTACTACGTGAGAAGGAACAGAAAGAGAGATGATATCTGGAATAAGATGACGGCGGAGGAGCAGGAGTCATATATTTTGACCACCACCGATGAAGGAAACAAGCGTTTAAACTTTCGATTTGACCACTAATTTTCGAATCGCCTAATATTTACTAGACAATGATTTATTCCACTCCATCTTCACGGTTCTAGAGTCATTTATTAGCCAATCACAAACTCAATCAATTTCTATAGTTCGCTTTTTTGTGAGGATATAGAGGATCTCGGAGGAGAATTCTTGGAGATATCTCTCCATGAAGCGCCTTTGAACAACACCAAAAGCGAGAAAATCATACTCACAACGCAAGACATCGAAATAGCTAGAAATGCATAGAAGTAGCCGATTTCCAGCACCAAAGGAGCGATAAAAGCCGTAAACACTGCGGCGCCAATGTTCCGGAGCATATTTCCAAAAGCAACATACGACGCCAGCTGAAGCCGTGTAAGCTCAGACAAATACGTGGTATTTGTGATTAACACCCCCGATAAAGAAAATGATAAAACAAATGACAGCAAAATCAAACAGCTTACATGAAAGTGGCTTTCAGCAATTTTTCCAAAGATGATTAATGCCACAAACATTGGAATAAGACACACGACCTGCACAATGAAGCGTTTTTCTGGCCCTACGTCCACATCGTACTTTCGCCGAATATTATCTGAAATAGCTCCAAAGAGCATGGAGCCGCCAATCAAGGCAATACCAGGTGCCAAATAGGCCAAACATACATCCACACTGGAGTAGCCATAAACCGAGGACAATGCCGCAGCGTAAGATACCGAAGCAGCATAGAAGCAGGAAAACGCCAAAGCTCCACTCAAAGAGCACAACAAAACTGGCGGATTCAAGCCTAAACGAAAGAAAAGACATATATCGGGTTTTGACGGTTTGGGATATTTCTTAGAGCTAACAATCTTTTCCTGTAATAATCGTGGACTCACTAGTACACCGCGGGGCACTTGTCCACCATTACCAACGAGATAACGAAGCGTTTCGGGTAAAAAAAACATTACCAAGACAAAATTGACAAATCCCAAAGAAGCTAGAATTACAAAGCAGATTCGCCAGCTAACTGCAGCTCCAGCAATCCCCAACATAGGTCCTAAAATAGGACCCAACTGTGGACCGGCCATAAAGTAAGAAATGTAGCGAGCACGATGCCGTGGTTCAGAAATATCTGCAATAGCACCAATTGCAACGGCAACGTTTGATGCTCCTATGGCCTGAAAAACACGCAAAATGTAAAGTGTGACAATGCTAGCGGGAAGCGTTGCCAACAAAACATTCGTTACAGTATAAATTGCCACCGAAACAGTTATTATTGGTCTACGGCCATAGCGGTCCGAAAGACTTGAAAGAAAAAGTGGAAAAAATGCAAGCACTAGCATGAAAACCGAGACTGTGCCGTGGATGGCCTGTTTAGATGCCGAAAACGACACCTGAAACAACTCTATGAGCGGAATGTAGATATTTCCAGCCAAAGGACCCAAAAATCCACAGAGTGTAAGTATCCAGATCATTAAAAACTTGCGCCGCCCAAAGGCCGAGTAAGCCTCGGGTGATTCGCTAATAGCTTCTTTATCCGTACTTGACGGAATATCGGTCAGTAAGATTGTCATAGTGATGGAAGATTTTGAATTATAGTCAATAGAAGATGTATTAAATCTAGAATTTAAGATGGATCACAAACTGGCTTCAAAAGAAGTAGTTGAAGCACTAGAACCAGTGTTTTGCACCCATAGGTTATCCTGCAGGAGCTGGTCCATGCGCAAAGTTAATTGCACAGGCCACACAGGCCCCATGGGCGTGAGACGTTCTTTCCAATTTGGATCCAAGCCAAATTGAAAGTTTTCAATAATCCGAATAACAGTGAGTTTCGCCTGGTGAAGGGCAAATTTCTCGCCAAGACACGCCCGGTTTCGTCCATGGAATGCCGTGAGAAAGCACTTGCTCTTGCACAAGGTATAAAAAGCGTTAATATCCTTGACATTATTTCCCCATCTTTCAGGAAGAAATTCGTCTGGTCTTTTCCACACATTTTTGTCTCGCTGAATAAACAAACTGTTGATTCCCACATAAACGTTTTTAGGAATAACAATGTTTCCCAACCGCGTTTCTTGTCTAGTGATACGGTTGGCAAGTAACCCCAAAGGTGGGTACATGCGAAGCGTTTCATAGACTGTGGAAATCAATAAAGGTGAATTTATTTTTTCATCCTCTGGAAACTCACTCAATTCTTCCCGGAGCCTTCTCTGTACATCCGGATGCTTAGCAAGCATGTATAAAAGCGAGGTCATGAGAATCTGGGGATTTTCGTGACCAGCAATTAAGGCGATAATAGAATTGTCCATGAACTGTTGCTTGGTGATCTCCCCATTTTCGTAGCCTTCAGCTAATCTGGGGCCCAAGTGTTTCGAGTTCTTGGCGTTTCTCTCCAATAAGATCTCGTTGATGAGTGACTCTTTAAAATCTTTCACCTCTTTGCGTGCCTTCTGTCTGCTGGGGAATGGAAAAAAATCAAGAGAGGGAAAGTTCATAAAAGCAGGACGAAAGATTTGCCCTTTGAGATATTTGACACGCTTGTGCACGGTGGCTCCATAAGTAGTATCCTTCAAATTGCATCCAATTATACAGTCACCGATGTTAGCCAAGGAGTAATTCTGAATCAAGTCGGGAATTGCTACAAATTTAGAAACTGATATCAGGCTTTCCAAAGTCTGAAGCAATTTTTGCACATTTCCTTCGAGAGGGGCCAAATCTGGAAACTTAATACTGTCAGTGATAAGCTTCCTATACTTCTTCCAGTTCTCGTTTCCTGCCGAAATGATGTTATCGCCTAGATATTGAGACATGACTGACTGAGGAATTTTTTCAATGTTACCACTTTTTTCAAAAATTTCGTTGCTTTTAAATATCTGAGACACGTACTCGGGTTTGGTCACTAGGATGTTCCATCTTGATGCAAAATACATCTTCACCGCGCCATACTTTTCCAATTTTTTGCGGTAGTATTTGTTGAAAATCTCAAGTTGATCTGTCTCCTTGAAAATGGGAACAAAAGCAACGTAAAATGGGATGGTGGGAATATTCTTTGGGAAATTCAGTGGAGGTATCACAATGTTTCGAATCTGAACCGCCAAAAAGGCTGCCACGCATAATATCAAGATAGTGGCAACGGTCATGAGAAAAAAAAGGATCAGGAATTTTCAACTACAAACTTTTTTTTCGTTATTTATACCTTAATTCATACGGAAACTTTTCACCCATTGTGTGCCTGAGTTGCTTTTCGAAAGGATTGTCTGCGAATGGGTGCAAATTTGGCTGCAGTGCGCGCGGGAAATAAACGTACAATCCGCCAGATGAAAAGCCTATTCTAGCAATTGCAGGTGCGAACCAGGTCTCCGAAACCTGAGCCTCCCTGGACAAATACTTGTGCTTTTCTGGGTCAAAAATAGATCACAAATGATTGGGGATTAGAAATTTACCGAAACTTTTGAAAATTCCTTATTGTAAAATCAGTGCTTTTTTTTTGGTGCAGGACTCTTTGTGCAGGACGTGCACCGCCGGCAATCACAGCATAGCATATCTATGATCCTAGACCAACATACAGGTTAGCTTGAATTAAAGTGTATTTCTCATTCAAGAGAATGAGTGCATAAGGGAGAATTTTAAATTTCGTGGCTTGGTATCTCGTGTGTTTCTGATGGCAGTCTGCAGGAAAACGCTTAGTTCTAAGAATTCAACCTTGTATTAAATCGAGCTGTAACTTTATCAAACCCAAAGTTTTGATTTTCAAGATTGCAGAATCATGGTTTATGTGCCAATAATTTCTTAGGGAATCTTGATTTTTACATCGATTATCAATTATTATCGATGTGGGATTTCTCGGGAGAGAGTGCACAGTAAACGATTTTTTATGGCCGATGTCATAAAAACCATGAACTGTGTAAAATCACATCCAACACCGAATTAAGCCTACAAAAACCTCAGTTCAAGCTTATATAAATTACTCGCATCTTGAAAATAAACCCACCAGAATTTTTCAAATTAATTTGACATTAGTCTCTCATGAAAAAGCTGTGCCTCGAAATCCCCACTTGAATCCTGTGTAGTACGCGCATATAGATAGCGATAGGTCTTGTTATCTCCCGGTGCGAGTTACCCGATTTGGGAAGACACATGGACTAATTCCTTTCCACATTAAATAGACCGCTATGCACTTCGGATCCGTCAAATCCACCAAAATATTCAATGCTTCATTCTTCTTTCACCGACGATGTCTACAATGCTGAAATTTTTGCCGGCTGGTCCGATAAACTTTACGCCTATAGAGCCAAGCTTGCCGCCAGCGTCAAAGGTCCATACAAGATCCCCGATGACAATTTACCCCTGCAAGAGGAATTAGACAAGGGCATTAATGCCGTGGAATTTGGTGAGAAGTTCGTGAACGATAGGGAGAAATACATTACCGAATTGCCAGGAGTTAAGCTAGCCGAGTTGATCGCTTCCGGAGAGCTTTCTTCAGTTGAGGTGTTCAAGGCTTACGCCAAAAGAGCCACAATTGCACACCAATTGACCAATTGTGCTATGGAAATTTTTATTGATGAAGGATTGGAGCGTGCTAAGGAGTTGGATGCTTATTATGAAAAGCACAAAAAAACTGTGGGCCTTTTGCACGGCTTGCCAGTATCGTTGAAAGAGCACTGCGACTACAAAGGAAAAGTCACCCACTCTGGTTTCGTATCGTGGTTGGAAAAAGTGTCTCCAAAAACGGCTAAGACGCTTGAAGATCTCTACGCTCAGGGTGCTGTGTTCTACATCAGGACATCTGAGCCCCAGTGTTTGATGCACCTCTGCTCCAACAACAACATCACAGGCGTAACCAGGAACCCATGGAATACATCTTTGACACCAGGTGGCTCTTCTTCGGGTGAGGGTGCCATTGCGGCCATGAAGGGTAGTGTTTTTGGTTTAGGTAGTGATATCGGAGGCTCCATTAGATGCCCTGCTGGACACTGTGGAGTTTGGGGGTTCCGCCCAACGCTGAGAAAATTGTCTCTTTTAGATACTTCTTGTGGAGTCTTCGAACAGATTCAGGAAACTGTACATCCGGTAGTGGGACCTCTTGCCAGAACCGCCGAGGATCTCGATTTATTCATGAAGGCGACTCTTGATAGGGAGCCTTGGAATGAGGACCCCGGATTGGTGCCAATACCTTGGAAAACTGCTGATAAATTAAAACCCGACTCGTTGAGGGTGGCCATCATCTACGATGATGGTTTCGTGAGACCTACACCTCCTGTGACGCGTGCGTTGAAAGTAGCCGCAGACAAATTGAAGGCTGCAGGTGTCACTGTTGTTGAGTGGAAAAACATTGATGTAGAAAAGATTGTTAAGGCATGCTACCAGAGTTACACTGCAGACGGTAACTACTCGGAAAAGAAAATCCTCAAGGTCGGTGGTGAGCCTCTTTTGAACTTGACAAAGTTCTTTTTCAGTGCTGGAAATGGAGACAAGGGACTTACAGGACTCGAGACGCAGCAGATAAACTACATCAGAGACAAGGGTAGACTCGACTACATGAAGCAGCTTAACGATGAGAAGATCGACTTTATCCTTTCACCAGTTTATGTGTCGGTTGCCGTCAAGCCAGAAACTTCAAAATACTGGGGCTACACATGCTTGTGGAATATTCTCGATTTCCCCAACGTCGTGTTCCCAAGTGGACTTTCTGTGGACGAGAAACTTGACGGTGCGCAAAAGATTGAATTTAGAAACGATATCGAGGAGTACGAGTATTCGTTGTATACTGACGCAAAGGATTTCGTCAATGCTCCGATCTCTTTGCAATTGACTGGCCGCAGATACACTGACGAGACGGTGATTGAGGGAGGCAAGAAATTGCACAAGATCATCTCCACTTGATAATATGCCATTTGGTGTCAGCATATAGAATAGGTGTTGAAATCGACTTCACCAAATTAGATAGTCAAAATCGTGTGAATTATTCAGATGTGCTCTACACAGTGACTATTCGAGATAGGATAATCTTCGATTGTGTATTTTATGACATTCCAGTAGACTCTATGCATGATATATTTTACCTTCAATCGACCACAACCACAAGCTAAAAAAATTTCTATTTAAGTAATATGAATTCACCAACATATTAATCTTCTCATAATGTGGTTTCCTGCACATAATCGCATATCAGCATCGCGAGTTCATCTCCAACTACCAATGAGTGCATTTTCCGCTTTTGGCAAGAAAGCCGAGAAGGCGTTTTGCTTTCCCGAGCCCGGAGCTCTACGAAAAAACATTGTTTTTAACTCTAGCGTCGACTTGACCACTTCCAACACACTCCACACTCCCAATTCCATCTTCATTGGGTTGAAACACAAGGAGTATTTGCTCATACAAGGATGCTACAAGTTGACCCTTCACCGTGGTGAATGCCTTGTCAACGGTATTCACCGAATTCCACTTGAACAAACCTATCATATATCCTCCGACAACATCGAGTCCATCCCCACTATTTCCGTGCCGGAGAGCTTTGAAAATGCGGGAACAGGTCAATACCCAAAAGTTTTGGCGAATTACGAGACTTTAATAGAGATCGGGAACGTGAACAATGGCATCTCAGAAGCAAACGTTTTTAGTGAAGCTTTAATGGGTCTTCATCAACGCTACGGTAACTACACTTTCAAGGCAGTACTGGTTACCGAGTCAAACAACAACCCATCCATTCTTCTTCCCAACGATATGTCTAAAGCCCTTAATCAGATCTGCCATGAAGTTGAAACAGTAGCCGTTTTTGGAGTAGCCAGCGGCGGAAAGCAGACTTTCGCCAAAGCGCTCATCAACTGTCTACTCCTCAACACCCACAAGGCTGTGGCATACCTTGATATCGACCCCAGCGGCTCCAATATAGGGAAACCATACTCGCTTTCGCTTTGCATCTACAGCGAGCCGCTTTTCGGGTCCTTTCATTTGACACACCAAAGTGAATATGGGGACTTGGAGAAAGACGGTTATTTTGGCTACTCTCACTGCTACGAGATGCCCCAATTCTACGTGACTCAGTGCAAGCGGCTAATCCAGCATTACCGTCACCACGTCCAGTCTCAGGGAATTCCTCTTGTGGTCAAGTATCCTTCTTGGATCAAGGGTCTCGGAAAAGATGTGTTGAATAGTATCCATCGCTTTCTCGAGCCGAAAACCCTCGTCTACTGCAAACACGAAAATGCCATGGAGATCTTGGGGTTCCAGCCTCAGTCTTTCGAGGTAGAGCACACCGAGTCCGAGATGATGGCCGAGTTTAAAAGTCCTCAAATTAAGATTGTTAGCGGAGTCCGCAAAGGCACGCTTCTGACAAAAGACGAGCTTCGAACCAGAAACACCCTCTTATATCTACACCGAAGAGGCAATCAATTTGATTTTCGTCAATTCCTCATTGATTCGCCCCCCAGCAAGCTTAAGACAGCGCACGTGACCGCCATCAGCGTGCTCAATTTTGATACTGGAGTGAAAATGGAGTTTCGAGAGATGCAGTTTCTTGCCGAGGCCTCGATTATGGGCATTTTTATATTGTCCGAGAATATAAGCCCGAAACTACGCGGGAAGTATCTCAATGGCTCGGACTTTATTGCCACGGATCCAAATTTTATCGGTCTTTGTGTGGTGCACTCTGTATCCGAGGAGTCGTTTTGTATCTACGTCAACGATGAGCATCTCATCTCCGACGAAATATCAAGAGCTCTATCGCAAAAAAAAGCTCTTGTGCTCGCTAGAGGTGAGGGTCGGATTCCAAAGGTGGAGTTTGAGGCACACCGCCTGCTGGGTTCCATTCCATACGTTGGAGATACTAGATATGCTCTTGGAGGCACATGGGAAGTACGCAAAAATATCGCCCGAAAGACATTATAGACAGATGTACAATTTTTCATGTGATATTCTAACCACGTATACTAATGTGACTTCAAAAACACACCATCTTTCTTCTATTGCTATAGTATTCTTTTATCTAACTAGGGCTCCAAATAATGTATGCCTTTATTCTTTAAAAGATTTATCTAATTTTCAAGAACTTGCCAATGTATACACATGAGAATCAAAAATCAACAAGATGTTGCAATTCTATTGGATGATTTTGGCGACATTTTAAATCGAAAACTGATACATTCCCGTTCCCATATGAATCAGGCCCAAGAAGCGGGGTCGCACCAATCCAACTACTTAGCTCACTATACCTACCGTATCCGTCGTTGTTCTTGCCCTTAAAAAAATTTGCAGCTTTAATTGAAAATATACCAAAAAATTTTCATCATATATTCTTGTGACTCATTACCAAAAGTCTTGGCCTAAATCGGTCACATTTTGTGGAGATTTATAGCCACACTAGAACTCCCCGGATGCACGGGTGTAGTTGCTGCCACCACGCGAAAGCCTCGCTACGCGCTTCTCGTCACCACTTCCACAATGAAGTATTCCAGCATCTTAGCTTTTGCTGCGCCAGTGCTTGCCATCATCCCGGAAGCACGTATATCCCGTAATGATGACGCATCACCGAAAGTGCGTCAGTCGTTACCCAACTTGTTGAAAGTCGAGAGCATAAAAGATGTGTTGGACAGATGGGAACTCAGGGACAACTTGGATCTCGAGTCCGGGCGTTTTACCGTCAAGAAAGGTCTGGGTTCCGTTTGGTCTAAAACACCTTTGGCCAACTCCAAAAATGATTGGACCATCGATTTGGTTTTTAGAAATTCCGAGCAGGTGGATGTTGATGATCATACTTATTTCGACACCAACGGGTTGTCGTTCTGGTTGCTCGACTCCGGAATCCCTACCGACAAGCTGAATTTTGGAGGTCCAAAGTCATTTGATGGATTACAATTCTTGATCAACAACAAAGACCAGCGTGGCCTTAAGATCTTTGCCAACGATCAGTCCAGAGAGATCCGAAACTCGGCCGAAGACTCACTCGGAGGATGCAACCTTAATTACTTGGATTCCATGGTTCCGTTCACACTCCGTGTGTCCTACTCGTCTTCCAAGCAATACCTCAAGGTTCAGATCGACAATAATTTGTGTTTCAAGACAGATGCTTTGTCGTTTGCCAACTTGAAGAACGACTTAACTTTTGGTGTGACTGCTTCTGTTGACCCAAAATCTCAGGAGTACTGGGAAATCTTGCAATTGGAAGTTGTGGATGGACTCACCAATGACGCCATCGATGATCATGGAATTGTTGAGGCTGGAGGAGTCAAAGTAATCACGGTGACTCAGGAAGAAGCTAAACCAACCAACCAACCTATGAGTCTCATGGAGAGAATGGCCAGGCTAAACCAAGATGTTTCCAAGAATCAACCAGGGTCGCGCCAAGGTGACATCGACTTTACTTCTCACATTAAGGACCTTGAGAAAAAGATCGACAACCTTGCCTCATTGCTAGAGAAGCTTCCGGACTTGGTCTCCACTTTGCTGGAAGTGAAGAAAAACCAAGAAGCACAAGCACAAACCATCCTGGATTTAAAAACAAAGTACGAAGGCTTCGAGTCTGTGTTAGCATCTCACTACAGAGAGCTCACCGAGGATTCTCGTCTCAAGAACAAAAATATCATGGACAAGGTGCTCGATCAGCACTCGCTGACTACTCAACTCATCAACAAGATGGACTCGCTTATGAAGAATAGTAAGGAGATTCACAGCCAAACCTTTGAGACAAAAAGCCAGAGCTCTGAGTTCTTGAGTGTCATTGTAAAATGGGTTTTGATCCCCTTGGCTATTGGTATTACTGCATTGATTGTTGTGGTATACAGATTAAAGAAGGACATCAAACACTCGAAGTTACTTTAGTTAGTTCATCGTTTAAGCATGTATTAAAGGAGACATATTTACAAAAGTTATCAACGACTTCTGGGTAAAGTATTCTGTAGATAAGGCTTTTGCTCTAAGTGAACGAGCTATAGTTACCGCTTCCCAAACTGGTGATGCTAGGAATAGGCTGGTTTTGCAAGTCCAAAATTTGCACATAAGGCTTAGCGCCTTCTCCAATCATGAAGCGAAGTTTCGACCCGGAGCTGGATTCTCTGGCTTGCCCATCGGTCATGATTCTTGCAATCAACTTGATCTCGGGGTTGGCTGAGTCAAGTTCCACTGGAGTGGAGAATTTCCATGTAATTCTATTAGTGTCTTTGTTGAAAGCACCCTCTGGCTTGGACATAGCTGAAGTAGACTTCACAGTAGAATCCAAGGCCGCAGACACCACAAAGTTATCTAGCTTAATGGAGGAGCTGTACTCTGGGTTCAATGCGATCTTAATGATAAGACTTGCCTGATGAGGTTCAAATTTCCAAATTTGCTTAACCAAGACTGGCATGACTTTTGAATCAATTTGATATTTGATACCTCCCACAGTTTTACCATCAATTGCTGCACTCTTCAACAAATAAGAGTCTCCTTCGCCCTTGACCATAAGTTGCTCGTTTAATAAGTATCTGCCAAATTTTGTTGGAATCTGCACTGGGAGCATTTCGGGGGCGTCGGCAGAACTCAAATTGAAGGCAATCTCACCTAAGACTTGAGATTTCACCACCTGGCCATCGACAAATGAAGCGTTCACGATTTCAGCAATGGAAGTGTTCAACCCTTCTTTGATCTGAGACGTAGAAGAGTTAAAGTGCTGGAAATGATCTTTTCTAAAGAGTGAGTTTCCAGTGGTTTGGCTCACCAAAGACATTCTGTCAGAGATCTGAGGATGAGGAACATGACTGTAGGCCTGTGCGGGCTCCCGAGAGTACAAGGAGTCTCTTCTAATGTCTGGACCTGGATGCAGTTTCCGGGAAGGTGGAGGAGGCGGAGCACGGTGTGAAGAATCAGGAGCAGTGGTTGATTTTTCAGCTGGGATGGAAACAGAGTGATTGTCTGTCGTGACTGGCTCCTCAACAATTTGGGTTGAATGTTGTTGAACAGGAGAAGGAAGTTTGGGTGCCTGAGTAATGATTGGCGTGTGCTGAGGAGTCGAAATAGACTTTGCCTCGTCACCAACTTCAAAACTGTATTTTCCAGAAGACGTATTCCTGGATCTCGATTCTGACTCGGTATCAACTCTTGGGGGCTGGCCCAACTCATAAGCGTTGAGTAGCGATACACGATTTCCATCAGAACCCATTGGAACATCGCTCTCATCTTCAGACGAAGAGTATTTAACAAAGTTTGGGTCATTTTCAGAGGCGTCGGCATAATTTTGCGGTTCAACTGGCCTCTGCTCAACTGGAGCAGGTACAGAAGGTTTTAAAGGCTCAGCATTGACTGAATTGGCGAAATGAGAGGACGAATTTTTGGTTTTCTCGATCCCAGAGTCTCTTGCCGTACCATCTACCACACCAGCACCCATGCCGGCAGAAGCTGTGGCACCAACACCCATAGCAAAATCATCGGATGAACCATGAGAGTCCTTTTCATTTAATTTAGGTTCATCAGCAAACACAGAATTTTTGACTGGCGAATTGCTCTGACTTAATGACAAGTTTGAGTCATTTCTGGCCTTGGGTTTGGTAGGTCCCGCTCCCGAAGGAGCATTATACAAGGAATTTCTGTTAGAACGCGAAACGAATGTGCCCTGTCTAGAAGGCAAGGAAGAAACGGAATCGGTCTCAGGAATTGTTTCTGATTGGTTTAAAGATGAATTCTTCTTCTTGCGGCCGAAAATCGACCCCACTTTCAGCCTCAATTTGGAATTTCTTTTATCTTTGGCGGAAGTAGATCCGGTAGAGGAGTTAGACGAAATGATGGAAGCTCTGGACGTTTTTTGAGCAGCCGGGGTCTTCTGGGAAGGAATTTCTTGCAGAGACATACCCTTATTCGGACGAGCAGGGGTTTTAGTACTGATGAAGTGATCCTTGTATTTTGACATCTCTTGATCGATTTGAAACTCCTTCAAGATGAAGTTCATGGCGTTCTCGTTCTTGCTTACCAAACTGGAAGTCTTCGTATTGACTGTGTTCAAGTAGGTTATAAAAGCATTGAAAAGCAACTCCTTTTCAAACTTCTTGAAGTTCTCAAAATTGGTGAGAATAGCTGGAGCTTGCACGTTCCACCGGTAAGCGCCGTCCTTGTCGTTGATATTGTCCAGCATTTCGGCGAGTTCGTTAGAGTTGACAAGCAACTCAGAGTACTTGAAATCGTCTTTGAAAGTCGAGCGAAAAGGCGCCAAGATGTCAGATTTCATGGTTTCTATCAAGGCCTCGTTGACCTGAATCTGAGACATGACAGATGAAGCCACGCAGTTCCAGATCTTGTCAATAGAGCCAAACTCTCCGTGGGTGTCAGCGAAGAAATTGCGGCCGTTACTTATGAGCGAGTTTAAGTCGGCGTTATACTTTCCCAACATCTTGATATAGTTGGCGAACCAAACCAGCAAGTTCTTTTCAATAAGGGTGGAGCTCAAGTGCAACGCATGAGGAATGAAGTCAGCCACTTCGTCTGGCGACTTGGACGTCAAGATGGCAGCGGGGAAATCAGGTGAAGACATGCCACACGGAATAGGCTTGGCGGGCTGTGTACAGACTTGGTGATAGCACTAGTAGTTGGACAGAAATGAGCCCGTTGTTTATCGACACTTGGATGTGCGTGCGCGCTCAAATGAGCAAGTCGGGGTATAGCGGTAGTGTCGGGCCGCGAAACTAATGAGAGTGACGCTTGGGTACACTCCTTAGACCTGCAAACAACAAATATAAAAATTTCATATCTTTAAGTTCTTGCTGGTTTAATGATTTTTTTTTTGTATATGTGCCATTACTCATAAACATTTCGTTGGCTCACTGGAGCTTGGGAACATATTGTGCATGTATTGTAGAGGCTGCCTGAGGCACGGGTGTTGCAGTCGGGTGATGAAGTGCGGAGTGAGAAATGGACTAGGGTAATTTGAGTGCGGGTTTCTATTATTTCCTCAATGTTCGGTATAATCCTAGGTGTATTTTAAGCCGATGCTGGACTCAAATGTTAAGTGTTGATGATTTGAAATTGAAACGTATACGTAGTAGATTTCACAAACCGAAAATTAACACTTTGTTTTTTTGACTTTTTCTCTGTTCCAACTATCATCAGACAATTCTAATCTTCTCTATATTTATTGGATTTATGAGGCGGTTCTTTAACTCTCCAACTTCTTATCTGGTCGAAAATCTCATCACTCACACTTATGCCTTCTGAGGAAGCACCATAAATGTAATTGTCTCAATAAAAAATGCTTTAAGAAGAAATCGAAATAGTTTCATCAAATTCTTCATCAGAGCGTCCAAAAAACAAGATAAGAGAAACTTGTTTCAGATCCGACGGTGGTACGGATGTTTGGCACGGAACTGGGTGTATATAGGCAAAATCGCATACATCATCACATGTGCGCAATTTAGCTTACGCGTCGCATGCCGGTTTCGGAGATGGTCACTGACAATACCGCATGCACTATGATTTAGTTTGTATGCCGGGGCCAAGCCTTTTCGCTTATCTATAAGCGCGGGTCTTTCTCCACTTTTTTCTTATCGGTGGCCAGCCACGCTAATAGATGGTGGATCAAAAACTAGAATTTTCACTTAGGCTTACCAAATCCGGTAGAGTCAAGTGGCCCGATTGTTATGCATGGAATGGCCACGCGCACCAAGTCCGCATGAGCCACATGCTGCTAACCTGCATAGCGTCTAGTTTCTACAAAACGGGATATCGTACTGGCTGCCTATTTGTTACTGTTTATCTCGCATATTATGTGCCCGATACCTGTACATAGAATAGCAGACTAGACCTTCGCCCTCGTATCGCGGGTCTATGTGCAGACTATATGCGTTTACAGCTATCAAGCTTATCGACGCGCGCGAAGTCCAATCATATTCACTTATTCTTATCTTTGGACTGGGCCCGGCATTGTGTGCAATATATATAAACATGCGGCTGCCACCCAGTAGTACCTCCATATTGTTTAAACACTAACGCTATTCTCCAAGCTCTTACAATCAAAATGTCGAGTTCGGACTTTACCGGAACTGGAACCGGAGGTGACTCTCTAAAGGTCGATTTGAACAAGCAGTTTGATGCTGCCAACATGACATGGGTGGGCATTTCTGCCGCGCTCGTGTGGATCATGATTCCTGGTGTCGGTTTGTTATATTCCGGTGTCAGTAGAAAGAAACACGCCCTCTCTTTGTTATGGGCTTCTATTATGGCTGCTTGTCTTACCACTTTCCAATGGTTTTTCTGGGGATACTCTCTTGTGTTTTCCCACACCGGCGAATCCCAATTTTTGGGAAACTTGGATAATTTTTGCTTGATGAAAGTGCTTGGTGCCCCTAGTGTGGTGACTACCTTGCCTGACATTCTCTTTTGTTTCTTCCAGGGTATGTTTGCTTCCGTGACTGCCATTTTGATGGTGGGTGCAGGCTGCGAAAGAGCCAGACTTGCACCTATGATGGTATTTTTGTTCATCTGGTTAACTGTGGTGTACTGCCCCATTGCTTATTGGACATGGGGTGGAAACGGCTGGCTCTTTAACTTGGGCGCTTTGGACTTTGCTGGCGGAGGACCAGTGCACGAAAATTCGGGTTTTGCTGCCTTGGCTTATTCCCTTGTTTTGGGTAAAAGACACGATCCTGTCACCAAGGGTAAAGTCCCCAAGTATAAGCCACACTCTGTCACATCCATTGTCTTTGGTACAATTTTTTTGTGGTTTGGCTGGTTTGGTTTCAACGGTGGTTCCACCGGTAACGCTACCATCAGATCCTGGTACGCCTGTGTTAACACCAACCTTGCCGCTGCTTGTGGTGGTTTGACTTGGATGTTTGTTGATTACTTCAGAACTGGAGGCAAATGGTCCACTGTCGGCTTGTGTATGGGCGCCATTGCTGGTCTTGTTGGTATCACTCCTGCTGCTGGATTTGTGCCTGTATACACTTCAGTTGTTTTTGGTGTTGTTCCAGCTATTGCCTGTAACTTTGCTGTTGACTTGAAAAACATCTTGAACATCGATGATGGTATGGATGTTTTCGCCTTACACGGAGTGGGTGGTTTCATCGGCTCGGCCTTGACCGGATTGTTTGCTGCTGACTATGTTGCCGCCACCGACGGCAGCACAACAATTCTTGGTGGATGGATGAACCATCACTACAAGCAATTGGGATATCAATTGGCCGGCTCATGTTCCGTTGGATTGTGGTCATTTGTTGTCACAGCAATTATTCTATTCGCCATGGACAAGGTGCCATTCTTGAGATTAAGATTGCACGAGGATGAGGAATTGATGGGTGTGGACTTAGCCGAGATCGGCGAATATGCCTACTATGAGGAGGAGGATGAGACCGGTTTGGGCCCTAAATCTTCTCCTTATGTGTTGGAGCCCATTAGATCCAACGACCCTAAAATCGTCAAGTTGAGGGAGGCTGCTGCCGCCAAACACCAGGCTGAGCCTGTCAACGATGGGACCGCCTCGAATGGCCAAACACTCTCGCCTGAGGCTTCCAGCGAGGGCAAACTTTAATTATTCACGCCATTAGGGAGTCTCCGGGTTGGGACTAATAATGTTTAATACAACTTCATCTCACGAATTTATACTTGGAGAGTAGACAGAAAAGCCAAAATGCGCAGTGGCTAAAAGTTAGAAGTTTAGCGTAAGGGAGGAATCTCCGCGCCTGGACCATGGTACTGCACAATAGTCGTATCTCCCTATCAGTGCACACTATCAACTTTACAAACAATTGGAATACCCGTCATACCGAAAATTGCAGGCCAACCGAAAGAAGCAAAAAAGTTATCACAGAAAAACCCCGAACAAGCACAAACCTCAGCAAAAGAATTTTGATACTGTTAAGTGAACAGAACCAATCATACAAGCAATGTCTACAGTGGAGGTATTCCCCAACAAAAGCTTAGGTCGCATGTTTGTGTTGGGAGAGCTGCTATTCGATACCAATGAGCGGATTCGAGCAGCCAACCAAAAATCAACAGTTATCTACTCGGAAACCAACTTTGGCCACACACCCATTCTACTTAACTTGCCTGAAACAAGCACTAGGCTCATGTTCAACTCTAGTGGCGAGCAGCAATTGATCCTCATTGAGGTTCTTGACTTCAATAATGTCAAATTGATGTACAAAGGCATGTATCTCAATGATATTGTCCATCATTGTCTCAGCGACGAAGAGCTTAACAGGATGCAAGGCAGTGATCTCGCAAATCTCCAAAAAAAGAAACACGTGGTGCCGCCCACTCTAAAGGAAGTTTACAATAAGTTATTTGGCCCCACTTTCCCTGGAAAACTCTTTCATCAGGCCAAAATATACATTCTTAGCTACCCTGGCATCGCCTTTCGTTTCCAGATCTTGCTGGAGGTTCTTCTCTCGCAATTGCTCCCAGAAGACGATAAAACGGCTATTCTCTCCAAGTTGACCAATTGGGACCGCTCGACGGATATAATTTGTACGTCGGTAGCAATTTTTAAAGGCGGCGATTACTTCAGTTACCTTGAGCAGATCTCTAAGCCCATTGCCATCAGAATTCCTCGGGACAACAGTCTCCTGATCGAGAATGTGGACGTGCAATTACGGACAGGTAGATTGACAATCCATTTTACACCCGAGTGCGAGAGACCGCCACAGGTGATTGAAATAGGCAAGTCCAGAAATCAGGATGTGCTACGAATCTTGGGACCACCAGAGTCGTGTTTTCACAAGTTTGACTCGCGACTACAAATCCACGAGAGCATGGCTTCGAATATGGATAAGCCTCGGGATCCCGCCAAAGTTTACAAGTTTCACAATTATTTCAAGTTCGGCATCGACTTTCTCTACAACCTTGACTCGGCCAGCCGAAAAGGGGGTGTTCTTAAAAAAGTTATCTTGCACGATGGCGGGGACGTCCAATCAAGAGACTTCATGAAATGGGGGCGGTGCAAGTGGCAGATGACAAATGACGAAGAAGAAAGAGAGTTTTCGATCTCTTCAGAGATGGCGTTCGAGACAATGAGAGAGAACATGTCCAGAGCCGAAAGCTTGGAATCACACCACCCGGTGCTTTTGAACTGCAATGATGCCCAGAATATGAATGAATTTGACATGGAGTTCGTCTCATCAGCTGATTTCAAAGAGTCCCCTTTAGACACAGAAATTAAGGGCTCTAAGCTCACAACAGATATAAAAACTTGGGGGCAGCTGCGACTCTACGGGTATCCGAGATGCATCTGGAATGTGAACGAAAGCAACAACCGTGTGACGTCAGTCACCATATACTAATCAGCAGCAATATTTGAAACCATAAGCCCTGGAAGGCAGTTTTGATTTCATTTCTATCATATTAATTGTAAAAATCTGTAGTCACAATTTAGAAGTGCTGGTGTACGGATGTGCAGTTATTAAGCAGTCTCTCCATCGAGAAGCCCCAAAATAATGAAACTCAACCCGAAACTCATCGACAATGCACCCAGTGTCATCAATCCCGAAAATCAATTAACACTTCAGCTACGAAATCAGCAGATTCTGTACATTGAAAATTTGGAGCATCTCGGAGATGAATATGTTGTTCTAGATTTGACCAATAACGACATCACTGAGTTTGGTGGGATTCCCGAGCAGGCCAAAATCAAGGTACTTCTTTTGGGCCGCAACAATATTAGTACCGTGACACAGGCACCAATTTCGCTCCAGTCTCTCCTGTTGGCTTATAATAATATCAGCTCGTTCAAGGAGTTGAGTAGCATGAGAAACCTAAGCGAGCTTTCCACTTTGGTCATGCTTGGGAATCCCATATCAAAGGAGCATCTTTACCGCACATTCACCATTTGGCTTTTTCCCAAACTCGTCACTTTGGATTGTCTGAAAGTCAAGTATCTGGAGAGAGCTGCTGCTGAGGACATGTTTGGAAAAAACTTCGACACCAGGTCTCCGGCTGCTGACGCTCTTCTCGGGGCTGATAGCAAGAAGGAAAATAATTCAGTCAATGAAGCAGAAAAAGTGGAAACAGTAAAGACGATTGATGATGGTAGTGGCAGGGAAAACAATGCCACGGTGAAAGGATTAAAGATGCTCACTGAGGAGGACAAAGCAAAGCTCATTGAAGAATTAGAACAAGCGCTGTCAATGAAAGATATTGAAAGAATCTCGAAAATTTTAAAGGAAGGATATGTCGATCTTTAGGTCAGGCACCTGGACCGAAGAATTTACAATTGAATATTATCCTGAATTTTATGAGTTTGATGACGATAGATCGAATACAAAATGAATCAAGGTAAAGATTTGTGGAGTTCGAGTTTATAGAGCTAAGTTTATAGATTTCAGGTGGATAGAGTTAAGGTGGATAGAGTTCAGGTGGATAAAGTTCAGGTGTATAGAGGTAAGTGAATAGAGGTAAGTGTAATGTACATAGCGGGAAGGATGAGTAGCAAATGAAGGTGGAATAGCTAAAAAAAAAAAAGAAAGCAAAAGAAGTTGAAATAAAGACAAATGAAGAGATCATAGTCACATGATTGGCGAGCTGATGGTGCACTTTGTATCTGTTGCATCCGCCTGGCTAAGGCGGTCGAAAAAATGAGAGCATGTATAGAGAAAAAATTAGAGTATCACCCACAGACCCCCATTGCCATAAACCTTGATTTTCCTATGCATAGACTTTAATTTCTGTCACTACTACCTTCATACAGCGCTAAAAAGCCCAATTCCCAATGTCTTCATCCAGGCCTAAAAGAAAAGCCGCAGGCAACAAAAATTATCTGGACACCGCCAATGAGACCTTCATGGACCTGATCTTCACCGCCCCTTCAACCAGTGACAAAGGTGCAACCAAAACAGGTCCCAAAAGCGTGAAAAAGAAGGCCACGCCGCCTCAAGGTATCAAAAACCCGACTCCCCCATACCAAGCGCTGGGCGCTTTGGATCGCAATCTGGCGGCCAAAGTCCCCTACAATTGGCAGCCGCCGTGTCTTCCTCGAGACCAGTTTTCGTTCCAGCTAGATACTACCAGCGGTTATGTCAACTTTAAGACACAAACTATGGTGTGTCCCAATCAGCCAGCGATTAACTGGTCCAATCAGACGGGAAGCGAGGTCATGAACCTCCAATCTAAGCTTGATCCGAAGATGAGCCGCCGGGCCGACGCTAAGCCGTGTCGCAAGAAAATTGACCTGGCATTTCAGTTGCGTAAGGGTGACTTCATATACATGGTAAGTGAGCCGCCGGGAGAGCCCTACTACATTGGACGTCTCATGGGCTTTAAGTCAAAGTCCAAGGATCTCACCGAAAACACTGCTGAGGATATTAATAATTGTTTGTTTCAAATCCAGTGGTTCTACAGACCCAGAGATATTCTGAAACAAACCAGTGATTCCCGGCTTCTTTACGCTTCTATGCACAGCGATGGGTGTCCTATTTCCAGTTTCCGTGGCTTGGTGAATGTGTTGCATAAGCTGGATGTAGAATTATACTACAATCCTCCGGAAACTTCACTGCCATTTTCTTCTGCGATTGAATACTTCTCATCCTTTCCAAATTGCTTCTACTACGACAAGTTGTTCGATCGCTATATGATAAAGTTCTACGACATCATAAAAACGTCATCGCTACTTCCGTATATGGACAATGCTGCGTCAAACAGCAAAAACTTCATTCTTGCTTTATCCAAAAGATATGAATTTGTGTTTATGGAAGCCACAAGAACCAAGACTTTCATGAATAACTTCACTTCCACTCTGAGCAAGCACTGTAACATTTGCGCCGAGTGGTGTCCTGCTGCGGAGTCTGTGAGCTGTGCTGAATGTGATAAAAATTTCCACATGCTTTGTCTTGATCCCCCACTATTGAAAAAGCCTAGTAGGGGTTTCAGTTGGTCCTGTGCGTTGTGTACCAAAAAGCACGAGCTTGAGCACCAAAGCAAAAAAATGTTGATGCTTTCCCACGACAACAGATCTAGCAACCAGGACGAGCTCTCCAACCCCGAGGATGATTCGCCAGATTTAGAGGGTCTTGGGGACGAGCAAGTGACGAGGGCCAACATCTTGCCGAAATACGAACAAATGGCCATTGAATACCTCAACAAAGATAAGGATGTTTCCGTGACGGAACGAAGACTCCGCGAAGAGTGGAGTATGCGTTACTTGGGTTTGCATGTGCGCCTCGAAGATGCTATGGATCCAGACGACAGAAGCCCTTACCCTAGAGCATCTACCTCCTTAGGTGCTCGTTATCAGGCAACCAACATTCCCGAGTTTGAAGGTCATCCCATCGTGTACTACGATCCGATAAAAGACAAAACATCGAATGGCAAGAAAAAAGCATCGAACGGCAAAAAGGCTAGCAAGCAGGAGGAGGAAAATGTGAAGTTGTTGCCTATTCCCAAAGAATATCAGGATGTGCCTCCGAAGGAGTTTCCTCAGTGGTTGCAGGAGCGGCCAAAAGGTTACATTGAACGAGGAGTTGACGACGGCGAAGGTGAAACCGCTACCTTGATCTGGAAACCTATGGAGAAAGATAAAGCCGAAAACTTCAAAACTTTGGATGACTACATGGCCTCTTGTGGCCCATTGGCCAAAAAACTAGGCCTACATCCGAATTCTCCCAATTTTGTTGATGCTTGTCTCAAGGCTTATTTAGATTGCCTGGGTGATATCGCCCAAGCTCTCAAACTCGCTTCTGGATTTACTCTCCAAACACTCCAAGAGCCTACTTTGACCAAAGAAGAGGTAAAAAAATTTGAGTTAGGAGTGAAAAAATATGGTAGTGAACTATATCCTGTTTTTAAAGAGGTGAAAACTCAGCCTTGTTCGATGATTGTCAGATATTACTATCTCTGGAAGAAAACAGAGAGAGGAAAGTTGATTTGGGGGAATTTTTCGGGAAGAAAAAAGAAGCCTACTAAAGAGGAGATGCAAATTACGAGTACTATGGAAGACTTGGGTGATAGCGACGACGATTCTGCTTACGAGAATGAAAAGATCACTTCGAAAAAGAAGCTTTTTAAGTGCAAACATTGCAATTCTTACGAAAGTTACAAGTGGTTCAAAGTCACGGGTGGCTCTGATAAAGGAGATGAGATTTCTGACGTTGTTGACAAATTCGATGCTGATACTATCATGGCCTTGTGCTCAAGATGTGCCAAGCTTTGGCGCAGATATGCCGTGTATTGGGAGGACCCGCTCGAAGTTGACAAACGCGTGTCACGTGGAGTTGGGGGCTACAAAAGAAAGGTTGAGTCTGAATTGGTGGATGATGCCGAAAGAATTCTCAAGCATGCCGAGGAAGAGGGAATCGGTATCACTTACGAAGTGGAGCGGCCGGCTACTAACAGTAGCGTTTTGTGTGCCTCTAATTATGAACAACAAACCATGGGTGACAGTCTCTCAAAAATTGAAAACAAGCCCAATGGCTCGCCTCAAAAACCAAAAACTGCACCAAAAGTCAAGAAGGCGCCATCTGCTCCAAAGGCTTCTCCAGCTCCAGCTCCGCCTCCGAGATTGACTTCCAGGCAGTTGTCTATCTCAAATAATAAACTCGAGAAGGAGACTGCGCCTGAACCGCAGGCTCCAGTCAAGAGAAAGTTTAAGGAAGTGATATCCAAGGTCGAAGCAGGTGTCAAAGAAGAATCACCAGCTGCCAAAAAGCCCACGAAGGCTCCATCGTCCAAAAAAACCCGGAAGACACCAGAAATCAAGGTGGAGAAAATCGAAGCACCTCCTACTCCCGAGTCAAAGCTGGTTGAACTGAAAGCACCCCCTTCAAAACGAAGCAGAAAGCCCAACGATCAGATTAATGCAGTCAGCCCTATCTTCAATGCGGCTTACAGAAGCACGCTTCCAGAAATTGCAACAGTCGGCAAGATTGACAAAAAGACATATCTGAAGGTTTCACAGGAAGTTGTGGAGAAGATTCTCGACGGCTATAAGTATCGGCAATTAACCGACTTGAAGGTCCTTGCACAAGGATGGCAGGCACCAAACCAATCTGTGATTGACTTGCCATACGCTGCTCATGAGCGGGACTGCTCCATTTGTTTGGAACATGATAATTCCGAACCATCGATTCTTGAAATGCTAATTTGCTCAAATTGTGGGGTCAATATCCATGGATCTTGTGCTGGAATCTCTATTTCGGGGAAAGTCAAGCCAGTGAAACAGTGGCTCTGTGAGGTGTGCACTAATGACTTAGGACCTCAATTCAGCACCGATTACTCGTGTACGCTTTGCATGGCCAAGTCCAGCAATAGGGAAATGGCCATTCTCGGTGCACCACTGGAAATTCCAGATTACTTGGTGCCCATACTTGATACTGGTAAATGGTGTCACTTATTATGTGGACTTCTTTGTCATGAAAATATTGCGCTCCGCAACCTCGGCAGTGCCGCATTCATTAACAAAGATGTGTGGGCGCTTAACAGCACCAAAATGCCAGCTTTTGCAATTGAAAGTGTTTCTCGTCTTCTTTCATCCAATAACTCCGATAAGTGTGGCATTTGTCACATTGGCGGCGGAGCACTCATTGACTGTAACCTCTGTGCTGCAGGGCAAACAAAGGTCCATGTCACATGTGCCCAGGACACGGATAATTACAAGATTGGATTGAAGTTGATGGCTTCAGCCAAAAACATGCCCAGTGTGTATGTGGAAGAAAAATCAGGGAGATTGGATACGTGTCTTGTATGTCCATTACACGAGCAGAAAGATGTGATAATGAGCTTCAGAGACCATGGCAAAAGGACTCCGCACAGCGAGAACAAACATTTGATTCAGTTGTTTATTGAGGATTTGACAAAGCTCAATCATCGGCCCACAGGCCCACAATTACAGGCTCGCAATTATCTCTACAAGATTGAAAACTGTTTAAACTTGCGCAAAGATTTACATCCAAATGGCAGCAGAAAATTTTGCAAGACGTGCAAAATCGATCTGTCTCCGAAATGGTGGAAGGCAGAGCAAAGTGAGACCAGCACCATTGCTGAGGTAGAGTGTCACAACTGTCATGTCCATAAAGAGAGCAAAGCAAAAGAAAAAAATTTTGAAAAAGAAGCAGAAACCCAGCTCGAAGGTGATCTTTTTTATAAAGAGCTCAACCAGCCGCTCAGTGGAGAACAGTATGGAGTGAAGAACCCACAAGATCGTATTGGGTTTTTCGCAGCAAACGAAAAGCGCAGCGAAACCGAAATGGACGTTTGCAGTGAGGTCAAAATGGAGAACAGCTACTAACGCGCGCATCACGTGCAACCAAAGTCAAGTTTTCAATTCAGCATCAGCTTCCTTAATACTCATATCACAATACATGATAAATTGCAACGACCCACGATAAACACCATGATCAAGCTCGGCGATAAAGATATGCCGGTGATTCCCGGTACCAAAATCGAGGGTGAAGAGCTCCAGGAATTAAGGCTTATGCTCGCCGATTTACTTCGAAGAAAAAGTACCCAATTTCCAGGGTCTCAGCCAGTTTCCTTTGAACGCAACCATTTGGAAGTTTTGCGTAGAAGAGATTACTTTGTTTGTGAAAAATCTGATGGTTTAAGATGCCTTCTCTTCTTAATCAATGATCCCGTAAAGGGAGAGGGAGTGTTTCTAATAACGAGAGAGAACGAATATTACTTTGTGCCCAATATCCATTTCCCGCTTTCTGTTAATGAAGAAAATGGCAAGACATTCCATCATGGTACGTTGCTTGATGGTGAGTTGGTGTTGGAGACCAAGAATGTTCTGGAGCCGTTTCTTCGATACTGTATTTTCGATGCTTTGGTGATCAATGAAAAGGACATTACCAACCGACCACTACCCAAACGATTGGGATATATCACGGAAAATGTTATGAAACCGTTTGATAGTTTTAAGATGAAAAATCCTGATATCGTTAGCTCTCCAGATTTTCCATTTAAGGTAAGCTTTAAGATGATGAAGCTGTCTTACCGAGCCAATGCGGTGTTGTCGATGCAGGACCAATTGTTTCATGAAACTGATGGACTTATATTCACTTGTGCCGAAACGCCGTATGTTTTCGGAACCGATGCCACTTTGTTAAAGTGGAAGCCGGCACACGAGAATAGTGTGGACTTTAAAATGGAGATGGAGTTTAAGCAGTTTCAGGACCCTGACATGGACCCGCACGACCCAGACTCAACTTACCTCGACTACGATAGTGTACCGTCGAAAATCAACTTACATGTTTGGAAAGGCGGGCGAGAGTACGAACATTTTGCGCAAATGGATCTTCCTGAAGATGATTGGAAACTTCTTAAAGAACTCAACGAGCCATTGCAAGGACGAATAGTGGAATGCCGCAAAAAAGTCAGCAGACCTCCTTACTGGGAGATGCTCCGCTTCAGAAACGACAAGTCGAACGGAAACCATTTCTCAGTGGTTGAGAAGATTCTTCATAGTATCGAGGATGGAGTGACGGAAAAGGAAATTACCGAGTCTTGCAAACTGATCGAGCAGCATTGGAAACAGCGGGAAACCGAGAGATTGCAGCGGACAAAGGGTCATGAACAAGCAGCTTCGGTTCCCAAGCCAGAACCACGAAAGAGAGCAGCAGAGCCCGAGCCCGAGCACCAAGACGCCAAAAAACCAAAAACTGAAGAGCAAAAAATGCTCGATATGATGCCAGACTACGAGGAAGACAGCGATCTGGATTAGACACCGAGATTCTGGTCCTTTTCAGACCAGATATTCTTGCACTAGCGCCATAGGCTCATCTATTAGTTATGTAAATTAGTCACGTTCCAAGTCAATTGAGTAGATGTATGATTGCGAGCGATTTGGACCCCCTCCCCCCTTCCCCACTTAGTCACGTTCCAAGTTAATATTGTTGCCAAACTTATCGTACAACTGAGCTTTCAAGGTGGCCAATTGGGAGTCTATGCTGTCGATTTCGTCATCGATGGCGGAAATCTTCTCGTCCAAAGTCTCATTCTCCCGCTCAATCATAGCAACAGCTTTAGAGACCGTCACAAACACAAAAGAGTCGGCAATTTTGTACTGAATCTTTTCATCTTCATCTAGAAGCTCGATTTCCAACGCCAAGTCGTCGATGTATTCTTTTTCACTCTTGTACAGGTTGAGCAGCTCCGTCAAGGAGTCCTTTTTGTTGATGAGAGATGAAAATTTATTGATTTTTTGTTGATCCTCCCATAACACCTCGGTGGTGTTTTTTTGTCCTTCAGGTAGAAGCTCCATGATGGTGAAGAATGAGAAACTGAGCGTTAAGGATTCGCGGTCACGTGATACCACCACGAATGGGTTTATTCTCGAAAACTTTATTTAATTCCGCTATCTGTTGATATACTTTTATTTCACATAGATTATACAGGATCAAATTAGAACCAAGGAAGTTTTGTGTTGTTCTCCCAAATCAACTTTCCCAGGCGAAGTTTCTTGTCCTCCTCCGGATTGTTGCAAAGCATCGCACTCATGGAAGAGTTCTCAAGGCCCCGCTTACAGTGGTATTCCTTAACCAACATGTCGACAACAGTCTCGGAAATTTCGCTTTCCCAAATCACCACTTTGCAAAAGTTGGAGAGTTGAGGAATTTTATGTTCGGCCTCTAAATACTCCTTCATGCCTTCAATGAGCTCGTGAGTCACCAGAGCCTCGTCAAAGTGCGTTGTGTCAACGTGAATTTTGATCACAACTGCTTGGTTTTCAAACTTTCCCAATTTATTCTTGTTGTAGTCTGGCTGCCACACAATAAATCCTTTGAGAAGGCCAGTTTCTGGGCAGGTTACCTTTAGACCAAAGAAAATAGGCTCCACCAGCTGTGCTTTCTCTTCTAGCTCTTCAAGTGAGTGTTTTTCTGGGTTCATCACGAGCCCGGTATCGCCGAAAAGTTTAGTTCCAAAGAATTTTGTTCTCAAATGGAACCAGTCGATGATATCTGCACTTGGAACAATGGCAAGTCGGTCATTTCCATCAGCGAGAGTTTTGTCCCTTGTAGTTTGGTCAAATAGAGATTTGTACTTTTCAAACAAGGCATCAAAGCCTTTATATTTGATAAGCTCGTGGCGCTGACTATACGGCTTTCCTGAAGCGTTCAATGGTATGTTTAGCAACGGTACATGAAACGATTTGAACCCATTGCGGGCGTAAAATTCGCCCACCTCCGAATATAAGAAAATTATGCCGTCTGGACCCAAAAACTCGGGCGTTTTCATCAACTCCACTAACTTGTCGATCATGATGGTAGCTAATCCACGGCCCCGGTTTTCTGGGTACGTGTAAACACCACCAATACAGCCAGAACGGACATCCTGGCGAGTAATTTGGCCATTGGAGTTTTTGTACTTCCAGGCCGCCCTAATCATTATTTCACATGAGCAAAGAGGCACTGAAGGATTGTCGATTGAGCTCAATGTAAAGATCACAAGCTTGTTAGCAGCAGATCTGGCCATTCGGGAAAGAGAAAGAATGTGTTCCCGTGTCACGTAGTCTTCCTGGGAAAGAAGGTTTTTCCATGCATCTGCATTTCTGCTCCTGGTGTAATTTTGTGTTGGAAGATCTTCCACAACACGCAAGAGGAATTGGTCTGGAGATTCGATCTTTTTGGACTTATCAGGCATTGCAAGTAGGATTTATGCCGAATGAAATTCTTCAAGTTGCGCAGACAGGTACCAGTGGGTGAAACACGGGGTAAACCCTTTTGCAGGGATTGCCATTGATGATTCTGATGCTCGGCGCCACGCGCCTGAAATGGGCGACCCAAAGAGGAAGTTAGCGCGCAGCTTTGATTACTATTGTGCCTGCATGTCACACGCACATCATCCTGTGTGCAGGTCCGAAACTCCACTTTACCCACGGCCAATAAAATTCGGTTGCAATCGCTTGCTTACACCGCACCAAGTACTTGGCCCGAACCTTCCGCTCGCTTTTTCTAGATCCAATTCTTCAAAGAGTTTCATTCTCTTCCTAAGAAGCTTTAGTTGGGATTGATTGAATTCGAAATAGAGTGACCTACTTAAGAAGTTTTGAACCCCACAAATTCTAAAGCAACAATCTCCACAAAATATGTCATTGTTCAGAGCTCAAAGAACAGCTAGCCGGTGGATCAAACCCCGCATGCCAAGCGCATTTTCACGCAGTTACGCAACCACAATGGCTAAGCACAAGCCCAAGCGATGGGCTTATACTTTTGGATTAGCAGCCTTGGCCGGCGGCGTCGTGGCCCTGCATGTATTAACCAAGCAAATAGCCTTGGAAACCGAGAAAAAAGGCAAGACTGTCGAGGAGGTGCAAAAACATACTTCGGTTGATACAGGCATTTGGGTTGTTGTCAATGGAAAAGTATATGATTTGACTGATTTCATAAATAGGCATCCCGGTGGATCTGACATTATTCTCAAGTACGCAGGAAAGAATGCACTGGCTATTTTTAACAAATATCATGCTCTGAACTTTGTGGACAAATATCTCGATCCATCGGAGTGTCTTGGTCCTTTGATTGGTGAACTTGAAGAAGCCGCTGATATTACGGAGACAAACGAGGAAGATAAAAAGGTTTGGCGTGAGAACATTCCTCCTCTTGATGAAATCTTCACCGTTACTGACTTCGAGTATATTGCCAAAAAGACCCTTCTGGCTCCAGCTTGGTACTACTACTCGTCTGGCTCGGAAGACGAAGTGACCTTACGTGAAAACCATAATGCATTCCTGCGTATTTTTTTTAAGCCTAGAGTTTTGGTGGATGTCGCCTCTGTGGACACACTGACTGAGATGATGGGATCACCCACAAGTGTGCCATTCTACTGTTCAGCTGCTGCACAGGCCAAATTGGGACACCCGGACGGAGAACTTGCCATCGCTCGTGGCTGTGGAAAGGAAGATGTCATCCAGATGATTTCACAGAATGCGTCTTTTTCCACTGAAGAAATTGTAGGTGCTGCAAAAAAACATCAGACGCAGTGGTATCAACTTTACTTCTTATCACCAGATGATGCAATGGCTATCGTGAAAAATGTGAATAAGCTCGGTCTCAAATCCATTTTCGTTACCGTTGATACTCCAGAGTTGGGCCGTCGTGAAAAAGATATGAAGATAAGATTGTTGACTCAGAAGCAAGTCGAATCTGCTCAGGGTGCTGCAGACTCCAAAGAGAACAGTGATGTGAAGGAAACAGACAAAGCCTCCACGTCGTCCCATGGCGAAACAAAGAGCGATCATGATGACTTGAGCGCAAGCGTTGTTTACGGTCAGAATATGGCTGTGACTTGGAATGATATCAAAACCATTCAGTCTTGGACCGATCTTCCCGTTGCTATCAAAGGTGTTCAATGCGTGGAGGATATAATTCTTGCTGCTGAAAGTGGTGTTAAAGCTGTGGTGTTGTCTAATCATGGAGGCCGGCAGTTGGATTATTCTAGAGCTCCTGTTGAGGTGCTAGCTGATGCTTACCCTATCTTGAAGGAAAAGGGACTTAATGACAAGATTGAGATCTACATTGATGGTGGAATACGCCGTGGAGGAGATATCCTTAAGTGTTTGGCTTTGGGTGCAAAAGGTGTTGGTTTGGGCAGAGTGTTTTTGTACGCCAATGCCTGCTACGGTGAAGCCGGTGTGCGTAAAGCCATTGATCTTTTGAGAGAAGAGATTAGAATTGATATGCGGTTAATTGGTGTTTCCAAAATCTCAGATTTGACTCCCGAACATTTGGATTTGCGCAATCTTCACGCTAGAGCAGCACCCAGAGACAACTTGTACTATGGAAACTACGAGCCTTTGTCTCCGCCAGCATTTGGTCATGAATCCAAATAGGCTTGCTCAAATGTTTAGAGTGGTGTTGATTTCACTTGATCTCGCACAAGTGTTTAGATAAGGCACTATAGAAAACTCTATTGAAAGTTACTTCAATAATAATAAAGGTTTGCATTGTCACGTTAAATATTTATGGCCTCATGCCGTCTCATCTATATACTCCATTAACTCATTCAAAATGGATTCGAGAGAAGAATAGAATGTGCAATAATCATTGATATTGACGAAATTGTTTCTCAAATCGTATGAAATTTTCGCCTTCAATTGCAACAATTCAATCTTCATTTCCTCAGCAGTCTTTTCTCTGCCTCTCAATTTAGCCTCATGGCCCTCACCACCTAAATCTTGGCTTTTATGGATTTTTTTCTCTGTATTCCATGCCTGATTTGACCAATTCTCATTGGCCTTAACTGATCCCATATTGACTCCGTCCCGAATATATGCAGGCTGAGGAACATCCATAATGCTAAATAACTCGCTCATATTCATGAAGCCGGTAACTTGATGGTCCATAAATTCAATGGCCAGTTCGTTGGTGAAATCAATACGCTCGAGAACGTCATATTTTTTCAAAACGTACTCCCAAGTTAAGTTGGTCAAGCTTAGCATCCGCTTGTACTTCTCATTCTTAAAGTATTTCCGGTTGAAAATAAATAAGACTTTGCTGATTAATTGGACGTATATCTTGAGCTCTTTGCCACCAATAAAATCATACTTGAACTTGACACAAATAATCACAAACAAAAGAATGATTGAATCCAAGGGAATGGTTCTTTTAATGTACCAATTGAATTTGCCAAACTTAATAAAGTCATTGTACTTGAGGAAATCATTAAGATTATGCAAAATCGACGGTATCAAGTTATTGTGGAGATTCTCGTAAGAGAAATTTTCATTTGAGTTGAACCGGAGCTGCAGTATAGATGAGTTGTCGAAGTTTTTGATAATATTGGTCTCTTGCATATTTCCGTAAGTATCCTCAAACTCACTGAGTGCAAGTCCTTTACCTTTTCGAGTACCAATGGTGAGCTCATAAATCTCGGATCCACTACCACTTAATTTTCTTGTACTCTTGCAATCTGCAACAAGAATTTTTTTGTGTAACAACATCAAGGCTCGGTCCACGAAGCTCCAGGAATGGTTTTTAACAAAATTAAAGATATTCATTTCTTGCACCGTGGTAGGAGGGGTCGACTGGTAGTGTGTGGTCATTCTTGAGATGGCATCGTGAACAAAATGAAACAACTTAACAATTTCGTCTTTGATTTCATTAGCCTCTTCGTCAGTAATATCCTGTGATAACCCGTTGTGCAATTGGTAGACAATCCTGCTGAAGATGCGATCATAGTGGAATTTTATCGACATTGCTAAAACTGAAACGTTAAGCCGTTTCTCCAACAAGTCACCATTTGCACCAAAAACAGGATCATGATCATCAGGAATCAATACATTGAAATCGTCGGCTCGGCACACTGGAGGAAGGCAAAAATTGTGGCTGCTTAGGGTATCCAAACCAAAAATAACCCACCATAGCAACCGACGAAATTTGATGACTTTCCAGTCTGTAATCCGTAATGATACCAATGGGTCTTTATGGAGATGTAGAAACTTAGCGTAGCGAATGATCTGAGACATTTCCATTGTGGATGGATTGGGAGAAGTCGACTGAATGATGACATTTCCTAAAAGAATAGGAATGGCTTTGAACCCATGTGGGTAATTGTAATGCTGGCAAATTTTGTTAAACGCCTTGAGATATGAGTCAATATCTTGGTTTAAGAGAAGATTATCATATTCCTCAAACTCAGAGATAGTTGCTGCGTATAAAACAGGGAAGTAGAGGGTGTAAAATTGCAAATAATCAAAATGATCCTCGGAGCCTTTGCCATCAGTATCGGAGTCTGAACAAGAGTGTGAGTGTGGATCGTATTTTGTCCAATACTTATCATGTTCTGCGACAAACTCGTCAACATTAACAAGAATGGGAAGTAGTATATGCACTGACGACATGTAGCGCTCAATCAACTCATAGGAACGCTTTTTTGAGCTGGGGAGATGTCGAAGTAAATCCAGTAGTAGGTTTATATTGTCGTAGTTGACATTTGTACCATAAAGGTAATTGATGGTTGTGGCTGGATTTGAGGCGTAAGGATTGAGTGAGTTATTCAAAGACACATTTCCTGATGACTTCGTGTATGCGCTAGAATTATGGTTCAGTAAAGCATTTGTTGGTCCATCAAAAAAATTGGTGACGGCGACACTGCTATTCGACAGGACCTCCACTTTCGATCCCCTAATAGTATGGTTGTTGTAAGAGTTGAAATAGCGTTGGTCGTGATATATGATATCATTTGCATCTGAAGCCGATTTTTCAGTTTTGGCCATGGTGTGCTTCTGTGAGTCCTGAGCCAAATCGTCGTCGGTTGGCGAGATGAATGGAAACGAGCTCATATTGAATGCGAAATGATCCTCGGAGTTGGGGTATCCAGATGTCTTTGGAGCATAATTGGTGTTGAAAAATTTGTTGGTAATGTTGTTGCTACCCGAGTTCATGACAGGAGTTTGAAGCATCCCATTGGCAGACTGGTCAGGTGAGAATGAGGTTATGTTCTGGGCACTTAGGCTAGCATTTCGAACATTTGGTGAGTTGATATTGGAGATAAACGCAGAAGCATAGTTCTGAAGGTTGACAGTTGAATCATTGGAATTCACCCTGGTTTCGTGTGATTGATGTTTGTGAGGCCCTGACTGGTTGATATCAGACTTGTGATTATGCGCCATGAACGAGTCCCGATTTTCGTCTGTCTCCGCTTTATTGGGCAGGCTTGAACTATTTGATGTCAAACTTGAATAATCAGAATCTTTAAGACGAATGCTATCGGGAGGATCACTAGCAACAGATTCCGAGTCTATGTAGGACTCAGAGAAATCACTGGTAACAGAAAGACTACTCCCACGTCTTGCACCCGTAGACCTCTTGGAACCGCCACGACTAACTCTTTCATTCACAAAATATTTGCACACCATGTTGTTTGCCTGACAGTTCTTGCATACGGGATGATCCCGTGAACACTTGATCTTCTTGGAATGACAGTACACGCAGCTGAAGATCTTTCGCTGGCGACTCTTCTGGAGCTTGAAAATATTACCGTCCGCAAGCACAGTCACTGCATCTGTTCTTTTTCTCGGTTTGTGGTATTCTTTCTCGGGTTCCTGACCCTTGTCCATTTTGAGCAGTAACGTAAATGCTAGTTTCAACCTCGATTTTCTTATCAATAAATAAGCTGCACAAACTTTATTAAGAGATAAAGCTTCCCAGTGACGAGCTTATCCAAAGATTGTATTTAACCTTAGACTTTTCTTGTCGCGGCTCAAGTTTAGGTCCACCGACTAAGAAAAGAAGTACACGGAGATAAGTGAGTGACAAATTTAGTGGGGTTTGGGGTACACGGCGGGCCTGTATGTGGCGCGCAGTCACGGAGTTCGCCCAAGCTTCATGAAAGTTTTACCAGTCCCTTTGTTTAATATGTGGGTGAAAATTTTCTTTCGGAAATCAAGCTACGTGGATTTTTTTTTTTTTCTATGTCATACTGATTTCTCATAGAAACCAAGCCAGCATAGGCCATAAGAAGGAAATATTCAAACAGTCAAGAAATACAATCCGGACTAAAAAAATTGATCTCGCTTGATGATTTTCTACTTTCAAATAATTAGAATTAATTGTCTGTAGCGGGATGGAAACAGCCGATAGTGCATCAACTAGCGGTATATTCTTTAAGTCTGTAGCTTTCATGCAAGAATTTCCTTATGGGGATGAATGATTTCTGTTCCCAAATCTTCTTGGAGAAAATTTCTAAAGAACAAGATGCAGTACTATACTACAAACAGCAATAGTTTAAACTTTAGCAAAGTTCACTTACTTCTGGCGTTCTTCGGTGAAACGACCCCATATTCCACGTAGAGCATCTCATTATGTACCTAACTCCGAGACGCGAAAGCTGGGGTGCTCATCTCGCCAAAACGAGCAAGCCAATTACGCACAAAGCATGACGAAATAAAAGACTTATATGCAGGATGACCATTAGTACATTACAGAGCCCATTGTTCTCGCACAGTAAATCCTACCTAATATCTGTAAATCTGATTGTATATTATAAATTAGGGTATGTTTAAACTTCGAGTGGGTGCTCGTTCTTATCGGCAGGCTTCTCTGGAGTCAAGACGCCGTCGGTTGGTCTATCAGAAGACGAGGTTTGCGAGGTGACGTCCTCCTTGACATCGAAACCCTCCTTCTCGAAATCGCCATCGTAAAGACCCAATTGGTTACCATGCTCCTCAATTTCCTTGAGAGACAATTTAGGCAAGGTGGCGGCAACTCTCCATGGTTGGCGCTTCTCGACATGTGACTTAGCGAAAATAATATCAATCTCTTCCAAAGTTCTACCAGCAGTCTCTGGGTAGAAGAAGAAAATCACTGGGACGAAAAGGAAATTCATGACCGCGAAGAACAAGTATGCACCCCATGCGGAGGTGTTCATGAAAATAGGAGTGAACATGACAACACCAAAGTTGGTGATCCAGTTGGTACATGTGGAAATGGCAGTGGCAACGGTTCTGGTTCTCATTGGGTTAATTTCTGGTGGGTAAATCCATGGCAATGGCAAGATGGTGAATCCAAAGAAGGTAATAAAGGCGAAGATACCCACAGCAGCACCCTTGGCGTTATTAGTGGTTGGGTGGACCAAGCATGCAAACGAGATCAAGAAAGAGATACCTTGTCCAGAAGCTCCAAGCAAAAACAAGTTTCTTCTTCCAAAAGTATCAATCAAGAAGAAAGATGGAATGGTGGAAAGAGCGTAAATGGTAGCGAAAACACCACCAAGAACCAAAGACAATCTTCTTTGACCGTGGAAAATAGTAGTCTCGAACAAAACAGTGGAGTAGTAAATGGCAGCATTACATCCAGTGAATTGCTGGAAGAATTGGGTAGAAGCACCAATGACCATTCTTTGGAAGTGCTGAGTTTTACCTCCGGAGAGTAAATCCTTGAAACCAACTTGAGATCTGGCAAATCTAGTGACAGCCTCTTGCACAACAGTAATTTCAGCGTACACCTCGTCGTGATCAGCAGGCAATCCTTTCAACTTGGAAAGAACGTAAACAGCCTCCTCTTTTCTGTCCTTAGAGATCAACCATCTAGGCGATTCTGGAAGGTTACAAATACCTCCAAACAAGATAAGAGCGAAGAAAATTTGGAAAGCAACGGGGAATCTCCACTGCACAGAAGAGTTGACGTAGGAAAGTCCAAAATCCAACCAGTAAGCGATGAAAGTACCGATGGCAACAACAGAACCTTCCAAGTTGACCAATCTACCTCTGTTCTCAGCTCTGGACATCTCGGATTGCCACACTGGAATGGTAGCAGTGTTCATACCGTTACCAATACCGGTGATGACTCTACCAATGACAAATTGTCCCAATCCCCAGTGCTCTCTATAAGCAGTAACAGAAATGATGGTACCCACAATGATGATAAGCGAACCAGAAAAGATCAAAGGCTTTCTTCCAATAGTCTCACCTCTAAAGAGAGCAAGCAAAGCACCGAAGAAACAACCCAACTCGTAACAAGCAGTGACAGCACCTTGGACAACAGTCACATGGTGTTTGTTACCTCTGGATTCGTCAGTAGGAGGAAACTCTTTGTTAAACTCAGAACCGGTAATGATACCGGCCATCAAACCTTGGTCATAACCGAAAAGGGAAAAACCTGTCACTGCAATGATAGTGACGGCCAAACGCAACTTTCTTCCTTCAAGCCCGAAAGTGGCAGTTCTATCAACTAAACCCATGATTGAAAAGTGGTATTAAGGATAGAAAGGATGTGTGGGTAAGAAATCAACCCGAGAATGTCGGGGGCTGCGTGCATTTAAATAAATAAGCTCGGAGGGGTTTTTTTTTTTTTTACATTCTTTTTTTGCTACAAATATAGATGCAGCATTATGTAATGGTGCAGCACGTGCGACGTCTGTTTGCGACTAAACTACTAGTCCCGTCCTGCAGGCAACCGCGCGCTGGCAAGTCCATGTTCAAGCCGACTGGCGCATGTAACGGTGATGAGCCTTGAACAGAGTGAGGATACTGGCGTGTGGGGATTCTGGCGGGGAAGTAGATCACCATTTACCAAAACTTCAGGATGACTCTGGTATATCTGCCGGGCGGTCTGCTATAGTACCAAAGGCGGGGAAATATGTCCTGCCATGTTAAAGTTAAAGCATCTCGATTGCTGTCATGCCGAAAAAACTGTTGAGTGTTCCATGATCCGGCGCATAAACCCATCGGGAAGCCGCACTGCAGGATATTTTCTGCTACTGCAGATAGAACTCGCACTGCAATCGTAGCTCTATTTCCTAATAGGACGTAAATATAGACATTCTCGTATGACTCGAAAACGAATTTGACGACGTGCGTAGTATTGACCAACATACCGAGTCAACTTTTTTTTTTCTCTTCAATCTGTGGACAAGGTGTTCCAGACCAATCGATTGGTATTTCTCAACCCTTTTTCCGCGGGCCAACCGGCTAAAAGCAATTCTCTCGTTTCTTTTCCTCGGTCCTGAGAAATTTCATAGACATCGCGCATGGTAAGACATTCGCACCAGCGGTCCTCGCGCTCTTGACACATCCTTCGCATAAGCCAGAGCCACATGCAGAATGAACAATAGGAAATGAGCATAGAACGCGCCTTCCAGACACAATGAATACGACTATAGCCTAATTCTCATGCCTATATTCCGAAATTTGTTATTGGTGCATGTGGTATGGCACCCGGAAGCATAAAGTGAAACATTCTAGACTGGCCTGCACAAGGTGGTAATGCGATGCCGCGGTATGCAGGACAAGAGCTACAGGCCAGCACTTCTCTATCCAAGACATTCCCATCGCCGTGCGAAAAGAGACGGCAGCTCATCGCATCAATCTGCATCTTCTGCAGCGATTAGCTGGCAGCTGATAGTCCATGCACATGTTCAAACATGCCAATGATGCAGAGGTAATGGCCCACAACGCCTAGCACAACACACACGTGCCAGATGTTGTGACTCAGAAATATGTAATCCACCCACCAAAGCGAAAAGAAATCCTTGTGATATGGTGTTCGAGTAGGTCTTTCAGGAAAGTGTTTGCGCAAAATTGCATCATCCAAGAAGTTTTCGGTATCTGTCTGGCATATAGTGTCGCGCTTGTCGCCTGAATATGCAGAATCCTGGACCTCTAGTTCATTCGTATCCATGCGAAGACCCTCCACAGAGTTAGAGCGCGGCTCCTGAAGCTCGTGTCGCAAAGTCTTAAGTTCCTCTTCTCCACTATTCTCGATATTACCCAAAAGAATCTCCGAAGCGCTGTGCGTGTGACTGCATGCATCGTCCTCATTAATAATTGTATCATATCTCCAGCGCTCGGGAATGAGACCACCATAGAATACAACTCCAAGCCAATACCACACAAAAGACTTGTATACTAGCGGCAAATAGAAGTAGACAGACGTGGAAAAGCATTCATAATACCACTTGAATAGAAACGTAATGGAACCTAAAAAGGCCAATGTGATGTAAAATCCAATGCGCAACGGCCGATATTCAGGCTTGTCAAAAGCTGGCGACCAGTTAAAATAAAAACCACCCATTCCACAGAGCAGCAGAAACATTGTAAAAAAAGCAAGCAATTTGGGGTACATGTAAAGCGAACAGTACTCGGCAGAAATCACCAGGCACGTGATGAGCACAGTGATGCCTGTATAATCCACACAGGCAAAACGATTGCGGATCTTGAATTGGGCAAAACATGAGTATGTGTGCCACAAGACCGAGCTGATGAGGCATTCCAATGCAGCCAATATGAACGTGTACATGACAAGATTGTCAAGTACTGTATTTCGACGAAACACTGCCGTCGAGGGAAAATGAACCACCCCTAGGTATATCATGAATAAAGCGCCAATAAAATGGGTCCATATATTGCCGGTTTCGTTGTGGTTGAAGTGAAACATGGACTTTAGCATTTCGCGGTGGTGAAGATTGAAGCGGTATCCGTGAATAATGTATCTATTCTCACGCCAACCCAAAGGAATCTGGTAGTAATGTAAATAGTTGTCCTGAGCAGCTTTGAGAGCCTTGTTAAAGTTGTAGAATTTTAGATGATTAAATCGTGAATCTGCATCGTAGTCAAATGTAGCCTGAGGAGTTTTCGAACGGATTAAAGCATCGATATGAGCAAGTTTTTGCTCGAAATAGGTGATATTGGTAATAATCTTGTTTGTCAAGAGCTCACGGTTGCTTTCAAGGTTTTTGGGTTGAGGGTCCACAGCATCTTGTCCGTCCTGATCAAAAAGGTCATTGTATTTATCGTCCAATGTCTTGTAAAGGTATTCCAAATTTAACACCGATGTCTTGAGTACCTGATCCTTGACTGTGCTGAGATGCTCATATACTTTATTGAGGTTGTAAATAGAGAACGACTTCAATGATGACAATGATGCCGAGCTAGACCTCCGGAAATGTGACGTAGCCAGGCTGAGGGACGTTCCAGAGCTGCTATGGTGCAAAATTTCCGGTGACTTCTTCTCGCCATCCAGGGGATCAAACGCTATCTGGTCTGCACCACCAATTTTGAAATACTGATCAAATCTGTCGAGTCTTTGCTCAATGGAGGAGAGGAATATATCGAGCTTTTGAATGAGAAGCTCATCTGCCGATTGAGAGTCTCTCTCCACCGATTGGGAGGCGCTCTCCGCTAATTGTGAGTCGCCTGACTGAATGTGAGGAGAAGCCGATTGCTCCTTAGTAGAAACATTATATGTGTCATTGTGATCCAGATGAAACCGATTCCGAAGATGTATTTCTGAAACTGACATGGCGGTATTAGAAAAAATGGGCCTAGTATGACGTTATGACAGTGGTATAGCACAAGGAATGGATAACAGTGGAGTGGCTGGCGAACGAACCAGTTGTTCTGCTATATATAAGATGGCTACGCACATGGGACCTGAAAAAGAAACACACGGAGAATAGGGATGGCTTGGGTGCAGGACGCACTAATAGATTTCAACAGTAAGGAGACCGACACCCGGAATGGATTTAGTGAGTGAGAATAAGCATTCGGTGGCGCAATTTCCCGATTTGTACTAGGGCAATACAAAGAGTTTTAAGCTTTTCCTTTATACAGTGAAAAGTGCTTAATGTTCCTTACATTGTTTAAGGCCGAGTTCACGATATAATAGATAAAAATGCGAACATCAGACGATCCATCATTTTGCTTGTCACTTCGAAAAGGGTATCCGTAAATGTTTTTGCAGTTTGAGTATAAAGGATTTTTGACTAATAGACAATACATTATCACTTTACAGTGGTCTAATAGACAATTTACTATGAATTTAGAGTGGCCTAATAGACAATATACTATTGACGAATAGTGGTTTAAAAACTCGTTATATACTTGCCAATGAGCTTCCCACCATAATCAATTCAATGTATAAATCCCTATGAAATAAGGCAATGATTTCTGCGTTTTTCTATTGTATGCATCCGTGGATCTTCATAATCCTTTCTAATACCCCACATTAAGACTTGTGGTGGGCTTCTCTATCAAACTTGTCGAACTCGAAGTAGCACTTTCTCAACGGCTTCGTGAATGAAATTTGGCCCACCAAATTATTGTAGAGCTGCTGAGTGTTGGGGTCGTCGAAGGCCGTAAGGTTATCCTTGCCCTCGGCGTCAAACAAGATCTGATTTTCATGGATGTGCCACTCGGTAAACGTACTGGTATGAAAATACTCGGCCAAAATCTCGCTATCTTCCAATAACTGAAGGGTTTGGGCATCACTCATGTCTTTCACCTTCACCACCATTTTTTGCACATCCAAGCGGCCATCCTCATCCTTGATGTCCTTATCTTCAAAGAGACCCGTCAACTTCTGATGCATGACCCAGAGTTGCAATTTGGGCACGAAATACCACCCCAGAAACTCGTAACTATCTAGCCCGTGTTTGTACTCCCACCGAAGTCTGGCCTCAATCTGGCTAGGCACATAAAGTGGAACCCCACTCATCATTGAGTAGTGTAACGGCAGGAGCTGTGGAAGTGTGTAGAAATGCTTTCTGCGGTCATTGTAAACCTCGGCATTGGCGTCGTCTTTGGCTTTAACCACAATAGGGTCTTTTTTATACTCTTCAGGTAAGTTGAAGCTCAGCTTGGCAAGGCCGGTGATGTCAATATAGATTCCAGAATCCACATCCACAAACCGTGCGTCAATGTGGTTACCTTTGGTGGACTGCTCTCGATTGTGGATGTAGGTGCCCACGTCAATCAAGAACTTACCGTAGCCTTCAGAGGGATTCTCTACCACGAGTGTCTGGTTATAGTCGAGAGACAACCGCACCAACTCCAGAATGGGCATTTGAATGTCGATGTCCACATCGTAAGGAAACATAAGCCCGTCCCAGTACCATGCCAAGAGAGGACCATGCATAATCCACGATACAATTCCCTTTTGCTCGGCAAATATGTTCCAGTTTCTCAAAAGCCGTTCCAAGATGATATTGGTACGCGCTACCCGCTCTTCCTTGGTCCAGCCATCTTTTTCGTAGAACAAGGCGTCGCTGAAAAACCGCCAGTCGTAGTGCCATCCCCAGTCATTCATGACGTTTCTTCTTTCACGGATGTCCAAAAGCGCCATTTTGAAGTATGTGGGCTCGTTAGTACCGTCGTACTTTGCGCATTCCTTCAAACCGTCCAAGAAATTATCCTCAAACACTGTGCGATTGGTTTTGGCTTCTAATTCCTTGATCTGTTCTGCAATCCGGGGTTTAGGATAATCAAAATGCTCCTCTTGAAGTTCAATGTCCTTGTTGCTACCTGCAGGACTCTTAACTATCTTATGCATTCCCATGATATCTTCGTGTGGCTGGATAGTGCGTGGCTTGACTTTTTCTTTCAACTTATTATAGACTTCCAAGTGATTGATCGTCATCTTGTTGTCCACGACCTTTTCGGCATTTTTGTCAAAAAACTTCTCTGTTATGGGGTTGTACATCAATCTCTGATCCGACCCACGTTTCTGATTGACCATGAATTCATACGTACCTCCTTGAGCATTTTCATTAAGTATAATAACCTTGTATGGCTTGGGGAGGTTGGTCATGATGTATGAGCGGGCCATGAAAACACGAATGGCGTTAAACGAAGGATTCTCGTGCTTGCAATGTGCCTTGATAATGGCTTCTGGTAACTGATCTCGATTCCGAAACCCAAGCTCTTCTAGTTCTTCATCCGACATATCCTTTTTATTAGTGCAAAAGTAGCCTGGGTCTGGGTGGCCCCGGATGCGATTTTTTAACCGTTGACAAGTGGTCCTCTTGGACGTATCTAGTCCAAATTGCGCATTAAGCAGTGTCACGTCGATCCAGTCGGCCCAGTGGAAAGGAAGTTCGGGCAACTCCGAAGATTCGCCTGCTTCTAGAAGTTCATTCATGTACACGGAGATGGTGAACCGAGGATCAAAGAAAATGGCATTGGGGCCCTTGGTATTATTAAAAGCATAAGCTTTTTTAATTGGAACCTCAAATTGAACATGGGTCAACTCGCTGTTTGTGAGCCAGAACCGCTCTTTATCTTGTTTGATTTTTTCGAATAATGGCATCACCTTACGGTGGAATTCTGTAGGCTGGATAAATTTGTCAATGGATTGGTTGACCTCGATCACGCCGCCAACGATTTGAAAGTACGAAAGAACCAAAAGGTCCAAAAGTACAATCACCACCAAAGTCGACAAAATCCATTTTTTGGGAGTACGTTTTAGACTCGGTATGCTTAACATATGATACTTAAGCAATTTATTAATGCGGGTGGTAACGATATAGATGGATATTAACCAAGCCCCGGTGATTTTGCTTTTGCAGGCAAGATTGCAACGGGATTAACGAAAAAAAAAAAGGTGATAGTCGCTCAGGAACGTAACCATGATTTCAGTCCGTGTTTCACGATGCATTCTATATGCACCTGTTTGCACGAAAAATAAAAACTGTGAGCACTTCCACATATCACCTTCTTTCGCACCACATTGCCAAGAGCCCGAAAACTAGCCAATCAAGTCGGCGTACTGCTTTTATAGCCGAGTTAGTGTCTAGTTCGTATAAATCTTTTACGAATTCTTAAAGCCAATTTTTCTTTTGTATATGCTGCAAACATTGTAGCTTCTTGCACCCGGTGGCCGACAAAATAGTCGGCCGCAACTCCACGTCATGCGTGATGCACCCCCACCTAAGCTCCAACTACTAAAATTTGATGCTAATTACACATTAAGTCAGTCTGGGAAAATTGATGAAAGTGAGATAATGTGAGTTTCCTGAACTCTATCCCTTTTACCAACCCAAATTTACCTCTGCAAGTCATTTCCCTGTCTATTTCTGCACAAACTCTTCGAAATGGGTCCCTTACATATGCCATCTCAACGACAATAATTCCCGCGCATTTGCAGGACATGCGTTGTAAATGTGCTAGGAACTGCACGTAGTTCGGTCAACCATGGCGGCAAGTCGCGGATGTATACTGTGCAGGATGCCAAGAAAAAATTCCACTTCCTTTAATCGTGCGATTGAGCTAAGCGCTGCCGCGCCTTGTTGGCCATGGCTTCAAGTATGGCCTGGATCTGAGCGTGCGTGGGTGCGATAAGCTTATCCACCTCGGAAACCGCGTCGCTCTTCATGGCCTTGTCGAGCTCAGCGATTTCACGGAAAACCTTTGCATTTCTATGATCACCGCCAAATGCCCCAGCTTCGTTGATGCTAGCCAAATTGAACTCTTCGTAATCTTCGCCTGAGATGCCAAACTCATACGGTTGCATATCAAACACCTGATCGTTGATTCGGTCCCATTGTTTATCAATCGCTTGCTGATGCGTAGTGATTTTTGCAGCTTTAGCTTTGTCATTATCTCTTTTGTTCAGCGCGGCACTGGCGATGCAGCTTTTAAGTAATAACCGTTTTTTCAAGATGAAGGAAATTCGCTTGTTCAAGTCTTTCATGAACTTTTCTTCATTAATAGGCTCGCTTGGCCGCATTTTTGTGAAATCAAGGCTCACTTTCTCGGGCGTGGTGAATTTTGTACGTATTGCCAACAAAAAGCTCTCAATCCACCCAATCAATTTCATGAACAATTGCTGGTCATCCTTAGTGTACAAGTCATGTAGAAATCTCCACAATGTACCTTCATGTTTGTCTAATAAGCTCTTGAATCTGTCAAACATTTCGGGCGTGCTCAAATAATACATTTCTCCCTCATCCAATTTGGTGAGTTCCACAAGTAAATCATCAAGAAAATGTTGCCAATCCAAGAATACCAAATGAACATTGCACTTTTTCATCACTGACATAAGTGGCTGATAAAACACAGTAAGAAACTTTTTGATGAGTTGTGTCAATTCTGGCTCCTTCCAGAGCATTTTTAATTTCTCCTTATCGCGAGACCGCACCTCAAGCTGGAACAATTGCTCCAATTGAAGATATATAGAAATTGCATCGGTGAGTCCTTTCTCATTCAACCTTTTGTATGCTTCATATGCGGGCAAGATTTGCGTTTCATAAAATTGGACTTCAGGCCCGCTCAATTTAGGATGAAGAAGATCCGATCTCAACACAGTGAGCAACATGTTCATGTTTTTCAGCATGTTTTCCTCATGCAATTCCGCTTGCAAATTGCTGTCTGCTTTGTAAACGAAATAATTGATACGCTCAATAAATGCAGCACATTCAGGCTGATGCATGGAAGTCGTGCCCAAAATCTTGGCCCGCTCTTTCGAAAAATCTCCTAAATCCTCGTCCAACAACATGACAAACATCATCGAAAGCAAGTTATTGGACTCATTCTTTTTCCTTCCAAAGCTGGGAACATCAAGAAGCAATAGATCCACTATTCGAGACATAATCTTCATTGGATTGGTGTACTTCAAAATTCCGTAGCACATGCGGTAAGGAAACAAGCGATGAAACTTGCGGCACTTTTGCAACCACTCACTGGAATTGTCCTGAGTTAAAAACATCTGATACAATGTGGCAGCAACCTCTAATTTACACCATTCAACGAAAGAGATCAATAGTGGTGACACTTCAGAGAGCAGTTCGCTTTTGCTAAATTCCTGGAAAACCTGGGAGAGCTTCTTTGGATCATTGATGAGCTCTCCTTTGAACCGCTCGAAATTTTTAGATAACTCAAAAACAACACTAGAAATGTGTTCCTGAAATTCCTCTTGCGTTTTCAACCTATTGTGTTCAAGGTCTGCACGTTGTTTATAATCCGATTCCTGCTCTGGAGTGAGTTTGTGGAAAACCTTGGACGGCTCGTTGATGAAGGAAATAAACGATTTCGAGTGCACTATCTCTGGTTTTGTCAACAAAGAATTGATGAATCCTCGAAGAGCTAAGCGCAATTTCTCCTTTTGGAATAGAGTGGCAGATTCTCGGGTGAAAGATCCCAGAGAGGCGTCGCCGATTGGTGGGGTTTCACTAGCACCCGAGTCCATTTGATATTCCAGCTGAGAGTTGACACCTTTGTCATTCTTAAATTTCAGAGGCAAAGTACTGACCATTAATCTCGAAAATGTACTCTTTAAGCTTGTCTCCAACGCTTTAAACTCGGAGTAAGATCTGGAGATGAAATGCGATTCATAAATATAAGAGTCTTTATTTTTTCGCCGCCGGGTGACTTGAATAATGAATGATTTGTAGGTTTGTTTTGGACTGGAAAGGTAGTGAAGTGGATTGAGATTCCAGCCGTACGAAACCTCCCGTGACATGGTATCCACAGCAATGATATTGATATTGTAGTTGTTGTTATACGTCATCCGAGCATAATCATGTAAACCCGTGGGAGATTGAAATGCATCCAAGCCCACCTTCACCAGTGTGGGTGCTTTGGAGATCTTATCCAATTTACCTTGGTCCGAAGGCTTGAGATGGTCGCTGTTGAGGTACTCTAACTCTTTCTTTGAACTAAGCATAGAATTGTAGAAGAGAAGCATGAGCCTTAATGCCCGCGTGTTGACCTGAGACCTTTTGGTAACTTTTTCTTTGCGCCGAGCTGAGCCCGAGATTTGCTTATCGTTGAAACTCTCCACAAATGGTTGCACGGTGTCACGCCAGAACTCCACTTGTTTATCCTTAGAGTTCATAGCCACAAATGGAAATGTGGCAACGAAATTATTGAAAAAATACCTGAGCAAGGGTAGATTGAGCGGCTTTTCGTGTGAAGCCGAGGGGCGAAATGGCGGTCCCATGTATTCTAGGCACCGAGGCTTTGAAAGTACTTGCAACTCCTTGTTAAGACAAGCCTCCACAAGGAACTTCTTCAAAAAGTGCTCTTGTGTCGGTGACAAGCCCTCAATAAAGCGAACGTCACTCATTGGCGGTTATGTTAGTGACCGGGGGATCTCTAAGGCTGAGATGGCAGGCAAATTTTAAAGCTGAGGGTTCAATTGCAATGACAACTTGTCTTGTATGAGCCAGGGCCAGAACTCTTAGCAATGGTAATAGCAGGATGATTGGCGTAATTTGTGGCTGGCTGTGTAGTGATGGATTTGTGCGCCCCCGGAACCCCAGATGTACCGCACTTGTGGAGCCTGCAGGTCGAGCCAGTCTAACCCTTGAATGTATCAGGCAAACAAAAGATTTATTTCGAAAGGCATCAAGACGTTTGGCTGAAGTGACTGCTTCTTTGTGCTCTAGATGCTCTTAATCGAGAAATCCGGGGATTCGTTTACTGGACCCAGCCACCCCGATTACCGCACGTGGTATGTACCACATGACTAGATGAGATATAATGAGCTATCGTGTTTTGCAGTTGAACATATAATCTTACATTGAATAACTCTAGTAAATTCTTATTCGGGCCTAATCGCCTTCATTAGCCGATGAGGTTTCAAGGTTTAAAATTGACAGTTTCAAACAGAAGGAAAGGGGAATTTCGAGCAAGCTTCTTTCCAGTCATTTGGAGCTTAGAGCGATTTTTCCCTTTTTTTGCAATCTTGTTCCTCGCCCGTTTCGTGCCGCTCCCCAGGGTTCGTCTGCCCTCAGGCCTAAAGGCATCGCGACTATACGCAGTCGCAGCCCAGCGCATCGCACCAAAAAGTTTTCTTCTACACAACTACTCTTCGCCAACACAATGGGAGTTCAAAAGAAGGAAAAACTGCGCAGAGCTAAAGAGGGCGACAATAGAGATGGCAACCTTCGTGTCAAGGGAGAGAACTTCTATCGTGATGCCAAAAAAGTCAAGCATCTTCTGATGTATAAATCTGGTCGAGCCACGCGTAACGCCAAGGGTGAAATCATCAAGGCTGCTGCGTTACAATCCACAGATGCCCCCGTGGCCCGTGTGGACCCAAACCGTAAATGGTTCGGCAATACTCGTGTCATTGCACAGGATGCATTGACACATTTCAGAGAGGCCATGGGTGATAAGAAACATGATTCCTACTCCGTCTTGTTGCGCAGAAACAGATTGCCCATGTCATTATTAGACGAAAAAGATCTGACGGAATCGCCTACGGCTAAGATCATCGAGACCGAATCTTACGAACACGCCTTTGGTCCAAAGCAGCAGCGTAAAAAACCTCGGGTTCAGACAGCTTCATCTCTTGAAGAGTTGGCTGCTAAGACAACTGAAGACAGCAAAGCCTATGAGGAGAAAGCTGAATTGGATGCTACTCTCGGATTGATGGGTGGTTCTTTCTTGGACAAGGACGACTTTACTCAGGAGGCTAAGGAGGCCATTTTTAATAAGGGCCAGTCCAAGCGTATTTGGAATGAGCTTTACAAAGTCATCGATTCCTCCGATGTGGTCATTCATGTTTTGGATGCTCGTGATCCTTTGGGCACACGGTGTGAGTCTGTTGAAAAGTACATTCGTGATGAATGTCCCCACAAGCATTTGATCTACGTGTTAAACAAGTGTGACTTGATCCCTACATGGGTGGCGGTATGTGTCATTTTTTATTTTGTTTTTGTTTCCATTTTATTCTCTATTTTTACTTACCCCAAAGCCCTTAGTCAGGAGGACGATCGGATGATCTTGTATCATTGCTTACATCGTTGTCTGTTACGGCTTTGGGAGATCAAGAATATCCGCCTGTGGACCCTTTCAGGAGGACTCATCCGTTTTGGCTGGGTTTTGTCTGCGCCGCTGGTAGTTTTTATCAGCACCAGGATATTTTCGGAGTCTTTTGAGTTGGACCTAACCAAATTTTACGGTAAGGACCGTAGTAAGAATCCGACATCTTCATTTCTCCTACTCTTTTTATTTTATTTTCTTTTTGCGACATCATACTAACTATTAGGCTGCTTGGGTTAAACACCTATCAAAGTCATTTCCTACGCTTGCATTCCACGCTTCTATCACCAACTCCTTCGGTAAGGGTTCGTTGATTCAGCTCTTACGTCAGTTCTCCACTTTGCATACCGACAGAAAACAAATTTCCGTTGGATTTATCGGATACCCAAACACAGGAAAGTCCTCAATCATCAACACATTACGCCAAAAGAAAGTCTGTACCGTCGCCCCAATCCCTGGAGAGACTAAGGTGTGGCAGTATATTACATTGATGAAGAGAATTTATTTGATTGACTGTCCCGGTATAGTGCCTCCAAGCAATAGAGACTCTCAGACCGATATTCTCTTCCGTGGTGTGGTTAGAGTGGAACATGTTTCTGGCCCTGAGCAATACATTCCCGAGTTGCTTAAGAGGTGTCAAAGGAAGCATTTGGAGAGAACCTATGAAGTCAGCGGATGGCTGAACTTTGAGGAAGACCCAACTCTTTTAGAAGAGGCTAGCACAGAATTCATTGAGCTCATTGCCAGAAAGCACGGAAGATTGTTGAAGGGAGGAGAACCTGATGAGGTCGCCATTGCCAAATTAATCTTGAACGATTTCAACAGAGGAAAAATTCCTTGGTTTGTGATGCCTCCAAAGGACGATGAAGTCAGAACTGGCGGAGTTGACAGAAGGGCAGAGCATAAGCGGAAGAGGGCTGAAAGAGAGTCGGAGAAGCAAGCCGAAGAGAGTGCCAAGAGATTGAAGTTGGAGGAAGAGGACCAGGAAGAACAAGAAGAATTGAAAGAGGGAGAAGAATCAGAGGAACTGAAAGAGGAAGAAGGTTCGAGAAACTGAAAGAGTAATAGGACTTTGGTATCATGAGTAAGGGTACGATTTGGGATCGGATTATCTAATTATATACACACAACTATTCTTCCATGTAATGATGTAGCATATTTCACGAAGTTCTCACCACAATTGCTTTGACTTTTTTCCGTTGTTACTTGAGATCAAAGATTTCACTCCCTCAAATATATCGCCTAGACCCCATAAATATCCCTTATATTTTCCAAACACATTGATATCTGAGTTGACTTGTCTGAAGAGCTCTTTGAAGCATTCCATCAATAAATATGCGTGTAATGTTGAGGTCATTTGCTGAGTATGCTGAGAACCTGCAAATTGGCCGAGCGAATGCGATGTGAAGTATTGACGGACTATGGGAGAGATTGGAAGCAACTGCAATTCCTCAGCCAAATACTCCACCGAAGGCTTGTTATTAGAGGTCATACCTTTCTCGATGTCAGAGTTGGAGATTCCTGGATTGTTGTTGCCCGATTCATTGTTTGGCGGGTTTCCCCCTGTCACAGAGCTTTTGCTGGCGGAGGATAAAAGTTGGTTGCCGATATGTTTCAAGTCATAGAAATTGGGGAAAAACTTCGAGCACCACCAGAAAAACTCGTTTTCATCATTAGGCAAAATATCGTTAGTCAACAAACTAACAAGGAAGCCCAAATCGTAGCCGGAATGATATGAAAGCCAGTTGATGGAAGAATCCAACAATAAGCCACTTTCCATCATTAATTCAGCAAAGGCAAACTGGGGGATTCCCTGCGTAGCGTGAGATGCAAAGTTGATCTGCGAGGTCAGGGATAACATGGATAAATGCTCTTCGTTGAACATCTGCTCACTTAAATCATAATGGAAATTGAACTGCCAAATGACGGAATTGCTAATCTCATTATTTCGGATCTGCACGGCGCAGAACGATAACTGAATGAGGTTCAACAAGTCTGAGTTCAGACGCAACGTCTGGAAGTGGTAGTCAGATGAAGATTTAAACGTACCCACGGGTCTTGCAACAATTCCTGGAATTTCTTGATGGATCGATATAAACACGGAAGCGGTTTTGTCGTTTATAAAAGACCTCAAATTGTTAAATTCATACTCCAAATTGTGATTCCATACCTCCTTGATAACGGGCACCTGCTGCTGAGTTTGCTGTGGGAGTTGCTGTGGCATGTGATGCTGTTGTTGTGAATGTTGTTGCTGGGATTGGGGCTGTGATTGGTTGGCAAATCTGTGCTGAGGCATCTGCAGCTGTATCAGTAACAAAGGGTTGCCATTTTGAGAGTAGTTCAATGCATTGGGCCCCACAGTACTGCCCATTTTCTGTCCGCTATCCATGCCACCATTGAGAGTAGCCAATAGCATATTCCCCGTGCTGTGGGGTTGTTGTTGTTGTTGTTGTTGCTGCTGCTGCTGTTGATGATGATGTTGATTAATCAACTGCTGTCTTTGCTGTTGTAACTGACGCTGTTGTTGCATTTGCAATTGGGACACCTGAGGAGATTGCCCACTTTGTGAAGGAGACTGCTGCTGCTGCTTCTGTTGATGCTGAGACTGTTGGGATTGGCCCTGTAAATATTGAAGATGAGGATTAACGTTCATTTTGAGTGACGCACCAAGAACAATACTAGGGAGCGTGTGTTTGAATTGGCAGATGCGATCTAGATCAGTATGATATAAATGGAGGATATCGTGAGTTCTAGGTCTTGCTCGCTAGCACGAACAAATTTGAAAGAGTGGTGGGGGCACTACGTAATGAATTGTGGAGCGCGCACCATACTTGGGTGGAAACTAGAGTGGAATATTCCTGGATTATGTCCTTCTTCATGTATTTGTCCTAAATCGTAAATTATAGGATCTCTGTACCATAGCATCTGCCAAAGCCTTACGATACAATCTGGGCGAATTCTTCCCAAGTTTTTAGTCTATAGGCCATGCTCATTCCTCATTATAACTGTTCACGCATGGCAGGCCCTTCTCTGCCTCCACCCTGTAGAAAGTTATGATCTCCAATTCTTCTTGGCTTGATGAGATACTGCAAAAAGAAGGCAACAGCACATGTCAAGCAAAGAACAGCAACAACCAAGTAAATTATACCCAAGCTCATATTGCGTCCACCCAAGATAGAGTTAGTAGAAATCAATAAAGACTTGGTGCCACCAAAGCTTGACACGGGGTAGTTCAAGCCGATTTCAATCTCGTATGTGCCAGAAGAAAATGTCGCCGTAGTATTCTTGGAGTACAATTTCAAGAACGTTGGCAAACCAGCAGTCCGCATCCAATTTTGCAAATGCTGCATTTCAGAAATGTCAGGAAGATTCTCTGTGGTGTAACCGTTGGGGTACTTCTTGGCCCAGTTTGGGGGAGGCACAACTTCCGAAGCTTTGTATGAGGTCTTTTTGAAACGGTGCTTCCGGTCAGAAGCCCAGGAAATGTCATCCGAAGAAAGCACATAAGTTTCGTTGTTCGAGCCACTTCTCGTGTTGAGAAGCACAGGGTTGGAAAACGTGTCGTTAAATAAAGAGTTGGCTATAAGCCCGCATGGATACACTGGCTTACCACCCCGCTCCCGAATTGGGTTGCAATTTGATGTAAGAGCACTTGCAGATAAACTGCTTCCACCAATCTGATTGATATCATAAGACTCCACATATTTCCGGTGGTTCTGGAAAAAATTGGTTAAGCGGTAATATAAGAAGATGGGTGGATCTAGGTCACGCGGTAAGTTGAAGCGGATAGAGCACGTGGTCACTGAGTCGCCATCCGAGTCCTCTCTAGAAATTTTCTTCCACATAAACTCTGGGTTTGTGTTCTTGTGCCTAAAATGCCACTTGGTGTATCTGGATGGTACTAGCTCATACAGAGACAGCGCCTCATTTGAGCACTTAGTGTAGTCAATAGACAAGTTCTCCACGTTGTATGTTGCCCAGATCAAAACCACTCCTAAGGGGGCGAATATGGCAGCCACAAGGAAAAGAAGTGGGATCACCGTTTTTGGTGTAAGAATCGGCTGCCACGCTTTAAGTCTTTGCTGGCGGAAGGCTGTGTTGGGAGGCTTTCTGGATTTGTGGATCTGCAGAATGCCCTCATCTTCGGAACCACTGGTATCGTTCTGTCTGTTGCGCCGCCGCAAAAAGTTCATTTGAATGTTTGCAAATGGCGTGGTTGTATGGTGCTGAGAAAGCCGTGTTAGGTGTGAGTGTTTTTGTTGTATGTAGTATGAGCGAGCATAGCCTTGAATAGCATAATTCTGGAGAGGCCAGGAAAAAATATAAATGAGAGCTGCGACATGGTCATGGGGGAGAATTATAAAAAATGGTAAGTAAAAATCAGAAAATAAAAAAATACTTGAAAAATAGAATCAGCAGAATTAATAGAATCAATAGAATCAACAGAATCATCCAGAAGAAATTTCAAAAAGTAAAATGAATCAAACAATTGACTAGATAGTAAGAACAGTTGACAAGAGAGAATGAACTAAAGTGACTACAGGCGAAAGCGCCTTGGAGTTTCGGTGAGGATATTTGCTAGAGTTAGTCGAAAAACCATGGAAGTGATTGATTTAAGGAAGATTTGCCCTATTTTTGTGGCCAAATTGGTTTTTCGTGGCAGCCCTATAAAAACTCTATCGGAATACAAAGCAGAAATTTAGTTTACCTCTAGAAAGGTATGGGATCTGAAGGGTGGGACTGCATATAATGCACAGAACTCTCATATGGTCACAATGTGCAGCTCATCAAGGTCTGTCTAATCGACCTCAATTCGCAGTCTATTACCAGACTCGAGTATGGCCGTCTTATTAAAGATGTGTCCTGCAGGCAGACATGACTGGTGAGTCAGAATGATTAGTGAGTCGCGCCACTATAATTTTAATAAGAAGTAATAGATTCTTTTGGTTATTTGATCCACAGAGTTGTGCCATTAATAGCCAAGATTTCCTCTGTTTTAAGTCCAAAATCTCATGACTTTTAGTGCACCCTGATTGGCGCTCATTTATCGAGGTGCATCTTATCTCGATCTTCGCGCATCTCATTCTCACTCAGTGTGCCCCTCCACAATCAATCGGCCCAAAGCAAAGAGGCCATTCTTCAATTATCGATCCCCTGGTTTTTCAGTATGAGCAAAGAAATTCCAGCCATCACGGGAAGTATCGATCGCTCACGTGCAATTCACGTGTTTCCTCCAAGCTTAGCACCTTACAAGCCCACAATCTTGGCGTATGGCACTTCGTTTGTTGCAACGGTAATTGGCTTCCCGTTCGATACCGTTAAAACACGAATGCAGTCATTCAGAAATTTTACCCTGGTATTTGACTGTGTGGCAAAAACTTTTAAACATGAAGGCTTAAGTGGTTTTTACAAGGGAATCTGGGCACCACTCTTCTCCACAGCGTTTGTTCGCTCTATCAACGTGTCGCTCTTTACAAAAATCAAGCCACTATGCTACGAGTCTTTGTATTCATGGAATAACGTGGGCGAACAGCTCAATCCAATTGTCATGAATGCTCCTGTATGCTTTATGGCCGGGGCCATATCAGGCATGGGCTCCACTGTGCTCTCGTGCCCATTTGAATTCACGAAGAACTATTCTCAGATTGCCTCTATTGCACAAAATGAGCAGTTTCTCCCTAAAGGCACCACTATGCAGCCGAATAACGCCCCAAAATCACTGGTTCCTATTTTGAGACAGTCCACAATGGAAGCCGTTAAATCTATCATCAAACACAACGGACCTCTGGGATTGTACACTGGGTTTCGGTACCAACTAGTACGGGATGGTGCTGGATCCGGTGTGTACTATGCTGTTTATGAAACATTCAAATGGGCATGCAATTCGTTACTCAATGGAGCAGCGGCCGAGTCTTCGCCCGTATCCATTCTCATCGCTGGCGGAATGTCTGGGGTTACATGCTGGGCGGTGATATTCCCAATAGACACGACAAAGTCACTTGTTCAAAAAGATGTCATCACCAACACTTTACGCAAAGAACTGGGGCTTCCAGCGCTTCCAGAGAAGCTTCGCTCGTTGGTCTTTGAACGCCGCATGTACCGAGGCTTGGGTGTTTCGGTCTCGCGTTCTTTCCTTGTAAATATGGTGTTTTTTGGTACTTACGAGTTTTCCATGAAACACTTTGTATGATCCTGTAAATACTATTTATTTTAGCATTTGTCTTAACCAATCAATCGTTTCACATCTTAGTCTTTGATTCCAGTCTCGCATATTCAATTTTTGCCACTTGGTCTACCGCGAGACTCTTCTGCCTCTTTTTTCATGTATTCCCTTTTTGAACGTTTCCGAAGTCTCTTAGACATTGGCTCAGCATCCAATGCAAGCTCCTCAATACTTCTCTTGATGGGCGACTTTGACCTTGTATGAAAAGCTGGCGACTCAACATCCTGATTCCCACCGGGTATCGCGGTTTCGGCGTTATGGTTATTTGCAGAAGGACGCCGGTTTCTCTTAGCTGAAGAAGACTTGTCAATCTTAACCTGGTCTTTTTTCAAGGTCTCTTCGCTTTTCACGTGAACCGACTTTTGATCTTTACTTGGACTCTTCATGTCATGTTCTTCTTGCTTCACCTCTTGCTTGAAGACCGGCCTGCTTGCGGGAGATGTGTCAGCACCGCTATGCCCATAATCTATTTTGGGAATGGGAACATGATCTTGCTCTTGTGGTGCTGGTCCCATACTGCGTAGATAATGACCGCTTCTAGTTTTGCGAGGAGTTTGCCGGACTGAACTGGGGTAGTCAATGTTATTGTCGCTTGAATCGAGTGCAAAACTTCCATCGGGATACTCGCTGACATTGGGGTCGCTTCCACTTTCAGTTTCAGTTTCAGTTTCAGTTTCCTCGTCACCTTCATTTTCTTGACGCGATTCTTCGAGTTTATTCAGTGGGTCTTTGTTATCACTCAGTGAGTCGTTCTTCTCAGCCTCTGACTCTTCCCTTTTCAACGAATCTTCAGTTTTAATTGGTGGCTCTTCAATCTCGGTTTCAGCTTCACTCGATGCTTCGCATTTGTTAATCATCACTTCCTTAGCTTTTTGTCTGACAAGTTTGATTATCTTCTCAGTGGGCGGCGTAATATTTTTGTCGTTGTGATCCGCAGGTGAAGTAATTTGATCAACGGCCTCATTTTCATTATCCTCATCACTTGTCTTCTCAAATTCTTCTTTAGTCTCTGTTTCGCTTGTTTCTCCAGTGACTTCTTTCATATCCTCATCATTAGCATGGAATTCCTCTTCCAACATACCAGATTTACTGTCCTCAGCAGTCTGGGCAATTGTAGAACCCGAAGTGTCATGGCCCAATCCGGAATCAACTAAGCCATGTGGTCTTTGGAAGAATGACCCGAAAGGACCGAAGAATCTCCGCAAGGGGTTGAGCTTATCAGTCGAAGCTTTCAAGCTTTGAGCATGTTCGTGAAGCTTTTCCTGGCGGTACTGACGAATATCATCTTCGGACTGAGCCTCCATATTTTCAGCGGGAGCATCAACATTTGACTCAATATAATCCACAACATCTTTCATTGGTTTCATAGACGCTTTCACCTCCGTAGAGACGTGGTCTAGTGCCGACTGCAGAGAATCGAGCACCTGGTTGAGGACGTTTCCGATGATATCCGTTTGTGTTTTGGCCTCTTCCTCCAAATCATGCACTGCGTCCCCAACCTTTTCACCAACATACTCTAAAGACTCTGCAACAGCGACAAATGGATCCCTAGGCGACTCGACTTGTTCGGTGTCAAGCTCGGAAATGGCCACTTGATCTTCGTCATCAAAGTCTCTTTCTTCAGTCTCTGCCATCGCTTCTCCCAATATTTCTTCCACTGAATCATGAATGAGATTCAATGTATCGTTAGCAGCTGACAGTAAGTCCAGAAGCGTACTGGATAGAATCTCGCCAGCTCCAACAGACGAACTCTCTTTCTTCTCTAACTCTTCCACATAATTGTTTTTCGGATCTTCGCCGCCAGCGGAAGTCTTGCTATGCTCAGGTCCACGGTCTGGGGCTTCTACTGCGCTTTCAATATATTCAAAGACTGTAGCAGCAGATTTGAAAGCATCAGAGAGTTTTTCGTTCTCATGGTCGGAAATTCTTTCCACCGTTGGTTCAGAAGCAGATTGGCTCATCTCTTTCTCTGGGGTATCAACCTCATCGAGCACCTCATTGACATGATAGCAAACTTCGTCAGCTATTGATTCAGCCTTGCTTCCACTCTCGGATTCATTCGAGTAAGTGTTCGGATCTTCCAGACCTGGCTGTTCATTTGTCAGAGTCTCTATTGTTTCATTTTCGTTGCCCAAATTTGGTACGGGCTCATCAATGGCCTTCTTGACTTCGTCCATAGCAGCAGATGCTGCCTCGACAATAGGCAACGTAGAGACGTCCACGAATTCTTGAGGACTTTCAATAGCAGGTTCCTCAATCACCTTCTCAATATGGCTAATGGCATCTGACACAGGTAAAATTGCGTTGGCAATGGAAAAATGTTCATCCGCTCTTTCATTTTCTGACAGTGTGCCGAGATTTTGCACAACGGCTTTCATTCTTTCGGCCCTATCCTCTCTAAGTGCATCTGTCAAAAGTTGTTCATCCACAGGTTCCAGAATAGCTTTATCAATCTCATTAACAGCTGCTTTAACCATGGTGGACACTGCTTCATAAGTTTCTCCTGGAGCAGCGAATGCTTCTTCAATGGCAGTGACAGCGGAAGAACTGCTTATTGGCAGAACATTTGAGTTTTCGTCAGAAACGCTCATTGTAACATTCTCAGCCGGCTCTTCAAAGACCTGCTCAACGTAGTTTGTTGCATCGCGCACAGCTGAACCGACATTGTCGATCTCCGACACATTTCCCATTTCTTCGTCTTCATCTTCAATGTTGCCATGCTTCTCATCGCTGGAATTTTCTGCAATGTCCTCAACGGGAACTTCAACAACATTATCAACATACTCAACAACGTTCACGAGAGGTTCGATTAAAGAAGGCGCAGCGCTATCTTCAAACTTATCGTCTTCTAAATCTTCATCGGAAGTTGACATTTCAGAGTCGGAAGAAAGGCCCTCATTCTGTAAGCTCGGTTTATCGATGACGAAATTCTCATTTGCTTTCAGTTGTTCATCATAATTTCCCGATTCGTCATTGGCATTTTCTTGATATTCCTCACAAATATCTTGCGACTCATTGCCTCGTAAGCCATCGTCAGGAATAGCCACTGGAATTTCTGGCCAGATTTCTGTGTTTTCTTCGGGCATCTTGACTTTTTTGCGCCATTTGAATGGATTCAAACCCAATATTGCATTCTTCATGCGCTTCAAAGGAGATGGGTTAATATCAGCCTCCGCTAACCGCTTCTTTGAAACTTTCGAATCGGTTGCCTCAACTAATTCCAGTGAATTTTCTTTTGAAACTTCAAACTCTTCAATGTATGTTGGAACAATCACTTCGATATTATCATCCATGATTTCAACGGCAAGGTCCTCTGGTGGTTCCAGAGGCTCCAAAATTTCCGTGGGCCTAACGAATGGCTCATCATCTGAGTCATCCACAAATTTGAATGCAGTAGTAACAGTCGTGGAGGATTTTGTATTGTGCTCAGGCTCCTCCACTGAGCTTGGAAGCAACAGAATACCAGGTGCAAACTCCGTTTGGTCATCATAAACCACGAGAGTCTCTTCCACTGTAATTGGCTCATCCACATACACATTACCTGATAAGGTAGATTCACCTTCACTTTCAGAATCGCTGGTAGAGTCAATCTCTTCCAAGATCGGAAGCTCTGGTTTCTCCATAAAAGGTTCGCTTTCGCTCTCATTTATCAGTTCAGCTTCACTTGATTCGGAGGGTAAATTGAGCTCATTTTTGAGGTTCCGGACGGACTCAAGCTTAACTTTGTAAGTCTTTTCTGCCTCTCGTAGAGTCTTTAATGTTTCGTAAGGGCTTTCATCCCCAATTGAGCGGAAAATCGGCGCTGGAGGTTTGTAAGAAGTTGTTTCATTTGCCGTAGAAGCCGTGCTGTCGTCAAATAAATTGCTTGCGTTCAAGTCTTCACCAGCATCTTGCATGTCATCTTGGTCTTCCAATGGTTCATCAATGGACAGATAGGCATCCAGGTACTGGCTGTTCGAATCTGAGATCACTTCGATGGTCTCCAAACCTTCATTCACGACAATTGGTTCAAATGGATTATCCAGAAATTCGAGCCCAGGATTTGTATTCTTTAACACCTCATGCGCCAAAGCAGAATAGACATCGCCGACTTCGGCATCTTTAGCTGCAGTCACAAATGAATCAATAATTTCCGGACCTATTTCCGAGCCTTCGTCTGAAGGCGAAGCAATTGATGAGCGAGACACTTCATCGATCAGAGAGTCAATATCTTCAGCCATCTCATCATCATCATTTTCATCATCATCATTTTCCTGGTCAGATTGTAAGTTTTCCATTAAAGCCTCTTTAAATTCATGACTTGTTTCTTCAGTATGCGTAGCTTCTTGCACATCTTTGATCAAACCCTCGATGCCGCCAACGAGTTCCACTTGCAGAGATTCTAGAACATGTTCCAGGAACCTGGCCAAGGCTTCTTCTGCAAGATTTTCTTCATCGTGATTCTTGCTTGAGTTCATGTGCTGGATATCGAGGTCATTAGATTCCACAGCTGTATCAGGTAAATGTTCGTCTCTAAAATCTTCCAGTCCAGATACGTCCTCGAATGCAGTTTCCTCATTGCTTTGAGACTCTTCGACATTGCTATCAACATTTTCGACGGCATCGGCTGGTTCATTTGAGTCAAATTCAAAAGAGTCTTCATCATAATTTTGGCCATTCAAATCTTCCAAATCATTGTCCATGCCTTCTTCAATTTTCACGAGTCTTTCTTCCGAGTCTTCATGTTCTTCAAGATTTTCAAATTCTTTAAGTTCTTCAAGTTCTTTGAGTTCTTTAAGTCCGTCTTCGAGCTCCCCTTCGAGCAGCTCTGTGAGCTCATTTACGAGCTCCTTTTCGAGCTCATCTGATCTTCGATCATAATCCTCTTGTTCAAGATCAACCTCTTCCGCCTGGTCATCACTTTCATCATTCTCCTGCTCATCAAATTGTTCGAATTCCTCAAACTCTTCAAATTCCTCGAGCTCCTCTTGGGAGCTTTCCTCTTCGGAATAGTCCCGAGCTTTCTCCTGTACATCGTAGTCATCGAGTTTGGGTCTTCTCCGAAGATAATTCACCTCAGGGACTTGAGTATCGTGCTCGGACTCGTCGGAAAGGATTTCAATGGCATCGTCACTGGCATCTCCTTCTCCGCCATTTGCTTCCGGATCTAGAGATTCTGCCAGTGTCATTTCTTCAAATTCCCCACTTTCTTCACCTTCAGATTCAAAATCATCGAGAGCCTGTGAATCTGGATTGTCAATTTTATTAGATTCTTCAACATCAGCTGACTTGGGACTTTCATGTTCCAAATGAGTGTTTAACAATTGACCCAATTTATCAAATGCCGTCAGCAGGATTTGATTACGGTATTGCTGCCTAATCTTTTCTTGTTCACTTTCTTGTAGAAGTCGTTGATGTTCCTGCTCTTGCTGACCGAAGGTAGTGTCAACTCTTAACTTTAGACTATCGATCCAATCTAGAAGCTTGTCATTTTCATCTGCGGAAAAAGATGTCTGTGTGACTAATGTCGAGTTGACCAGAATACGCTCAAGTGGCTTATTTTTTTTAGGCAACCGTTGGTAGTTGGACGGACTCATGGTGTTCAGTGTATAAACGCACCTGTTGTTGCGCTACTGTCTGCGAGCACGTGACCTACAAGGTGCTCTCCACTAATTATACGTCACATACTCAGAGATGTAGTTGATTTAGTAAATTCGGAGAAGTCTCTTAATTGTGTTTCTGTTCTGATATTGATTGTGATTGTGTATCTGTTCTGATTTTATTTTTGATTGTGTATCTGTTCTGATTTTGTTATGATGACTGATTTTGCTAATTTACTATTGTAGTGAATTAGTTAAAGAAGACCAAAAATGAAATAGAGCCATTTTACACGGTTGAAGCGGCCAATATTACCAACCTCCCGAACTTGAAGATCACGAAGCACCTTGAGTTCTGAGTCCAAAAGAAATTCCTCTTCATGACCCTTCACATCCTCCCTCTCGCACTTGTCTAGTAATATGCGATGTTCCAGCTTGAAGCTCTCAATGTTGTTGAGGATTTCACCCATGGTAAAAAGCAAAGACTGGGCCACGGTGCTGTATGAAGTGAACTCCTTATGACGGAACAAATAGAAAGTTTTCAGAGCGGCTCTATCAGCACTGCGAGGCACTTCTTGCACTTCCACCACATTGTGGGTTATCAATTTAAACACTTCGCTTTTGACGGTTTTCTCTTTTAACAACACCAGATTCGATATAGCCTTCTCGTCCACCAACTTCATGCCTTTAATACATCTCAAAACCCTAAATGCATTGTACCCTAAAGTGGTTTTTATTAACGTGTCGTAGTGAAGTTGCTTCACGTTTTTAGCGAGGTGGAGAAACGGAATAGTGTATGACCCTGGCGAAACCTCAAAGGCAAAGGTCACGTTGCTAGCACATAAAAGGCGCATGTGTTCATTGATCAAGTCAATGGGGTGAAACTCGGCGTCTTCAGCGACTTCGAGGCCATTATTGACGTCAGTGTCTTGAAGAGCTTCAAGCGCATGTACGTCATCGATATTTTCGAGGATATCATCTTCTAGCTTGATTTTTTTGGTAGGGTTTCCAGCTTCCAGATTGCCTCTTTTCTGAGGTTTCAAGAAGTTTTGGGTGAGAATGGAGTTTCTCAAGTCCAAGTCCTTAGGCAAAGCCTTCGCCACGTCTCGAACCGAAAATACGGTCATTTTGTTGTCCACGCTGAAATTTTCTATGGAGCGAAGAAAGGACATTTTTTCTTCAGGATCAGTGATCAAACCATCCACTTTCAAATAGGGATGGCTTAAGTCAGGAGATTTCTGCTCAATCAAAGAACAGCATGCAGCGAAAATTTGCGAGGTGATCAAACCTAAACGGGAATTGGCCAAGCTAACGAGCGCCCTGCTTCTTAAACATTTCTCGTATCTCAGAAAGTTAAAGATCAAAGTCAATTCTGGGCGTAGCTTATGAATGCCGCTCTCCACATAAAAGGTTTCCTTGGTGCTTTGCCCAGCAGCTAGCACATTGTCTAGTTTGATCTTAGTCTGGGCCTTTGCCTCAGCCACTCGCTTCACCTCACTGGTGGTGGCATTCCGTGGAGTATTTTTCAAAGTCTCCTGGTATAATTGGCTCCACAAATCCGCAAGAGGACTATAGTCCACCGGCTGCAATCTTCGAAGCCAACCACCATTATAGAGGCGAACCAACACAGCCATTTTTGAAAACTGGGTCTCGTGATCGAAGCTTCCAATGTATTCCTTAACGCAAATGTTTCCGTTTTCAATGATGTTCTGTACAACCTCAGCAGCATCCTGGCCATAAAGGGTTTTGATATGACTAATGATCTCTCCAGCATGAAGCAATACTTGCATACCTGCCTCCTTGAAGTAGAAATGAGTAACGTTCTTCTCTGTCCAGTAGTAAATCGCATTGAGCTGTATAAGAGATACCAACGCTGTACGAACTTGTTTGAGAGTAAGCTTTGTGCGACCACAAATCTCCCTGGCAGTGGAACGGCCGTAGCTGATGAGCGAAGAGATTACCACCGCAGCAGTTTCTCCGAGTGTTTCACTAGCGAGCCGCGTATAGAGGTGGGATGCAGCAGACTGCGTTTTCGAGGCATCGGAAAGGGAAGCCATCGCTGGGCGGAAGAGTGGTAGCTGTGATTTTTCGTGATGAGTCGCGCACGTGAGCCGATCTTATGGATTAAGAACATAAGCCTGGAATATCTGAACAGAAAGAGCTATACTATGTATTATTGTATGTCTTTGAATTAGGGAATTCAAATGAAAAATTTCAAATTGCTTTGGATCAAATTTTCAGAAATTTACTGTGATCAATTGAACACTCTCTTAACACATCGAAAATGTCACTCATGATGATCCAATAGATTTAAAGTTTACAACCACTGAAGCAGAGGGAAATGATAATAGAATCACCATTTAATTCAGTGAGGATGAAAAATTGTTCAGAATTGGTCTTTGGCTGAACTATTGGGGTTTGCGTTAACTGCAGTAATGTGAGCCTCACTGAACGAGCCGCACTTAGCGTGCATTCTACTTACTCAACAACACATGTCAGTGAAACAGCTGCTCAAGGCTTCCAAGGCCGCTATCGAGCGCATGGATACCCAAAATGCCATATATTATGCTGAAGAGGCCATATCTGCCGATAAAAACAATTATTTTGCCTATGTCTTCAAAGGTAAGGCTTATCAGCTAGAGGGCAAATTAGCGCCCGCAGAAAAAGCCTTCGTCAGAGCTACACAAATCGACCCCGACAACTTGCTTGCATGGAGAGGATACTTTCAAGTTGTTTGTGCAGGTGATGATCATCCCAAATTTTTTCGAATTTTGACGCTGTATTTATCTAAACTATCGGAGCAGGATGCTTCTTTGGCTGAACCCATAAAAGAGGCCTACAACTATTTACATGGACACAAATTTCAGTCCAATTCCGACCTCAACGAATTGTATCTTCGGAACTTGCTTCCTGGTACAGAGCTTTATGGGATAGTGGGAGACTTGATGGGCAAGCCCCAGGACAATATCAGGAAATACCTCGTGCTTATCAAAACAAGAGAAGATGCTGAAGTCCGCCAAGTCTTGACAAAGGAAAAATTGAAGATGCCACGTGCTCCTACTGCCGAGCTGAAACTTCATCTCAGTGAAGTCGAGTGGTCAATCAGACAAAAATACCATCTCGCCCCTCTATACAGGCTTTTCATCGACTTCTGCACCGATGACGACGAGCGTAAGAAGTACGAGTTGAATTATTTGCATTACAGATATGATCTCTTGAAGATCGTACCGGATAAAGAACATTTGCTCGCTGAGGTGAAGCAAGCCACTGAGGACTTGGTGTTTCTCGATACTGACGACCCCAGCATTTGGTCTTGGAGTTTTGATTTACAAGATGTTCGGACATTGGCCGATTTGGACGAGAATCAAGTTCTCAAGTATATAAACAAGTTCAGCACAGAGCCCTTGGGCTTGGTGCTTTTCCTGTTTGTGAAAAGTGACTTGTGTTCATTCAATAAGGAACGTGTGAAAGAGGCACTTAAAGGTTCTTTTCTCGATCCCAAACCAGAATTGGAAGATGCGTCGGACCAGCTTATCGATTCTGATTCAATGAGGCTTGATGCAATTGAGACCGAAGAGAATGACGATTTCTCACTGACTGATGTCCTTTCTGTCATGATGGAGGGATATGCCAAATGTCAGAACTCAATGCTAGCTCATCGCATTGTTTGCAACTACTATCTACACCTTCAGGATTACGAAGTGGCCACGCAAAAGTGCGCTGCTGTGATTCGGAACTTGGCTGATTTGCAGCGTACTTGTGGGATTGAGCTTGTCAATTGCAAAGCTGATATATTGTGTCTGCTTGCAGTTCTGTACACATACCATGAGGCGCCAAAAAACTTTGGTCGTGCGCTCCATATCTTCGACCGTCTTTTGGAAGATGATCCACATAATAAGCAAGCATTGATTGGCAAGGGTTTGATTTTGGTTGCAAGACGTGAGCTTTCAGAAGCAAAAGAGCTTCTTTCGCTGGTGGCTACTGAGTTTCCAAATGACGCCACGGCTCTTAGCGAGCTTGGCTGGTGTCAGATTTTGGAAGGTTTACATACTGAAGGAAGAGCCACTTTGGAGTCTAGTCTTGCGAATGTGGACGGTGCGTCTATGAAATCATTTGAGATGCGGGCTATTAATCGCTGGAGGATAGCTAAGAGCTACTTGGAAGACTCTGAAGATAGCAGCCAAAACCTTTGCAAGGCTCATGACTGTCTCATTTTGGCCTTAAAAGACTCGAAACATTACGCTCCAGCTTATACATTGTTAGGAAAGCTTTATAGCGACTACTACAATGATCAGTCGCGTGCTCAGAAATGTTTTTACAAAGCTTTTGAACTTGACGTTGGTGAGATCGTGGCTGCAAAATGCTTGGTGGAAGACTTGGCGCAGAATAATAATTGGGAGATTTGCGACATTCTTTGTAAGAGAGTTGTTTCCAACGAGAAAAGCAAGAGAGTGTTGTTTAGTCAATACTCAGAAGAACCAGACAAAGCTTGGCCATATCGTGTTTTGGGCTGCTCTGCATTAAACAGACAGGATGACGCAAAGGCCATCGAGTGGTTCCAAACCGCATTAAGAATGCAGGCAATGGACTTCCAGTGCTGGTTTGGTTTGGGCGAAGCCTACTACAATTGTGGAAGGGTTGATGCTGCCATTAAGGTATTTCAACACACAAGCAAAATGGACCCCGACTCTTGGATCAGTCAGTATATGTTAGGCCGCGCCGTCTGTGCTATTGGCGACTTTGCTAGCGGGATTGAACTCTTACGGAAAGCTTCGCTGATGAACGATGATGCAGAGTGCATTTTAAATGCTCTCTTTGAAAACTCCCTTCTTTTCAGCACACAGTTATTGATTGGTGGATTTGTGAAAAGAGCTATTGCAACTAATCACTCGGCTATCGATACTATTAAGAAGACTGTGAAGCTCAACAGCAAATCTTTAAGCTTGTGGAAAACTCTTGGAGACTGCCTTCAGCTTTCTTGCACAGTGCAACAAGGTGTCGAGACATTCCCAATTTCAACAATGACTGAGATCTTTGAGTGTGAGGGTGACATAAATGACGAAATTGTTTCTTTGCTGAAAGCGCAAAAATTGTTCGCCAATGAAGATTATGGTGAGGCGATTTCTGCCTTTGGCATTCTCGCCGCTAGAAGCGCTATAGCTTCTTATGGACTCAAGGCTAACAAATACGTCCGTTCCTATACCCATTTCAACCTCGGAAACGCATTTTTAAATGCATTTAATGTTGGCAATGAAGAGAATGCAGTTTTCCGAGACAGAGCAATTGATGCATACAAGAAGGCTATCAAGATTGAGCTGGAAAAGGCCCTGTACTGGATTGCTTTGGGAAATGCTTACCTGTCATGTGACCCAATGCTCTCTCAGCATTGTTTCATTAAAGCATCAGTTTACGATCCCAAGGATGTAAATGCCTGGTCGAATTTGGCATCGTTGTATTTAAGATACGGAGACAGCGAGTTGGCGAAAGAAGCTTTTAATCGTGCCACATCCATTGCACCAGATAAAGCCATTCCTTGGTTGGGAAATGCCCTTACGTCCGAAGCAAACGGAGATGAAGCTACTGCTCGTAAGCTTTCCACGCATGCATTCATTTTATCCAATGGAGCTTGTCCTTTGGCCCAATTGTGCTACGCCATTTCAATTGTCAATGCACGGATAGGCAAATCCAGTGACTCGAAAGATATTGAGGCTGCTCAAGAAGTGAGTATTGCAAACTTTGCCATTCAGACCTACTTGAAACGCGAGCCTCGTGATCAAACCGGCTTGCAACTCGCTCTTTTGTTGAGTGAGCGGTGCCAAACTTACGAGCTAAGTGTTGAAATTGGTGAGCGGTTAAGTTCAGTACTTGAAAATAAGTATGAAAGTACAGAAAGTTCTAGCTTGTTAGCCGATTTTGCAGACGCTAAGACAACGCTTGCAAGGACGTACTTGGGCGTGAAAGACTATCAGTCAGCCATTGAGCATGCGCAAATGGCGTTGGATTTGTTGTCAGGAGAAGAGGTCACGGAGCGCATTAGAAAGTCATTACTTTCATCAAGAATTGTGATTGGTTTGGCGTTCTTCTTCAATGAGCAATACGAGGAATCGTTGGAGGAGCTACAGATTATACTTGACGAGAACAGCCAGTCTCAGCGTGCAGTGACATTGATTGCCCAAGTGCTTTACGCTCTCAATACTAGCGATTCTAAACAAGCAGCAATTGACCAGTTATTTTCATTTGTGGAAGAAAATGGGTCATCACTTCTTGTCGTTCTTACATTGGGAGCAATTTCTGTGAGCGACAATCTCGAGGAATACTTCGCTCCAATCAAAGAAGAGCTCGAAGGCTTACCAACAACTGAGCTTTCAGCTGATACATCTCGTTTAGTTCCAAAATTGCTCGATGAACTCATTACGTTAATGAACTCTTCTGCTGAGTCCAAAACTTGGCAAAGATTTGCCATGCTCTTCCCTGGAGATATGAAAGTGTGGAAAAATCTCGACAATCACGTTGCTCTTTCAAGTGGGCTCCTTAGCGAATCTAAGCGGACAGCTGCGGAAATTTCCGATGCTTACTTGCAATGTGCATCCAGAAGAGAGATCCAGAGAGCCCTCTTAATTTGTGCAGATAACCAACACGCCAGAATGGTCATTGAGAGTTCGATTCCTACAGTTTGATTAACTTTGAAATTTGACACCCCATACAATTTCACACTCTCAACATCTTCACGAAATTATACATTTGAGAGAAATTCCTTCATCTTATACCCTTAGTCCGTAGATCTTCCTTGGTGCTGCACTGCACGTGATCGCAGTCTAGTATTATATTTAGCGTGGCCCGCGCCAAGTGCACACCCCACAAACACTATCAGTTACACCATAAGAGTGCACGCCACCAGGCTAAAACTAGTCCACCACGCCCGATATTATTCAAGAATTCAATTTATTCAAGATTGCTTTTTTTTCCTCAAAACGGTCATCCACAAATTTGTTTGCCAATCCCTAAGCAAAATCCACCAAAGATTGCCACTCATTTCCAAGTTCATACCCCTAAGTCCAAATTGCTTGCACTTTGCTTGCACAAACAGAGCTAGCCAATTCAACTCCTTAAAATGGAACGTTCTGTGGACTTGTCTCAGGAGCAAGCCAAAAAACATAATGCAAAACTCACCCAGGTGGTACAAAACTTCTTTATAAAAGTGCTGCAAATTATCATCCAAGCACGATCTGCCGAAAATAAAAGCCAGGATTCGGGCCCGGTGAAGATCAACAAATGGTTTAATCTTCATATGCTTAGCTTGGAGGGCGATGCGTTACGCCAGGAATTGCGCCCATGGAAAATACAGCTGGATATAACACGTCTTCCGCCGATGATCGTTGAAACATACTTGGATCTCCAGCAACTTAATCCTTGTGAAATGGTATTATTGGAGGACGACATTGGTAATTTGTGGCCAGTGATCGAGGGAAGGGCTAGCAAGAAGGAAGTGGTTCTTGAGCGGTGGCTCATTGAGTTTGATTCAGCCATGATCTCAAATGCTTCTTTGGAGGAGCTTCCCTTGGTTTACAAACATGCCATCACTCTCATCCGCTCAATTTATGGTATAGTTCGGCTTCTTCCCTCACACAAGGCCAAAAAGCTCTTGGCGAAGCTGTGCAACAAAAACTTATCTTTGAACAACAAGGTCTTTGACGGAAATAATCCAATTACATCAAAAGGACGCGTTGGACTTTCAAAGCCAATCATCCCTCATCAGATGCTACTTACAGATTCTCATTTGACGCAGCGTGATTTCTCTCCGATCCATACTGCTTTGGGAACCATCAAGATCTCCGTCGCCTATAGGAACCACTACAAGTTTAAAGCCCAAGATCAGGAAGAGCGACTCTCTAACCATTTTCTATCTTCTGACAAAGAAAAAGCTGACCAAGAAGTTGAGGCTCTCGAGGTGAAAGCACAGAAAATCGATCTTAAAGTACAGACGCTTGGACCATCAAATGCGGCGAAGAAAGGCACCATTTTCGAGCCTAGAACAAGAAGTTCTTTCGATAATTTTCATGAAAAATACTCCGTGCTGCCTTGCACTTCCGAGCTACATGATAAAGATCTCTCGCCCACAAAACAAAATCATCAGACCAAAGGTTCTCCCGCTCCCAATGCTCTAATTCCTACATCTAATTCTCCGAATCCAAATTTGACTCGACCCAATATTCAGCCTTTTCGCGTCGGCTCCATCGGCAGTTCCTCTCCTCCCGCAAATGCTGTTCCAACTTCCATCCCTTCTTCCGGAATGGAACGACGCATCTCTATCACCAGCAACAGATCTGGATCGAATGCTTCTTTGATAGCTCTTTTAAGACATCCTCGTGGAAGCACGTCTTCATCCAATAACACTTCGAATTATGCTATTCCAACCCAGTCAAATGTGAATCAAATTCTGCTTCCAAGATCCATTTCCTCATCTCACGGCTCGCACCTTCACGATGATATAGAGGGTGAACTGGCAGTTAACACACCAAGGTTTTCGTCCTCATTTGGTTCACGCCAGAGCAGAAGATTCAGTAGCACTCTGAGCAAATTTGCGCCGGGCTCTAACACTGAAAATAACGCATCATTTCTCAGTACCAGTATAGGTCTGGGATCCTCAGAAGCACCGTTCAGTGGATTATACGCCGACGACGATATCAGCTCGTTTGTGCAAATGATTGACGGGAAATCTGATCTTCGTCTAAGCCACAGCAGCCAAGGATCCAAGCTTAGCACTCCAAACAATGAAACTAGTCCGCATCTGGATGCACTAAATAAGTACCAGCTTTTGAAGAGTCAGTATCAGCAGCTTGGTGATAGTGTGCATGCTAGCTTAAGTCTTCAAAGAACATCTTCCAGAAGCGCCAACGATCTCAAACTCAGTGGAAAGTCTTCAAATTCTATGAATTCACAGGCTACACATTCTCCAGCTCCATCTTTACCGGTGAATACGCAGGATCTATCCCATCTACCATCTATATCGTCACGGTTGAGCCAGGATACTCCGCAAAGAGGTCTGCAACCGGAAAGTTTTAAGAGCAACTACAACTCCAATTTTGTGGCCCCGAAGAATCTTGCCGCCTCACCTCAAACATCCACCTCCATCGTGCACGCGCAAACGAAACCACAAAAGGTTGTGTCTGGACTCGCAACTACACCATCAGTATATGAAACTGCCAAGCGGCCCATTGAATACGAAAATGTGTTTGACGATGACGATGATGAGGCAGACTTTTACAACTTGAGATGTGCCCGCACACCGATTCCCAGGCAACAAGAGGAACTGAGTTACGATCACGATGATTTACTTTTCGAGATGACTGACACCAGATGATTCTTTCTTTTATTTTTCGTTGATTTTTTTTTTCATCTCAAATGGTGAATATGGCTCTCATGAAAATCGATTTTTCATCTCTGTGATTTTTTCCCTTTTTGGTTGCGGGGCACGGTATCTATCAATGTTCGGAAATACGTCATCTCTAGGGTCTCGCGACTGCGCGAAAATGTGGGGCCGCGGAACAAAAATACTGCTTCGTCGCTTTCTTCCAATTACATCTCTCGATTACCAATTTAGTCATCGTGCAAGTAACGAAGGCGTTGACAGCTCATTTTGGTGATATTGCCACAGTGCAAATCATATACATATCCTGCATTCTGTCATGTTACGAATAAGTCAAAGAGCGACCCTCCCTGTTGTTTCGAGCCCAAGATTTTGGGTGCGGAGGATTGCCAGCAACAGCATCGATTCAAATAAATCTCCTTCACCTATAGAGGAATATGATGCGCGTGTTTCTCTGGGAAGACTTCGAGATGATCCATACCAACGCAAAATCCTTCAGAATTTATCTTATCTCCATGAGAAGTTGGAGAAGTATCAGCCACCAGTGGTTGAAATTCCAAACATCGATGACCTCAAACCAAAGACTGGGATAGCTAATGTTTTAAGTCAAATATTCTTGCGAAAAGGAAGGAGTATTGACAATTCAAATGCAGAGGTGCAAACGAATGATGTGAAAGGAATTTATTTATGGGGAGATGTTGGGTGCGGTAAAACCATGTTGATGGACTTGTTCTATCAGACTGTACCACCACATCTACCAAAAAGAAGATTTCATTTCCACCAATTTATGCAAAACCTACACAAGCGGTCACACCAGCTTAAAGCGGAACACAACCATACAGATCTCGACGTGATTCCATTGCTTGCATGTGAGATCTCGCAAACCGCCGCTGTTCTCTGCTTTGACGAGTTCCAAGTAACAGATGTGGCCGATGCTATGTTGTTAAGGAGACTCATTAGCATCTTGTTGAGTCCAGATCATGGCGTGGTTCTCTTTGCAACCTCCAATCGTGCTCCTGACGATCTTTACATGAATGGCATTCAGAGAGCGCTGTTCATCCCTTGCATTCAAATGATTAAAAGGCAAACAAAGGTGATATATTTAAATTCCCCTACTGACTATAGAAAGGTGCCGAAACCGCTGTCGTCAGTATACTTCTATCCGAAGCCAGGTGTGAAATATCACAGCAAATCGAACATGGCTGCTTGTAAGAAACATGTTGAGAATTGGTTCAATTACTTCAACAGGGAGAATAAAGACAAAGAGGCTCATGAAAATGACACCATTACAGTTTGGGGGCGCACACTCAGAGTGCCGTTGGGTGCTCGGCCCTATGTGGCTCAATTTACGTTTGATGAATTGTGTGGGCACAATTTGAGTGCAGGAGATTATCTTACGTTGGCCAACACTTACCAAAATTTTATCATCACGGATATTCCGTATTTGAGCACCAACGTACGAGATGAGGTTCGGCGCTTCATTACATTCCTAGATGCAGTCTACGATGCCCATGGATGTATTGCAACCACTGCTGCTGCGCCATTTAAAGACTTGTTTGTGGAACCTGAGGATCTACTGAAAGATAATTATCAACTTTATCAAAAGCAGAAGCGGACCGGTGTGGAGGACACATTTGAAGACGACGACTTGGTGGTGAAACATGGATTTGATAAACTGGTGGCTAAAAAAGCTGCCATGTTTGTCAATGATGAGGAGAAATTTGCATTTGCACGAGCTCTCTCTCGTTTGACACAATTAGGAACGAGGGATTGGCTTGATACTCCAAGAGATTCTCTCTAGATGCCATACCTTCTAATAGATTTCAAAATTAGCAGGTTTACTCATTAGTAAGTTTATTCAGATTCAATAAGTTATTTAATATCATTCACAAAGAATTAATTAAAATTACCTAAAGAATCGAAATTAGTCTACACTTCAAAGTTCAATCTTTGGCTCATAATGTTTTCCTGCACATAAGACACGTCCATACAACGAGCGCACAACATATATCTTCATCACATCATGTCTGCAAACGATATTCTAGACGTCTTAAACGTCCAAAGAGACGATCAGCCGGTAAAGAAAAAAGCACGTCATGATCTGCATCCTGTGACACAGTCAATACAAAAAGGCGGCATGGCACGTGAGCTTTACAACTTGTTAGGTCCCAATACTCCCCCCGTCAATTTGAATGCCAAGAGCTCGGGCCAAAAACTCAAAAAACACCAGCGTGTTTCTCCATGGACACATATGAAATTTGTGCCTCACAAGAGCAAGCCAACCTCGCCAGCTTTGTACCACTGGGAAAAAGGTTCCAAAGAACTTTTGGAATCTGAGGATAAAAGCTACTATTTCGACCGTTTCCAGGTTGCTGTGGATATTCCAGAGATGGTGGATGAAGAAACTTACGAGACAATTATGAGAGAGATTAGGGAACAAAAGGAGAAGGCTGCTAGTGAGAAGAGGCAGAGAAAGGAAGAAAAGCGGAAGGCCGAAGAAAAGGCAAAGGTCGAGGTGAAGCAGGAGAAAGATAAAAATAATGACGAGAAAGTCAGTGGTGAAAAAGTTAGTGATGAAAAAGTCAGTGACGAGAAAGTTAGTGATGACAAAGTTAGTGATGACAAAGTCAATGGTGAAAAAGTCAATGATGAAGAAGTCAGAGTCGAAGTGTCAACGAAGGAAGGAGAAGCCGAGAAATCTGACAAAGATGCAGATCTATCTGGAAAAGCTGAAAAGGATGAAGATCAATCAAACAAAATATCAATAGAGCCCGAGGCAGAGTGGGACTACGAAGAGACAAAATTACTCTTTCAATTCTGCAGAGATTTCGAGTTAAAGTGGCACGTGATCCACGACCGGTACCCTGCGGATCTCGGGCGGTCACTAGAGGATTTAAAGGAGCAATTTTACTGTGTGTGTGCCAAGATTCTTAAACTTAGCGGCACCGGTAATCCCAATCTTTTGGAATCACTAGATGCCTATTCGAAGCCCGCAGAAGTTGACCGCAAACAATACTTGGAGTCACTTTTAAAACGGACGCCTGCTGAAATTGCTGAGGAGGAGTCTTTGGTCGTGGAGGCTCGTCGTTTCGAGCTTGCAGCCAAAAAAATGTTGCTCGAAAGATCTCAACTTTTGGCGTTGTTGGACTCACCGCAATCTACACAATCCATTCAACAATATCAGTCGTCGCAAGGGTTGACGAATCTTTACAATAATCTTATGATTTTGGACAAGCACCAAAAAAAGAAGCTACTGCAAAAAGCAGCTCAAGGAAACTCAGATCCAGTGCCTCCACCAATTCCCCAGGCGGCTTCATCTTCTCAAAAGAGAGATCGTGGCTTTCAGACTCATCTACAGCAATACTTATCTGGTGTACTCAAGCAAAATGGAGACCGAAAGAAATCTGAGCCTAGTGCCATTCAACAACTTCTATCAAAGCGTCTCACTAGCAAAGAAGAAGAGGCTTATGGTTTATATTACCACGCCAATGAGAGAATTACACCTGCAGTTATCCTTAGGTCCACACAAAAACTCCTGGGCTTACAGCAACGACAATCTGTGTTTAAAGCTGTCAATAGCATGTTGCAGGACCTCGATATTCCGACTGCTGGTGGTACAGTGTGGAAACCCAATATGCCTACTCGGAAATCGATGGCTAAATATGATGAGATGATCAAATCGGTGGTGGCATTGTTGGACGTGAAGAAGGGAAAAGACAAACTAGAGGCTGAGATAGAGTTGATCAAGAGTCAGCGAAGTGCCTTGTGATCACTGATACTGTGATGTACGCACGGGGCAACTTTTCTTTAGTTGTATGTGAGATTGATATCGGTAAAGATTTCTTCATCTATTGGGTTAATGCTATGTATGATAAATAAATGATTCTAAAACAGAAATTGAAAGTTTTCTAATTCTAAGTCTTCATGGTCGTTAACCTTAACGAGCAGCTCGATAATGGTGTCTAATTTTTGGACTTCAAAAGTGTAATTCTCGGATATATCTTCAGTTTTGGGACGGTAAATGCACAGGTATCGGCGGATCTTGTCCATTGTGATTTCGGTAAAAGTCACATCAATTTTGTAATTCTTTGGTGGCCTGCTTTCATAGCCAAGCATAAATTGCTGAATCAAGTCTTCCACCCCAGATTGATCCATATATCCGTCGTATAAAAGAAACGTTTCTTTAAGGATTTTAACACAGGTTTCCAAAGCTAAGATCTCATAGTATAAAGTCTGGGACTTCTTGAGGCTGGAGAATGTAGCCAATTTTACCAAAGTGGAGAGAATCTCGCTGAATGCACTGTCACGTATAGCTATCTTGAACCGCTTGAGTAAATAAAGCAATGATGTCAAAAGAAGTGCAACGTGTCCCCAGTAACTTCCACTTTGGGAAAGAGCCAGACAGTATACCTGAATTAAGCCGTAGAGCACATGATTGTTACCGATATTGATCCAATTTTCAATGGCGCTAAGGTATGCATCTTCCTGGCCGGCCAAACTGAGAAGAAACTCACGATTGAGTAAGTAGACCCGTTCAGTGTCATCGCCCCTTCTCCAATTATCGTGTGTCCACTTGCCCGGAAGGCCTAATCGGGCTGAGAGTTCCCAAAAATTGTCTGATTCACTGACAGACAGTTGAGCACTTCTGGCCACTTGCTCTATAATCCTCTTTCCCATTTCAGCGTAGGCACGATCTTGAAAATGTTGAAAGTATGTTTCATGCAAACGCTTGATAAAGGATAAGATCAAAGCATCTCTTTCGTGGACATTGATTGTATTTGAGTCCACAACATTGGAGATAATTCGGCTAATGATCTGAAGCCTATATGTCTGAAGAGCAAATATCGAATTAATTTCCTGGATGCTCTTCAAGCAAAAGATAGAATGCTGGTTTTTGCTCAACTTTGTATAAAGCACGAGAGCATATTTAGACAATTGAGGCAGCAAAAGTCCCAACAAGAGAATCTTGTCTATTTCAAGTAATGACATTGGATCGTCTGGACAGTGGTTCAAATACTCGATGCAAAAGAATATGATGAACCTGTTTCTCAGAATGGAATTTCCCACGTACAGGTACTTCTGTAGCATCATGATATTCCAATGAGACATCCCGAGAAGCTTGCTGGTAAGAATCCAGATCTCGAGCGAGAACTCAATCAATTCTTCGAGAAACTGATCTGCTTTTTCTGGTGCAATCGGAAGCCGGCTCATTTGTGTGCTGAAGAACTTGAGCAAGTTATCATTGAAGTTAGTCAAAACTTTGCGTTGATGATCAGTCAATTCCGTAGTTAACGCAGACGACAACTCCTGGGTTGAAAGAAACGTAATGCCAAGAAGATCTAGCTTAAACTCGTCTTGAATCGATGACAAATTCAATTTTCCAATTATTCCAATTAACTCAAAAACACCGCTCTGCGTCGTCGGAGCAATACCTTGGAAAACAAAGCCTATATGGCTTAAAAACCTCTTGTATAGCGGATGAAGACCAGGAAGATTGGTGGCCAGATTGAAGATCTCGAAAAAGAGCTGAAATGCTCGAAGCAGAATCGGCTTATTCTTCAGCTTGGATACCTCACACAAAACTTGTAGTGAATCGAGCGCCCTGTCATAAACAAACGCATCCTTAGACTCTTTCACCTGCTCGAGGAGGTTCAAGTATTGATTTCCCATATCCACATCGGAAATTTGCGAGAAAAGCACAATGAGGTTAATCCGGTTGACGAACATAATCTGACAGCGTTTTCCTCGCTGGTATTCATACTGGCTCGTTGCCAAAAGCTTAGATATCACTTTTTTCGCCTTCTTTATCAAAACCATATCTGACAAAAATTCGTAAGTAAGCCCCATGAATCGCTCAAATGCTGTCGAATCGGGTATATCCAGTTGCGTCCTTACAAAGCCAAGAGAGCATGGAACTTCAGTTTCATCTCGAAAATTGGCAAACTTCCTCCCAGCAAATACCGCATACAACTGGAGCAACACTTTGTCATCCAATGGCCAAGAAAGTCTTCTCTTGAGTAAAGTGCACAAATCGATCACATGGTGAATGCCGTTTGAATGATCTTGAAGCTTAAGGCGATTTAGTATCACCATTACCGGAGCCCAACTGTGGAGTGGTGCCATCGAAGCAAGCGCAAGAAAGACATTGAATAGCTTGGAATCTAAAGTCCCGATCTCGAGTACTATATCAAGAGCATCACTTATTGGAGTCCACCATCGCTCTATTTCATCTCGGTAAATGGCCTGGATAAGGAACATCGGCGTAAGGTGGTCTTGTCTTTCCTGGTTTTGAGTAAACTCATCTCCAGAAAATGTCTGAAATATTGTGATCCAAAAATCTGCAGTGTATTTGTCAAGATCGTGAGACAACTTTTCTTTGATATCAGACGCATTTTGCATATTAATGGTGCATTCCAAAGTCACCTCGAGCTTGCCAAAAATCCAGTAGATATAAATGAGCTGACTGTGAAGCGACATTTGCAAACGAAGAACGTCTTTTGTTTGAAGCTTAGAAAAGTGTTCCATCGTCATCCGCAACTGATTCCATGCCTGTTCACTAGGTCTTTCTTTGCTGATAAGAAGCCATCGAATCACTTTCTTCAACGCTTCCTGCATTTGCTCGATTGATTTGGGACTAGATTCAGCGGCCAAGCTACGCCGACATAATGCCAAAAATTTGACCAAGTTCTTTGCCGAATCCTGCGGACTGAACTGCGCAAATCTGAACTCTTTGTCCAAAAACGTGAACAGAACACTGTCTTCGCCTTGAAAAAGAATCTGGCCCCCCTCAATAGCGTCTGCTTTGACAATATCCACAGTTCCAATAAGAGTGGAGAGTGAGTGCTTCGTACGCAAAGTCTCGGCAGAAGGCACTAACAATTGAGCATTGATGCTCTTAACGGGCAATTCAGTTTTTCCTGCGGACGTTTCGGACTCCTCAACCTCATAAACAGCAGTAGATATCACTGGGTTGCGTCTGGATAAATGAGATTGGCCTTGAACTGCAAAATCTTCATGTCTAATTTTTTTGCTTTCCTGTTTTTTCCTGTGATTTTCAGATTGTTTGTTTTTTTCGGACAAAAATGCTTGTACCCATGGTCTTTCGCTGAAAGCACTCCCACTCTGACGCTTTTTTGTGATTTTCTCTCGCAGGTTCCGTGGTGCTCTTTTAAGCCTTGGTTTGGACAATTTCCCTGAAACGATTCCTGTATTACCAAAATGAGATTGGTACATTCTTGGCTCACGAATTCTAGATGCAGCTGACTTCTCGGCTCCCACTTTCCGCTTTAGAGAAGATACACCTTTTTTATGCCCAGATAGTTGCCTCGAAGATAAAAGTCGATCAATTGTGTCCGCTTCCTGCACTTCATCATCTTCGTAATCGAATTTCGCTTGTGGTGAAACTTCTTGCCTTCTTCCCGGAGTAATTGCCAGCAAATACTCCGGTCTCATCACCTCAACATCGGAATCATTGTCGGATTCTGAGCTGATTGAGATAGTAATTGGCTCTGGAGTGTCCAGTTTATATCCGAACAGAGAGTAACCCCTTAGCAATGGCATCCTCGATATAGTATCCTTACTCCTGAGTCTATCCCGTGGCTCACTTGGTAAATCATCTTTCCTGGCACCTACAGACAGTTGTCTGTCATTCATGTCGAACTCAAGCGTTGCTTGTTGCGGTGAAGAGTTTCTAATCGGTTCATCATCCTTTTCGGCAAGCAAAGACAACTCTTTCTCCAACTCCGAAGACTCATGCAGAAAATTACCAAATTTTCGAACGGCCAATCCTTTACGAGTAGGCATATCCTTGACCACCTTTCGTTTTTTCCGAGGAGCAGTCTTCTGGAAATCTGCTAGTCTCCAAGCAGACTCGGGAAGAACCCCTCTTAAAATTGTGCTAAGTTTGCGGTACCTGCCGCCAACTCTAATGAGCTGCTCTTCGGCTTCCCCTGATTCTGAACTCTCGGACTCGGAAGCGCTCACATCGTGTAAATTTTCTTCGTGAGCTGCTGGAGATTGTGGCTCAGGTGAGTTGTCGAAATCGATACCGTCATCTATGGTACGTAAAATGTCGTTGTCATTCATATAAGTGGTTTGCATTGTATCGTTCTGAGACTCGGGTATATCGAAGCCATCATAGGGAATGATATCCTCCTCATTATCAGTAGCCTCAGAGTGATCAGCGTCAGAAACGTAATCGGGTTCTTGAGTTAATTTTGTAGTCTCTTCTTGATTGCCGTCAATATCTCCCTGGATGCTAAGCATCCTACTGTTTCCCAAATGAGCATAGAAATTCTTGGAGCGGTATCGATCTTCATCTGGAAAGCGCTTTCTTCTCTGGAGATAAAGCTGATTGAGTATTCTGCAAACCTGCGTGATATCATCGTGCTCGCTGAACATCTCGTTGATGCTGTCCACAGTACATATGCCAAGCCAGTCGGCCTGGTCAGCGATGTATGGGTGCCTGCTAGAGAAGGTTCTTTTTCGTAAACTTCTGCTGCTGCGTGCTGATGTGGTATCATGATTGCTGACGATGAGCGGATTTTCTAGACTATTGCGTTCAGATTGACCGTTGTGCAACATGCCTGCGTCTGAAGAATGAGTTCTGGTGGCTATTTCGACGACTTCCTGTGCTTTCTCAACACCACCTTGGCTTATCACTGTTTCGGATGAATTAATTTGGGTTTGTGTCGGTATTTTCGATCTCTCTGGTACTTCATCTTCTGATCTAGGAATACCTTCTGTTCTTTCTATTGTACTGTTAGGAATCTCCTCTGTTCTTTCTATTATACTGTTAGGAATCTCCTCTGTTCTTTCTATTGTGCTGCCAGGCAGTGCAAGAGACAGGCTGATTTGACGGTATATCGATATGAACGGCGAGCTTTGTGCCTCCTCGAGTATCTGAGCCCGTGTGGCTCGCAGGAAAAAGGAGTATACATCTCGTAGAAGATCTGTATCAACTGCATCACTGGTCAATAGTGGAAGCGAGTTCTCGTTATCAGAGTCGGAGACGTAGTCCATTGATGCCAGTCATGAATGTGATATGTTTAAAGGTTGATGTAGTATATGGGAGATGATAAGGTTTGAAAATGCTAGTGTGTTGAGCCACTTGGTCGGGAAGCAGTTGTAGTAACAGAAGCGCTTAGTGCGTTTTTCGCGTCGCGTTACTATAGCCGCGTATGCAGAACACCCCAGCTCTTAGTTTCTTAGTTTAGATGATAGAAGTTTGATAAGTATGTAAATTTCTTGATTATGTAGTGTATTTCAAATGCATGATATTTTAGTATATCAGCTCATTGAACATGGGCCACAAAGCCACAATTTCATTGTTTTTCCTTGTGGATGCAAATACGAGTTATATGGGCTATTAACGAAACTACTATGAACCATTAATAGGTCGAATCGCGGGGCATTTTTTTTCTTGTTTGTTTAAATACTTCCTTTCTCCATATTATGAATATACTATTGATCTTAGGCTTAAATATAGATACACCCATTAATAATGGAGCAGATGAACTGAACTGGAGAATTAGCAGCAATAGTCATGGAGGTCGACTTTAGCTTGAGCCTTCAATAAACCAGTCATTTTAGTTACAAGGTGTTCTTGGCCATTATTAAAAAATAGATTCATTGAAATTTTTTGCCTGGATTTCCTCTGGTTTATTTTTGGTGTTTTATCCAATACTGTCCGCTTCAGTCCAATACTGTCCACTTCAGACCAATTTGTAAGGTTCTGTTAATAATTTCTTTGTTTCTTTACGACAACAGTTGCCTATTCAATAAAATCTCCTCACATACTTTATTATTGGGTTTGTATTGAAACCCCACAATTCCATCTCTGCCTTTCAGACTCTAAAGTGTTCTCTTCTCTTAGCATATCCATCTACTTAGGTAGCGCGCAAGCGAGGTCACGTGCAGCAGCCATGTTCCTCAAAGATTTTGCTCACCACCACCCTCACAACCATGGATAACCGCAGAGTCGCCAAAGCATATCGTGACCGGTCGTTTCGGGCCAAGGTCTTGCCATACCCTACGCCTGCAGGACTTCTTCATAAGGTGAAACGCTATTTTTCCGGCCCGGCTTCGGCCCATAAGCCCGCAGATTCCCCCGCCAGATCTACGTCAGAACAACCAATCAAGCCATCGTTACCTGCTTCTGTCAACACATCTCTCATCAGCAATAACGGCGACCAGTGTGATTCTAACCGCATCTTGTCTAGTTTTTTCCAGGAAAAGGGCTCGAATCCTTTATCTCAGGTCGAATACGAGGGTGTTCTTTCGCTTATGGAGCGCTCCAGAGCTAACATTTCCATGACCGATACTTCTATGGCTGACATGCTGACACTGAAACGTCCAGATATTGAACATCTGCAAATACCTCAGCTGCGCCGCAGTAGTCTCTACACCCAGAAGGTTTTGCGCAATTCAAGCATGCATGATGGCAACTCTTCCTATGTTGCGCCTGACTACAAGCCGGTGTACCACACCTTCAGCGAGAACTCGCACAATGTCTCTCGCGGTTCCGATATATCTGTGAAACGTGTATACCAATTTCTGGGTTTGCCTTCGCCTTACAAAACCCGCATCAAGGCTCCTAATACCGCTGCCCGCCAGACGCGGCGCATCTCTTCCAAGTTGCCTGTGGAAACTGTTTCTGAATCCACACCTAACTCAACCGTGGAATACAATTCAACTTTCAAGCCTAAGAGCAAAGCGGCAAATTCTCTTTTGTCGATTTTAGACGGCAATTCTGCTGAGCCGACTCCTGCGGCGCCCCTGAGCGCAAGACCTCTTCATAATCCTTACTTAAAGGGCAAAAGGATTCTTTCTTCTTACGCTTCAGGTGCTCCTGCCGCCAAAAAACCAACGACTACAGCAGACGATATCGCCAAGACGGCATCTTATACGACTGTGGAGGCACTTCCTGAAGGAAAGGGCCTGTCTCTTTTCAATAAGAATGATTCTCCCCTTGATAAAGAAGAGGAAAAACAAGAGGAGAATCTTGATACAAAGAAGTCACCCTCTGAACAAGCCTCTGATGCTGCAAAACCTACAGGAGAGTCAAAGAGTAGTGTTGGTGTTAGTTCAGAAACTTCAAAGTCCGCTTCCAACTTCAATGCTTCTGCTTCTGAGAAGCCCGCTCCTACCTTTAGCTTTGGAGCAAAGAAAGATCTAGACTCGACTCAACTGAAGCCCACATCCAGTTTTGGTGTATCTAACAGTGGGACCGCACAAGGAAAGGCACCTGTGTTCAATTTTGGCCAGCAAAAAACGGAACCAACTGAAAGTATCAAACCAGCTTTCAAATTTGGAGCACAAACGACGGAGCCGAAAAATACTTCTGAACAAAAACCTAAAACGGAACTGGCTCCAAGCACTTTCAAATTCGGTTCCAAAGCAGATGCGACTTACATTGATAAGACTGAAAAAAAAACTGGCTCAGTATTTGGCCTGGCAAGCGAATCAGCAGCGCAAAATCCTTTCAGTTTCGGCGCAAAAAAAAATTCGCCAGAGAAGCCATCCTTGTTCTCAAGCAATACTTCCACAGCTGAAAAGAATAGGCCAATCACCTCTAGCTTTGGTACACCTTCGAATCCGGAAAGCGAGACAACTTTCAAATTTGGAAAAACTGCTGACAAAGCAGTGGACTCTTCTAGTAATGCAAAGCCAGTATTCAATTTCGGCGGTAAAGCAGCAGAGACCAAGCCAAAATTTTCCTTTGGAACCAAATCAAGTGAGCCTACTAGTGATGATAAAGCTGAAAACGGTCTGGCGCCTAAACCGTTTTCATTCGGTGTGAATGCTGACAACGCTAATTCAATCACATTCGGTCAAAAGGCCGAAGAGCCCAAACTATTTTCATTTGGCAAGAAAGCTGAAGAGCCTAAACTCTCTTCATTTGGTGAAAAATCTAAAGAGCTCAAACCATTCTCATTTGGCAAAAAGCTTGAAAATTCCACTACACCTTTTCCTTCCAAGGAGCAAGACACTAATTCTGAGACTAAATCAGCATTCAACTTTGAAAGCTCTACCAACTCCGTCGCCCCAGCTAACAATTCAGATAAATCTGGAGAGTCTAAACCTACGTTCAATTTCGCCCCTACAGCCAGCACTAGCTTTAGTTTTGGCCAGGGTATTAGCGCGTCCAAACCTGCACTGAATACAGATCTGAAGGATGAAGCTACGAAGCCAGCGTTCAAGTTTGGTCAAACTTCAACCACAAATCAAGGGTTCGGTTTCGGCCAAAATACAGAGACCAAGCCAGCTTTTACTTTTGGTCAATCGACGCAAGTTAAGCCAGCATTTAATTTTGGTTCCAATATGAAGGAATCTAATGGAATCAATGGAGGCACAGATAATTCTGAATTTCATTTTCCTTCCGTTGAAGTTAAGAAAGTGCCGGTCGATGAAGCCAAGGTAAAGGAGTTTGAAAAAATCTTCGAGTTCTCTTAAATCGAATTTGAGGATTGGGCCGAATAATCGTTGATTCGACCATCGTGTCTTCGTATAGATGCGCGCAACGCGAAAAACACTGGGTAACTTTTATATAGCCAACACAAATCAGCTGTCATTAATTGTCTACACTTACTAATAAAATGGCTCTCGATTCAGTCTTACTAGTAGGAGGCTCTGGATTTCTCGGTTTGCACCTTGTCCAACAATTCTACGAACACTGCCCTAACACTGACATTCACGTGTTCGACATTCGTCCCATCCCTGACCACATCTCCAAATATTTCACCTTTGACGAGAAAAAGGTCACTTTCCACCAAGGTGACTTAACCAATGAAAATGACATTCTTAATGCCATAAACAAGTCACAGTGTCTGGTGGTTGTGCACTCGGCGCTGCCTATTCATGGTATGGCTCAGGAAATTTACCACAAGGTGAATGTGGTAGGCACGCAAACACTTCTTAAAGTGACCCGTGAATCTCCAATAGTCAAGGCTTTAATCTACACTTCTTCGGCAGGAGTCGTTTTCAATGGACAGGATGTGTACAATGCGGACGAGAGCTGGCCATACCCTAGAATACATATGGACGGTTATAATGAGACCAAGGCGACCGCTGAAAAGGCAGTCATGAATGCCAATACTCCTGGTGAATTACTCACTGTTTGCTTGAGGCCTGCGGGCATTTTTGGCCCTGGAGATCGTCAACTTGTGCCAGGCTTAAGAACCGCCGCACGCTTAGGCCAGTCCAAGTTTCAGCTTGGAGACAACAACAATTTGTTTGACTGGACTTACGTTGGAAATGTGGCTGATGCACACGTTTTGGCGGCCCAGAAGATTTTGGACCCGGAATTGTCTGCTGTGCTTGGGGGAGAAACTTTCTTTATCACTAACGATGCCCCCACATACTTTTGGACTTTGGCTCGTACGGTGTGGAAGGCCGACGGTCATATTGACAAATACAACATTGTATTGAGCCGTCCTGTGGCCATTGCAGCGGGATACTTATCTCAATTTTTTTCTGGTCTCTTAAAGAAGGAGCCGGGGCTTACGGCGTTCCGGGCAAAGATCACGTGTGCCACGCGTTACCATGATATCAGCAAGGCAAAGGAGGTTTTGGGATATAAACCGGCTGTATCTCTCGAGGAAGGTATTCAGCATACTCTCGATTGGATTTACGAGACTCATGAAAATTAGGCTCAAATAAGTAAAGAGCCTACGAACATTGAAATTGATATCATAAAATTTGATATTTGATCGGAGACCTACGACTTTTAGAAAAAGCTTAATCCATGGATTTCACAATTGAAGAATAGCTGATGATATCCTAGTGATATGGTGTATCACTTTGATGGCTAAACCTTGTGCTAGAACATTATGTATGTGAGCACACCAAAACCTATGGAGGCAAGAGCAAGCGTTAGAGTCATACTAGCAGAGGAAGCAGCGAAAGTTGTGTTGGTGGCTGAGACATTGGCTATTAAGTTGAGTTTTGGCTTAATCCTTACATCCTCAAGTGCCGAGTCATTTTTCAGAACCATCTGCGTTTTGACCACCGCTGCAGCGGTTCCAATGGCAGTGTTCAAAGTTTTGTGCTTGTAAGACGCAGGTTTTTCTCCATCAATGCGTTTGAATGGAATATTACAAGCATTCACATCGTTGAGCGCTGCACAGTCGGTGAATAACACAGACAAAAAATTGGTAGAAGGATTACCCGGGCACAACGAATAGCAAGCTGAGTCCATCATTTGAAGGGCACAGCACTCACAAGCTAAATCACCAGCCTTGCAATCATCCAAATCGGCTAAGACATCGTTACAACAAGCAGATAATTTGATTAAGTCGCTGGCCTCGCAATTATCATATGGTCGAGGGTTGGAATTTTTGTAGCTAGAATGCTCAAATACTGCTTTTTCTGCGGCCAAACAGATTGAAGCGTACAAGAAGAAAATACTGGGATACATGATAATTGGGGGAAGAATGATATGGTGAAGATGAGTAAATGGGTGCAAAAGAGTCCAAGGTCGCATGGATATGTGCAGGTCAAGTCAGCAGGCAATAAAGCAACATTCACACGTTCTTCATACCCGCTTTTGCAAATGAGTATGATTTTTAACAGTTATAAATTTGGTCATCTTTATAGTTAACAAGTTTTCAATAAATTGTCTCTATAATAAATTGTCTTCATAATCATTTGTCTTTATAGTTGATCGGCTGTGTTTGACCAGCACTCTTGGTATTTGGTGCACGGGTTTCTGAGGAATGCGACATCAATAAGATGATTATGACATTATTATCACCAACGCGAATTCGCGTCTGCAACCTACTCAGGCCACTAATTGAGATTACCTCAACTCCTCCACGATTGAATGCTTTTTTTTTTCATTTCCCCTTGAAACAATATTCAATTAAATTCTTTGTAAAATGTATCAGCAACGTTTCCAACTTTATGAGCAAAACCCAAACATCCCTAAGTTTACCAAGTAAACTAAGTACCATTGAATAACCCCTTCTAGGTCATCATTATCCCTTTTAGGAACTAGAGTCATCGCGACATCATCCACCCCTGTTTTAGTCTACATATTAACCAGCATATCTGTAACTAAAAATAACCCCCTACCAAACGTGATTCGCGCTCAGCACAGGGTTCCTCACCAAAGGCACGTACTTTCGCTCAAAGGGGAGTAAATGGGTTCGCGTGTATCCGGTCTGGACCAAGCTTTCATGCATATGAACGCGCCGTCTTAAATCGCTTCCCGTGTCCGCGAAAGATTGTAGGAGTTCAGTGAACCTTGGTGAATAATGGAGCTGAAAATTCGTGTTACGCGTTACTATACCATACCAATTTTGGTTACGTGTATTGATAGTTACTGTGGCTTTGAATATTAGAGTAAAAATGTATATAATTTTGTTATAATTATCTGAATCATATTGCAAGTAAGTCAGAAGATAATTTAGGCTGAATTTGGAAAGTGGTGAACTTTGCGCAGATTGAGATTGACCAGTCTAATGCGTGAGTGAAATTTCGTCCATTTTAGGCGCACTCTGCGGCAGCGCGCACCCTCCTCTTCCGCGCCTCAGCACTGCCATTAACCTTAATAAACTTGGTACCTGTCACCAAAAATTAGCTTCTTGACGTTGACAGCTAGAACTGAAGCTAATTTCTTGGCTAAAATTTAAAATACTGGTGACTAAGTTTTTAACATACATTTAATAAATCCGCTGCTGTCTGCAGGTAACAAGGTTCCTGGCACCAACATGCACCTAGCACTGCCCAGATGCATTTGTTCAGAAGCTCCGAGTACCGCGTTCACGTAGCAACATAGCCTACCTGCACAGAGCGCTGCATGAAGATGGCAGGCTCCTGTGTGTAATGCAACTGTACGCGCGGTCATTGGCCACCTGTCATGCATACCCTACATCTGGTGTTATTATTTACGTTTCATGCACACTTTTTTTTTTCACCTCTGTCGGCTCTTTTCTTTTTTCTCAATATAGCTGAGACTCGCCTTCATTTCGTCTGATCTATGCACCTTGACGTTTCCCCCGGCGCGTTATATATAACTCTCGTAATTTCCCACCCACACTTTTTTTTCTTGTCTTGTGATCGCTTCTTTCGCTAATCCTAGATTCACATCTCCTATATAATGAGACAAGCCTTCTTCCTTCTTTCGGCTCTCTTTGCCTTCACGCTTTCCGTGGCCGCAGACTTGCCAGGCATTGAAGTTGTTGGAAATAAGTTCTTCTATGCCAACAACGGCTCTCAATTTTACATCCGTGGTGTTGCCTACCAACAAAACACTGAAAACAACAGTGCCACCACCGGTGATGTTTCTTCCTACAACGACCCTCTTGCTGACGCTGATGCTTGTAAGAGAGATGCCAAGTACCTTTCTGCTGCCAACACCAATGTCTTGAGAGTCTACGCCGTGGACCCCACCAAAAACCACGACGATTGTATGAGCACTTTTGCAGATGCCGGTATTTATATTATTGCTGACTTGTCTGAACCACAGCAGTCCATCAACAGAGACTCTCCTGAGTGGAACTTGGACTTGTACAACAGATACACCTCTGTCGTTGACATGTTCGCCAACTACTCTAACGTCTTGGGTTTCTTTGCCGGTAACGAGGTCACCAACAACAAGTCTAACACTGACGCCTCTGCTTTTGTCAAGGCCGCTGTCAGAGACATGAAATCTTACATTAAGAGCAAGGGATGGTCTTACCCTGTCGGTTACTCTTCTAACGATGATGAGGACACCAGAGTTGCTATTGCTGACTACTTCTCTTGTGGTGAGGTTGAGGACAGAGCTGATTTCTTTGGTATTAACATGTACGAATGGTGCGGTGACTCCACTTTCCAATCTTCTGGCTACGAAGACAGAACTAAGGAGTACCAAAACTTGACCATTCCCGTTTTCTTTTCAGAATACGGATGTAACGCCAAAAGACCAAGAAAGTTCACTGAGATTGGGACTCTTTTCTCTGACGACATGACTGATGTGTGGTCCGGTGGTATTGTTTACATGTACTTTGAGGAGGAAAATGACTACGGTCTTGTCTCTGTCTCTGGTGACAGCGTTAAGACTTTGGCTGACTACTCTTACTACTCTCAGGAGATGAACAGCGTCAGCCCAAGTATTGCCAAGACGGCAGACATTGGATCTTCTTCCACTGTCACTTTGCAATGTCCATCTTCTGCTTCCACCTGGAAGGCTTCCTCTAACTTGCCACCAACTCCTGATAAGAACGTGTGTGACTGTGTCTCCTCCTCTTTGTTGTGTGTGGTTAGCGACGATGTTGACACTGATGACTATGCTGATTTGTTCGGCTCTGTTTGTGGAGAGATTGACTGTTCCGCTGTCAACTCTGATGGTTCAAAGGGTGTCTACGGATCTGTGTCTTTCTGTTCTGACAAGGACAAGTTGTCTTACGTGATTAACGCCTACTACTTGGACCAAGACCAGCACTCCAGCGCTTGTAACTTTGACGGTTCTGCTACCCTTGTTTCAGCCTCTGCTGCCAAGTCCTGTAGCGCTATCGTCTCCTCAGTTTCTAAGAACGCTCAGGCAACTGGAACCACCGGTGGCTCTACTGTTTCTGGTAACGCTGGTTCCGGCGACTCCGACTCCAGCTCTGGATCTAGCTCTGGCTCTAGCTCCGGATCTAGCTCTTCTTCCAGTTCCTCGTCTACGTCGTCCAAGGATTCTGCTGGTTTCGTTGCTGCTCGTCCTGCTTCTAAGGGAGAGATGGCCGCCATTGTCGGTATGACCATGTGCGTTCTCGGAGGATTCTCTACCTTTTTTTTCTAAGCAAGTAGCTCTTGTCTAGCAATTTATGTATCTAATGCAAGTGTTAATTCAAGATTTTGTGATCATGAAGATCTCATTGAGAGCCTTAGCATCCATTGTAGATGCCCGCTTTTGGCGAATCCACTTGGCACGTGACCCCAATCTGGTCAGAATGTGAACATTAGTCTCTCTTGGTTTGAGCATGCTATCTCTGGTAACTTTGTTCTCATCTTCTTTAATGTCCTTCTTGTTCTCCTTCTTCTCCTTCTTCTTCTCCTTCTTCTTCTCCTTTTTCTTCTCCTTTTTCTCCTTCTTCTCTTTCTTATCCTTCTTCTCTTTCTTTTCCTTCTTTTCCTTTTTCTCCTTTTTCTCCTTTTTCTCCTTTTTCTCCTTCTTTTCCATCTTTTCCCTCAACTCCTTCTTCTCCTCTTTCTTCTGCTTCTTCTCCTTCACCTGAGGCTCGTCCTCTCTTATTCGTTTTCGGCTCATTAACTGCTTGTTTTCTTTGTCCCACGTAGACTTTAAGGTCTCACCTTTGACAAAGCGCATACCCCATTTGCCGTTTATAATGTTATCCACTCTCTGTCTCTCCAACTCGCTATTGACTTGGTCCTCCTTTCCATTGAGCCTGCCCAAAATCCGCTGGAAAACGTCGAGACCTGCACACTCGCCGCTGTCAAATTCATCTTTTTTCGTTTTTTTGGCCAACTTAGATCCCAATCCGGCGTTGTCTGTTTTGATACTAACCTTAACGTGCGTGGTGGTAGCATGGTCAACTAATCCGAGCCCTTTTCCGGCCTTCCAGCCCATTTTTTCTAGATATTGGTGCCCGAATCTCTCGGTGTTATTGGACCATGTTGTGTTTCGTGGATCTAGTCCAAATCTTTGCTTGACTCTAGTGCCTGCCAATCCCATTGTGGTGAAGATGAAAAAATATAAGTGTAGTGCGATATAAGTGCGATGATATAGATGCGCTGCTCCTGTATTTAGCGACGATAAGGCGATGACAAAGCCTTGAAATCACACGCTTCGCTCGTCACTTATTACCTTAAAAGGAAAAGGAGTTTAGGGGTTATTTTGGTTATATTTTGGGTTTTCTAGGTACATTAGTGATGGTGTTGAATTATGGGTTCTACCTACGTTTGGGGTATTATGCATAATCGCATTAAAAAATTGGAAATGTATAAACATTCACTCGGCTTACACAATAATAATCTATAAGAACATATACTCATGAACTTTACTTCTCATAAAAAATTTACCGTCTCTTATATGATTTCAGTCTATATATGCCCAAATTTATGCACCTAGAATATACTGCCAGCGATTGGTGGCAATGAAACCTCGAAATGGCACAGATTTTAAGCATTTACTCTCAGTCAACCACTTTATGAGCTCTCCAAAATCAGCCACACTAAGCACTGCTTGTAACTTCTCATACAACATGGATTTGGTCATTCCAGGCTTGATCACGACCTGCGAAATCACACTCACTAGAAGCCTGGTCCATAAATCCTTATTGATTTGAGCGTTGAGATCGACCCAAATTGGCTGGCATGGCTTAACAAAGGGAACTACCAAATGGTCGGGGGCTAATTGGCTGACTTTTTCCACATTGCTTCGTACAACAATATCACACGATATTTGTTCTTTATCAATCAACCTTGACTCGTAGTTTTCAAATTTGAAAGTCTTGTCTATGCGTGTGAAATCCACCATTCCTTCGGACACAAGTTCTAACAAAGCAGCCATCTCGCCTGGGCGGATACCCTGAGAAAGTATGAGTCCTTTTCCGGTGCGCAGGACTTCATTAAGAGAATTGCGGAAGTTGTAGGCATTTTGAAACATCTCCACCGAAAAGTATTTGGACGCTGTGGCATTATGAAAGCGGTCGCTTAAAACAAACTTGGTGTGGTCATCCACTGACACGTAAAGGATTTCCTTATCTTGGAGAAGCGCATCAGTAGCGTCACGCACAGCATCTTCACCAAATTGATTCAAAGTGCTTTTAACCAAAGTTGGATCGAAATTTACCTCCTTTGTTGAAAATATGGATTTCAACACAGACCGTAACTCATCATGAGGTTTTCTCACGATGGGTTTCTGCTTCTCCTCCATGAAACAACTGGCTCCCAAGACCTGTTCCTTCTGTCTCATGGAGATATCCTCTATTTTTTCGGAAAGCGCTGTTGATGCCTCTGAAACATCTGGCAGAATGTGGTATATTTCATTGTTCGCCTCAAAAGTGGCGTACAAGGGCATTTCGTCCACGATATTGATTTCAGTACTGGAATCAAACCGTCTCCAAAAATCAAGGAAAAATTTGAAATCAACATTTTGCAAGTCTTGCTCCAGAACGAATCCATCTTCAATGCCTTGCATCACCATACTTTGAAAAGTCTCCACACCCTTGTGAATTGCACTGGCTCCGCCAAACAGTCTTCTCAAAGTGCCCCACTTTTGCCTCACAAGCTTTGCATCTAGGCCAGGAAAGAACTCGGAAATGGCGTCGAAATTTATGGCATCTTTTATGAACGCCTTCGATATCACAACAGCTCGGTATAATAGTGTCAGCTCCGACTTTTCGAACTTGATATTTCTCCGAGCTCTTTTTCCTGTAGGTACTGTCGTTTCTTGAGTTGATTGAGCAACAACTTTTTTGGCTCTTCTCGCTTTCTTGAGCTTAGAGAAAACATCTTGCTCTTCATCATCCTTTACCTCATCCAGCTCAACATCATCGTTATCATCCAATTTTTGTAATCGATTAACGGCTCTTTTGCGGCGAGACTTTGGTCTTGCCTTCTTCTCGGAACGTTTCTCCACGTATAATTTCACATCAGACTGAATCATTCGCTTTTTGAATATCTTCATGTTCTTCTTGCTCATTTTTTCGATGTGATTTGCCTTGAATTCTTCAATTTGCTCTGCTGTACACTCAAATCCCGGTTCGTTGAGAATAAGAATTTTCTTTTCCACAGGCCTCTCCTCAAAGTCTATCACCATTTTTTGCACTCTTATGGCTTCCGTCTCCAAAAGATATGCTATATCTCTGGCCACAGTTTTCAAATCTGTCGAAGTTTTATTCCCCAAGACTCGGTCCAATTTTCGACACAATGAGGCGCTTTTCACCGTAACACCACCACTTTCTCGGATGATATCTAGCAAGTGCCTTCTTCGGGTCATTGATTTCAAAGATCCCTCTGATTTGATGACAGAAACTGGTGCTTGACGCTTGCGTTCATAGCGTGGCTTGGCCTTGAATGACGGAAGGTCATTAGAGCTTAAAGACGGATTTGAAGCGAATTTGAGGCTAGACTCATGCTCAAGTTCATGCTCACGTTCATGCTTAGGTTCATTTTCGGGTTCATTTTCGGGTTGCTTTTCCTCACCGTTGGTTAATGCCGCTTTAAGTGTAGCTTCTAGATCCGGAGTATAATCATCTTCCTCCACACGAGAATTTTCCCTAGCCGGTTCGTCTTCCACATACGATTTTGGTGTTGTGGCTCGACGCGATCTTCTTTTCCCATCTTCGAATGTGGATGCAGGCTCAATTTGATTCATTTGAATGTCAAGGTCATCTTTGTCTGCAGAAGACTGAGTCTTTCGTTTTTTGGCAGGACTGCCATTGCCAATTTGGAACATCCTCCTTTTCTTTTCAAGTAAAGATTCAGAAGACATTTTGCCAAGTTTTGAAGCCAACTTTTTGTTAATGGCATCAAGAGATGCATCGGTCACTTTTGGGGCATAAGTGTACTTCAACGGAGCCGCACACTCTTCTTCACAAAATTCCTTGGCAACATATCTATAAAACTTTAACTTACCTTCATTGTCGTAAAGTTTTGAGACTGAGTAATTTTCGTAAGGTTCTCCGTATTTTTTAAACGGCTTCAAAGTCTTACCATTGCTTAGATAGCTTGGTAGCAGCTCATAGAGCCTCGCGTAGGGCCTATAGTCCGCCACACCCATAATATTTCTTGCGATTTCACCTGATGTTATACCCTTTTGTTTCTTGTGGTGGATTTGCTCATATATTTGATGAAAAGCCGGGAAAAAAAAATTGAATTTGGGAATTTCAACTGTACTCTCCGCCTCATCTTCTGCCTGATCGTTATTGACATTGGCCACGTCATAAATATCATCGGAATCCAACGGTATGTCCTTTATAAACTTTATAGCATAAAGTCTTTGTTTTGTTTCTGGAAGCTCTACGTTGAGCTTTTCAATATATCCACTCTGATGAAGTTTGAAACACACACTTTTAAAAAACTTTGACGCAGATTCTGAGCAATCGAGCTTGAACTCTTTTTTAAGGTCGGTAAAACCACGTAATTGGTTTGGTGCTTTCTTGAGTGCTTCTATGATGAGTGATTTAAGCCTGCCCACATCACGAGACGTATTCAAATCCTCTTCAGGTTCATTAAAGTCCCGCCCCCCATCAACATCGCTGACGAACTTGGTGTGGATCGAGTGGGTGGTGTGTGTCTTATTTAGAAATACACTTTTGCATTGTATTAGACCAGCAGCTTCAAGCTTCTGGAGCCTTAGTCTGAGCGAGCGGGCGTCCTGGCCTGACTCGCGAGCCAATTCTGGATTCAAGATTCCATCATTTCCATGACGTGCTATAACTTTGAGGAGCTGGAATGGCAAATCGCCTAAACTGATTTTAAGTGTTTGGTAGTTAACAGTGTTTGTTAGGTAGCGGAATTGGCACTCTTCAGTGGGTAAGAAATAGATCTCTGGTTCGGATCCCTGGAACGGAAATAGAGTCTCGAGCTCGGGGCTCACCACAATATGGTCCCCCAGATAAATTGTCATTAAAGCCGGATATGCGCTTTTAACAAGAGCCTTCCATATAATATGTTGATAAAAATCATCGATTTCGGGGACTTGTAGCGCCTTACTGGCAATGGCCCACAATTCGGCCAAAGTAAGACGGTCTGAGACAGCGAGCACTGCTAAAACTTGATTGACAAGCAGTGCCACGGTACATGCAGGCATCTTTAAGAAGACTTTGAAATTTAGGGTTGTAGATGGCGTTGTTTAAGAATGACACTATTTGTTTGAAGTTATTTCTGGGGTGTATTGATTGTGTTACGCACGTTCGCGATAGTGCGCCTGTGCCCTCATCGACTTAGCTCACTTAACCCCAATAACTACGTCATCTACTAGATAATTAACTACCAAAAGATAGCATCTTAAAGGATATGGATTCTGACGAAGAAATCACTTTATCTGCATCCACACTAGCTGCACTCCAGCAATTCAAGCAAGAAGAGACACAGAAAAAGGAAGAGTTTGAGAAGCTCTTCAAACAGCTGGAGGAACGCTTCGAGAAACAAAAGTTCTCCATCGACGCATTCAAAGAGGATTGGCAACTTTCACAATTCTGGTACTCTGATGAAACATCTAATACGTTAGCAAAGGCTCTTTTGGAAGGCGCCACAAAAGATACGGTGATTGTTATTGCAAGTGCCCCTGCAGTATATGCTGCCATTACTCGTTTTCCACAAGAGGAGCTTCCGACAGAACAAATTTATTTATTGGAGTATGACACACGGTTTGAGGTGATGGCCGGAAAGCTGCACTTTTACAAATACGACTACAATCATCCGGATGACGTGCCTCAACAGCTCCGCCACAAGTGCCACCGGATTTTAATCGACCCGCCATTTCTAGAGGAAGAATGCCAGACCAAGTCGGCTCAAGCGGCTAGAAATCTTCTAGTTCAATCGTCAGGTTCGGCATCTGGCGAGGAAGTCCGCATCATATCTTCCACCGGAGAGAGAATGAAAGATATTATGAAGATTACTTATCCAGAGACGAAGATCACATCGTTTTTACCTGAACACAAAAATGGCTTAAGCAATGAGTTTCGCTGCTACGCTTCGTTTGAGTGTGAACAATGGACTTTTGAATGATTCAGCTAATCCAGCCAATCTTAGAGTTATGTGAGCTTCTCAGTCTGAGTGTGTTGAATCATTTATCACCCAAAAACAGCTTGAAATGTCCATAATTTTAGTGCCAACAAATTCTAAAAACACTTCCTTAACTGAATTGCTTAAACCAGTCACATAATGAATCTGAAACAATATAATGTTAATGATTAACAAACCAGATTTTTTTTTTTCGTATCACTTCACGATTCGGTCCTCTAGCCACATAGTGTGCAACGTGCGCGAGCCCTAAAGCGACGTGCGCGTACCAATGCGCACCTTTAAGGCTTCGTGAATAAAAAATTTTCCCGACTCTTCTTCCTCACACAATATGTCTTTCTCCGATTTCTCCAAGGCTGAGACCATCAAGTCTTTGAACGAGTTCTTGTCCCAAAAGTCCTACATTGACGGGTATGTTACCTTTTTCGCTAGATGATGACTACAATCTTTGGTCCGTGTTTTAGAGGTGCTTAAGACCCACCGCATGAGTGACATATGAAGATTTAAATAAATAACCCTGATTACAAGTCCTCCACGTTTGATACTAACCTTCAGTGACGCCGCCACTCAAGCTGACGTGACTGTCTACAAGGCTTTCCAAAAGTCTTACCCAGACTTCGCCAGATGGTTCAACCACATCGCCTCCTTCACCGAGGAGTTCGAGTCCTTGCCTGCTGGTAAGGCCCCAGCTGCCTCTGCTGGTGCCTCTGCTGGTGCCTCTGCTGGTGCTGCTGAGGAGGACGACGACGAGGATGTCGACTTGTTCGGCTCTGATGATGATGAGGTTGATGAGGCTGCTGAGAAATTGAAGCAGGAAAGATTGGCCGAGTACGCCGCCAAGAAGGCCGCCAAGGGTCCTAAGCCTGCTGCCAAGTCTATTGTCACCATGGACGTTAAGCCATGGGATGACGAGACCGACTTGGAGCAAATGCTTGCCAACGTCAAGGCCATTGAGATGGAGGGTTTGACCTGGGGTGCTCACCAATTCATCCCAGTTGGTTTCGGTATCAAGAAGTTGCAAATCAACTTGGTTGTTGAGGACGCTTTGGTGTCCTTGGAGGACTTGCAGAACAACATTGAGGAGGATGAGGACCACGTCCAATCCACTGACATTGCTGCTATGCAAAAGTTGTAAGCCCCCGTTTATTTTTATTGTATAGAAATGAATGATGAAACGATCATGAGTATTAACTTTTTTTTTTTATGCTATATTGGATGATAATCCACGCCTTCTTCCAACCATTCTTCAAGTACCCGCTCTTGAGAAATGTTTCTTCTCCATACTTCCTTCACTATCCATTGCAAAGAGCTTAGCGTCCCCATTTGCACATTATCGTTGAGTTTGCTCATGAAAGTAATAAAAGGTTCTTTTTCCATTTCCGACGTACATTCACACGCCATGGCATAAAGCGGCCACACCATCTGCGTCACTAACGGACTGTCGCTGGGCATGGAACTGTATACTTCAATGAATTCACTTACAGTTGCTCGGATCAATGTGCGGCGTTCTTCGGTCTTGAATATCCGTAAAAGTGTCACATACACTGCAAGACTCCAACACTGAGCTCCTTTTAACTGTAAGTTATAATTTGCGCCCTCTTTGAAATCAATATAATCTCTGTACCCAAAAAGTACTTCCTTGATGGCTCTCATTTTGAGGTTGAAGTCTAAACCATCCTTCAATTCACCCTTTAAAGCTCTGTGCCGAAGATAACACACTTCATACATTGCTGTAAAGATTTCTCCAGGGCAACCCATCATTTGAGTTGTTGAAATGGCGTTAGAGCTTGATCCGTAGAGTTCTGGCTTGCAAAAGGGCAATCTGCAGTCTGGGGAAACCACAGCACTGACAGTGTCATACCATGAAAGAACAACAATTAAAGCCCCTTTGCTTTCGTGATTTAAAAGCGACTGACAAAACTCTTTATCGCTGCAAATAGACCCAAACACCTCGAAAAGGTAACGAGATAGAGATGACTGGCCCTTATCCAAAACGGCGAACAAAATGTGCACATTCACAAGTACCAAAATGATAAAAGACTGAGAATAACGTTCCTCGCGTGTTTGCTCCAAAGCCTCATTATTGGAAATGTAGGTCATCAAGTATTGCATTGTACTGTTAATGTGAGCAATTCCCTGCTTGTAATAATCGTGCCCGCCTTCTTTTGAGTAAAGATGAATGCACGCAAGAGAAATGAAGCAGCTTCTTGCTAAATTGAAGTCACAGTGTCTTAAAGCCAAATTGGGCCACGGCGAATGGGGATGTGCATCCAAGAGTGGCAATAGCGTCTTGAAAAAATGTTTTAACAATTTGTTCTCCTCTTGAAAAGACAACTTTAACGAAGATTTGGGAGCATGGGTCATAAAGTTATCTAAATTTCGGTCGAATATCTTTCCCGGCCTAGGAGAACTCGGAGATCCGGCCAAATCCTGACTTGGCATGGGGACGATATCTCCAAAGATCTGGCTGAAAAACAAGTCTTCATTCTCATGTAACCACAGATCGGTCTTTTTTGCTTCTTTTGGAGACTTGAGCAATGGAACTGGTTCAATAGAATTGAATGTTTGTGTGATTTCTGGTCCGAAAACAGCTTCTCCGCCCAACTGTCGTAGATTAGCCGTGAATTCCAGCTGGCTTTTAAGATTCGAAAAGCTGGAGTTATCGTGATTTTGGCCGCTTGGTCGCGTCTTCATCGCTTTTCCACGACGCAGCTTCTTTTCATCTGTATCAAAGGAATATCTTATATTATATCCCTCGCAAGTTCTCCCGGTGGAGTCACAATTCTTACAAGTTGGCTTTGTTTCATCGCACTTGCGATGTCTGATGTTAGTAAATGATGAGAAACGAACAATCTTTAAAACATACCGTTTCTTGCATGTCCAGCATCCAGTACGAACACGAGGAATTTTGGGCATTCTTGATGTAAATAATTGAACACTCAATTGGGTAGCTTATTAGTAGAGAGCTGTTCTTCAGTGTTGGCCATTAATAGTAATCTTCGCGACTGTGGAAATTCAGTTCTTATCGGGCGAAAATATGCAGATTCGCGGAATTCTTTTCCCAAACAGGAATGATTGTCCTTAAAAATATTGGCCCTTGAAATTGGGATTGAACCCGTCTTCTTTTTTCTCGAGTACCTTTGGAAAGTACTCGATTGATGCAGATGTAGGAATCTTTGTGCCTATGGGCCAACGCGTATCTGACCTTATATCTTTCCAATCCAGCACGGGCTCAAACCTCAAATTGTCATTTTCCTTGGTGAATTTGAGCCGTAAAGAAACAAGCTGGTCAAATAACAAGACTAGATCATTTAGCACAATTTCAGCGGAATCATGAAATACTGATTTGTCGATCTTGAGCGATGTTAACGAGTGTAAATTGGCCACAAAATTATGATTTTTCCTGTCCACGAACATGTCCCTAAGCTTCTTGTAGCGTTTTGAATCTTCAGACGAAGAAAGCTGTTTCTCTTGTAAAGAAATGAGTGAAAAATGGATCAAGCCGATTGCAGAGCCCAATTCACCTTTTTGGTAGTACTCTATCGAGAGAAAGAGCCCCAGATATGCAGTAACATAGCGGGTGAAGACCTCAGCATAGTCTGCCCATCCATCGGTATTAGGACTGATTGGGAAGTTCCCGAATTGACATTTCAACTCTTTGAAAATTCCCTGGCAAACAGAAATCTCATTCATGATCCAAATGGCGACTCTGCATAGAACACCATTGTTAATTGAAGAGAATGATGCATTATGGTCAATGGACGTGCGATTCATCCACAGAGATTTGGACAAAATAGAAAGTTGAATACCGATGTTGCACACTCTTTCTAGCACTGGAATCAAGAGTGGACTGACTAGCGGTTTTTCAGTAAAGGCCAAGAATTTGGTTGCAAAGGCCAAAATCCCCAATGCTTTCTTGTAATATTCTGCCACCAGTTTCCATCTCGAGTCCACTTCTTGAGAATCTTGTTCAATTAGCCTGTTGACCAAATGTGCCCCGATTTTGGTATACATCAATGCTGCTGAAATCAACGCAGCTCCCAAATCCATCGCCAACGTCCAGTCTGTTTTAGACTTGCTAATATTAATGGCTTTTCTTTTTGGCGAATTCATATTCTCCCAAGGCACGTGACCATGGCATATGACAGTATTGGAGGCCAAGGCAGTAAGTTCATGCAAGTTCTTGGAGTCTGCTTCAATAACTAAGATTTGAAACACTTCATCGATGAACTCCTCGATAGCCACTATGTATTTGACGCAATCGCTATGGCTCAGGGGATTTCGGGGAATGGAATGTCTTTTGGGAGAAATCATGGCAGAAATTGGCGTCTCGGTATTGAGAGGTACCGCCACAGGTAGAGGTGGCGTGTCCGGAAGCACGATCATATTTTGCTTTTTTATGAAATTATGATAATGGAATTAACAGTTTGATATATGTAGAAAAAGATTCTTGTGTGATGGTGTGAATGAGAAATAGTTTGTATTTGATGTTTCCGTAATACTTAATTAATCACCTTTCATGTGGGGCGCGAGAGGCACGGGTCTGTACCTCTACTCAAAGCAAATAGAGAGATCTAACTCGAAGAATTTGGCCAAAATCTTTTAAAACTTTTACAATTGGCCAAAAAATTTGAGCTATATTACTTGAATTTTTGTACATATTATTATATTTGTCTTTCACTAAGCTTCGGTGGCGTAGTTGATTCTCGAATAACACCAGTGGATCATAGAGTAATACTTAATAATAATTAACACGCGCGACAGCCGCACTCTTCGTCATCTGCAAAAGAACCAAGCATACAACCACTTCAATGACTGACTGGAAATACGGAATAGTTATTGACTCCGGATCTTCTGGTTCGCGTGTTCAAATCTACAAGTGGGAAAATCCGCTGGGCCAGGCAGATGCAGGCTCCAGCCCGCCCCAAATCATTCAAGAAAAGAATTGGAGCCACAAGATTTCTCCCGGGATTTCATCGCTAGCTGGCCAGCCACATAAAGTGTGGTCGTCTCATTATAAGGCAATAGTGGAATTTGCAGAAAAAGCCATTCCGGTGGAAAAACACTCAGATACGCCGATTTTTGTCTTGAGTACAGCGGGCATGCGACTCTTACCCACCAAACAACGACAAGAACTTTTGGATGAAACGTGTCAGTCGATTAAAACCAATTCCAACTTCATAGTTGCTCCTTGTTCGGATCACGTGCAGCTGATTGATGGAGCTACGGAAGGTGTTTATGGATGGTTGGCTCTAAATTACCTCATGGGCACATTTAACGGTTACGATCCCGCCAAGACACCAACGCAACCTGCTTCCATTGGATTCATGGATATGGGCGGTGCTTCTACGCAAATTGCCTTTATGCCATCTCTGGCAGAAGAGATCTCGAAGCATGATGAGGATCTTTCTACCGTGGTGCTCCGAAACTTGGATGGTTCCACGCAAATATGGCGTGTATTTGTTGAGACCTGGCTTGGATTCGGGGCTAACCAAGCCCGAACTAGATACCTTGAAAATCTTGTGAGTTTGACGCTTCGGGCGTCGCCAAAGCTCAAACACAAGACCATCTTGGACCCATGCATGCCCAAGGGCTCTGTTTTAGAGCAATATGCTTATGGCGGTAAGCACTACACGATTAAAGGAGCAGGAAAATACGATTCTTGTCTTCGAGAGATTTACCCGCTTCTTATGAAGCACTTTCCATGCGATGACGAACCGTGTCTTTTTAATGGAGTGCATGCGCCGAAAATGAATTTCGAAACCGACAAATTTATTGGCGTGTCGGAGTATTGGTACACTGCCAATGATGTCTTTCATAGCGGAGGTGAGTATAACTTTCACAGTTTCAATGATAAAGTGAAGGCGTATTGTGAGAGCTCGTGGGATGAGATTTTGCAGAACTCAAGAAACGGTGACTATTCTCGTTTACCCGAGAATTTTCTCCTTACAGCTTGTTTTAAAGCATCGTGGGTCATGAATATTCTTCATGAAGGCTTTGAGCTTCCACGACTTGATGTGGATATTGAAGATCCTCAGCAAACCTCTCCAGAAATGGCAGAAGCTGAACGTGCGCACGTGCCATTTCGTTCTGCAGATTCAATTGAAGGGAGTGAATTATCGTGGACTTTAGGAAAAATCCTTATAGAGGCATCAGGAAACATTGCCGTCTCACTGGGTTCCGAAGCTGTTGGAGTTAAGCCCAGTGAAATCTCATTCAAAAAATTGTTGGTTGCATACGACTCAGATTCAGACGATGAAGAGGAGGGTACGTCGCTTTACGGGCTTATTGTGCTTCTTCTTCTCTTATTTCTCTTCTACAGATACGGTCGATGGATTGTACGAAGCATATTTCCCTCCAAACCGGGAGCAATGGCGCCAATGAAACTGGGCATTAAAAATGCCTTGATATTTATCCGTTCCAAGAGCCCACTGTCCATTCAGCCATATATGGGCAAAGTGGTCAACTATATGGATTTTCAAGATCAACAAAATATCAGCATTGATATGGAGGAGGGAAACTTTTCCAGCCCAGTCCCGCGGTCAGATGCCACATTCCTAAGAACTAGATCCACCATTAACCTTGGAGAAGATATGGGCGAGGAGAATAAACCCATGGAATTCATGAACAAACCTTTTCCAAAACCAAATCCATCTTTATATGGACATAGACTGGAAAGCAGAGATTCTCTTCATAAGCTGGCTAGTACTCGGTCCATGTCTCGTTCAAGAAATATGGATACGCTTTAGGCTCAACAAGGGAACTTTTGGGTACCAAGGAATAGTTTTCAGAAAAACGTGATTAATCGGAGAAACAACATTTTTTAGATTGAAATGTTAGAGTTAGGTTGAAGGGCATTTTTGACATGGTAATTGTGGCAAAAGTTCAATTTACATGGCTGGGTGGTATGGGCGTGCATATACGTGCTCTGCGATATACCTAGGTATTTGTGACCTGAATATTGCAAACGACACTCAAGTACGATTCTCAATTAGCTAGACATGTTCATAGCTCGCATCCTTTTATGGTGTTTATTCGGCAATTTCTTTTGTGCCGCCGCCCGGTTGAAGTCTCCGGGTACAGAGCTTTTTGCCGAGGATGAAGTACTCGTGCAACCACCACACACTGAGAAGCACAGCCGTATTCGAACGGTCAGAAGTGGAAAAGGCTCTCGAAAGGAGCGCCTCTTGGAAGCGCCTCTGTCTCCCTCTTTGCAAAAAACACCCGATGCACAACCCTCCAAAGAAGCCTTCTCAGACCCGGAATTGATCCTCGATGTTATACACAGATCAAATGATCCCAAAAACTTAAAGTCCAATGTGATTCATGTGGGTTATCAAGAACGGTATAGATACGAAGAGATTGAGAGGCACAATGTTGACAAACTAGAGAGTCTGGACCCGAATACAGAAGGAGAAGGAGTGATAAAGTCAAAGCAGGTTTTTAATGAGACGATGATGGATCAGGATGTTTCAGAAGTGGAAAGTTCAGAGGAAAGTCTAGAGGAGGTTCCAGAGGAGGTTTCAAAAGAATTTTCAGAGAAGAACCCAGAGAAGGTTTTAAACGAGAATTCAGAGAAGAATCTAGAAGGGGTTTCAGATGACGATGTATGGGAAGAAATGCAGGATGATTCGGATGAAGAAGACAATCCCCTTTCGAATATTCATGATTTTGAAGAATTGAAAGAGAATGTGCCAATTCCGAAGTACACATTTAAATTTCAAACGCCAAGGCCTTCCAGATCTAGTCGTCTCAAAGGAACAGGACCCAAATCGGCAACTTATGCCAAAACCCAATACTCTTCCAAGTTAACGCAAAAAGACAGTTTAAGGACAGCTTTCAATGCATTATCGCTTAATATTAGCGAAGCACTTCGGGCAGATCAAGAAAATTACGAAAATACTTTGTTCTCCGATCACGAGTCTAAAGAGCGTGATGGAAATGAGTATGAAGTTGAGACTGACGACGAAAATCAGTACGAGTCTGAAGAATCTGAATTCGAGTCTGAGGAGGAAAATGACTCTGTGTTTGAATCCGATGAATACGATCTCGAAGATAATATGCTTCAGTTTATCTGAATATAGTATCGTCTTCAGTTGGGAGATATGGGCGGGTTCGACTGTCTGCAGTACCGCGCAATATGCCGTCCGGATGGGCATCGCAGCTGAGAAAAACCAAACGCTCAACTAACCGCTCAACTAAAAGCTCCATTCAACCATCCACAAAAGACACATACAATGAGAGTCAAAAAGCCCACCTCCAAGAGAGGAACAACCCGCATGCGGGAAGGTATCAAAAAGAAAGCATCTGCACATCGCAAAAAGCAACGGAAGTTGGCCAAGAAGGATGTCACATGGAAATCTCGTTTAAATAAGGATCCCGGGATCCCTTCGAGTTTCCCTTATAAAGAGGAAATTATTCAAGAATTAGAGGAAAATAGACTTGCAGAGAAACAAAGAAAGGAAGAGTTGAAGTTAAAGAAACAGCAAGAGCGTGAGGCCGCTTTGGCAGCTGCCTCTGCTCCTGACGACATTGAAATTGACAACCAATCAGAAAATGAAGGCGAAGGTGGTTTGGCTGCATTATTGGACTCTGCTCAACAAGCTGCTCGTGAATTTGATGAAGATAATAATGACGAGAGTGACGGCATGGAAGAAGATGATGTGGAGTACGAGATTTCTGATGCCGAGATTGATGGAGATTTGGATCGCTCACGCAAATCATTTGATAAAATCTTTAAGGCAGTGGTTGATGCATCTGATGTGGTTTTATACGTTTTGGACGCCAGAGACCCTGAGTCTACACGTAGCAGAAAGGTGGAAGAGGCTGTTTTACAGGCAGGTGGAAAGCGGTTGATTTTGGTGCTTAACAAAGTGGATTTAATCCCAACCGATGTTTTGAAGAAATGGTTGGATTTTTTGAACCTGTCATTTCCTACTGTTCCCATCAAGGCTTCAGCTGGTGCCATAGGCTCTTCCATTTACAACAAAAATTTGACCAGCACTTTGACGGCCAAGCAGTTGCTACAGGCGCTTAAAGCATACGCTCTGAAATCAAATTTGAAGCGTGCTATTGTGGTGGGTGTTATCGGCTACCCTAATGTGGGCAAGCTGTCCATTATTAATGCATTGACCAATCGCCATGCTAACCTGCGTAAGGCATGCCCTGTGGGCAATATTGCTGGCGTAACCACTGTTATGAGAGAGGTGAAGATTGACAACAAGCTAAAGATTTTGGACTCGCCAGGTATTGTGTTCCCTGATGAGATTTCTGGTAAGAAAGCCGTCAGCGAGTCCAAGCTTGCACTCTTATCTGCAATTTCACCCAAAAACATTAAGGATTCAATGCAAGTTATTGAGCAACTTTTGCTTCGTTTGTCTAAGGATGATGTTATGGCTGAGGCATTGAAACTGTACTACCAGATTCCAGTGTTACCTCTGAGTAACTTGCGGGAATACACCAAGCAATTTTTGATCTATGTTGCTCGGTCACGTGGTCGCTTGAGCCGAGGCGGAATTCCTAACCTTGATGCTGCTGCTTTAACAGTGTTAAATGATTGGAGAGATGGTAGAATTACTGGCTGGATTTTGCCCAATTCCGCCAACGTGGAAGTTAAGGACCCTTCGGCACCAAAAAGTGCTTTGAGAGGAGATAAGGAGCCTGCTAAGCAGGAAAACACGACGATTGTCACTGAATGGGCTAAGGAGTTTGACTTGGACGATTTGTTGGGCGATAACTTTGGGCTTAACTAAGCGGGTTCGTAATTGAAGTAAGGATGCATTTGTATTGTGTAGAAATGAAAATGACTGAATTTTTTTTTGATCATATTTTCATCCCGATTCGGAATTTTTGATTCATTCATCATCTTGATTTTTTCATTTTTATAAATTCTTTGATTCTTTAGTTTCCTTGATATATATAAACCTTTATGGAGTTCCTGCATGTACCCGCACTTAAGCCGTAATATGGAGATGCTCATCCTCATGTATAAACTACATGACCGAATATCTGTTGATGGGAACCTCGGGACTGTTCGCTACATAGGTCCGGTTCCCGATTGGGAAGTCGAGGCCCTCGGAATTGAATGGGACAATCCAGCTCGAGGAAAACACAGCGGAACCATTAAAGGAACCCGCTATTTTGACGTGTTCCGCCCTGGAAGTGGATCCTTCATCAAATCAAATAGCCCTCGCATAGACAAGCAAGTTTCTTTCATGCAGGGAGTCAGAAGCAGATATGCAGATTCCTTGGCCGAATCCGTCGAAGAAGTCTCTATAGGCAGGAAAACATGGCAAAATTACGGCTTAGATAAGCTCAACGCCATCTCAAAACAATTTCACCAATTACCACTGTTAATGGTAGAAAACAGATGCATATCCCATGCAGGACCAGTCGAAATCCTTCATGCTATCTCTCTAGATCTCAGCTACAATCTCCTTTCAGAATGGGCCGAGATTAGCCACATTTTGCGCTGTATGCCGGACTTGAAAAGTATAAATTTGAATGGAAATCGTATCAAGGATTTCAAAAATGCCGATTTTGGAACTTTATTTTCGGTGTCGCTTTCCGATACGAAGATATCGCTAGCTGACCTTGCAAATGCCCGATTTGGACAGGTCAAATCGTTAATTTTTGCTGGAAACGGGTTTCGGATTTTTAATATTCTGCTTCCAAAATTGGAATTCTTGGATCTTTCCATGAATAGTCTCGAAAGTGTTCCAGTGGTCTGTCTGCAGGAGCTTGATGTCTCTCATAACGAGATCACACATTTAGACACAACAAACCCTCACATACAAGTGCTTGATCTCAGGTGGAACCCGATTTCGAGTTTCAAGGAGATTGATAAGATTCCGAAGCTTTTTCCTAATCTCAAAGCTCTCAGAATCGACCACATTCCCTTGGCTGATGGTGAAGACTTATTTATTAATGTTGTGTGCAGGGTTCCGGGGCTACTACGCTTAAATGGATCAGAATTAATGGCAGCAGAGGTGCAAAGCTGTGAGTTATATTTTATTTCCAAAGTTCAAGGAGGACAGCTCAGTATTTCCAACCTGCAGACATGGACCAGGCTTTTAACAAAGCACGGTATTGATGCAAATCCTAAGCCCAAAGAGGAAAGGATTTCTTTGCAATTGTTCAGTTCAATAACGTTGCATTTATTAAGCGGAGAAATCACCTTAAAACGAACCTTTCTCCCCTCCAACACCGTACTAAGGCTCAAAGGCATCGCCAGCTCTCTCGTCCAATCACCTTTCTGGAAACTCCTGCTTTATTTTTATCTCGACAATGAAGAGAGTCTTGAAAAGCAATATCTTGATAACGACATGCTTACGCTTGAAACCGTGGGCCTAGAACACGGCCTGAAAGTATTCATCGAGCTTTTGAATTGATCTTAAAAATCAATTCTATCTAAGAACTCTCATCTAAGGTCCACAAGCCATCGCCCAAATAGTGCAACAATTCAATGCCAACTCCCTTGTTTTTGGCCTTGATATCGTCAGTACTCATGGTCAAACGGCCAATTGCCAATGCATTTTCCTTTCCCTCGGCATAAATGGCCACCAAAGAATTCTCCTCCAAATTCTCCTCGGGTAATTTGGCTCCAGCTGATGTCAATCCTGGACACATGACGTTGGCTCCAGATAAGACAAACTTAATGGCACCTCGGTCAACCTGTACTCTAGGAAAGAATTGTGGGTATTTATGAACTATTTTGAGATGAGGCACGAGATCTTTGAAAGATGAAAACACAACCACTTCATTGTCCACGCTATAGAGCTGGATCTTGTCTTCTCCCTTGATGAGAATCACCTGCGACTTTTTGGGAATTATATCGTCAATGACGGGCTCCAAAGCTTCGAACTGTGAAACAAAGTTTCCTTTTAAACCTCTTTGTACCGAGGACTTGATATTGGATCTGGAATGGATTTCTGATTTGCCGAACTTTTTAAACATGGTGCACTCTAAAGAATTGAACGAGTGAACCTTCTAAGCATCTCTGGTCCGCGCACGCATCGTGCGACCCGGACTTCTACTATTAGGAATTATTAAGACGTACGAAAGTGAAGAATAGAGAATGTTAAGGTCGTTAATTACAATGACACCATTGGTTTCCCTGGTGGCACCGTACTCAAATGAAACCTAGTTTATTATGGCCCAGTACATGGTGATGGAAGTTCCATCACATGTATCCAGCTCAAGGTGAAATTGCAAAGATTGTCACCGAGCGAGGCAGAAGGCAGAAAGTATGAAATCGTGACTGGTCGCTTTGCTTTGATTTCCTTTCCCTGATTGATTGGCCTCAACCAGGCAGGGAAAGGTGAGGAGGCCTTCAAGAAGTGCCTGCATCGAGGTGTTCCAAAAATTCCCTTGCGGCTCGGTTGAACCGGTCCACAAGAAGCTGTCAGGTTATAGTTTTCAACCAGCAAAAACATGATCTCGGACGAATCCTCACTGATACACGTAATGCCCCTGCATAAAGATAGAGAAAAAAGCCATTGGGGGGGTGCGATCGCCTGCCTTATATAAGACCCATGCGTGCCGGGTAAGTGCAGGACTGTATGCAGGCCTTGCAACAAAATCATTTTCTAATGCTAATTTAATTTGTAAGATTTGCAATTACTGTTTTGCCAATTCCGGTAATTGCTTTTGTATTCACAATTCTAAAACTAATCTAAAACGACCAAATCGTCAAGAGCTTCTAGCGCCTTTTCCAGTTCGATTGGGGGATTTCTATGACCATGTTTCTTCTCATGAAACAGTAGAAAACGGTATGTTTTGGTATTATGTGGAATCTCGTTCTCCTGTCGTTTTTTCAGAAAATCTAAACAGCCCTTCATATCCCGAGGATCTAAAGACGTGTAGTAATTCATGTATAATTCCATATTCTCATCTTTGGTGAGAATACCATCAGAATCTGAAACCACATGCAATGGGTCGGATATCGTTTGGCTTGGTTCAACCTGTATACCATTTCCATTTTTGGGTTTCGGTTTGGGCTCTTCATTTCGTACCTCATTGTTCTCTTCAACCATTTGTTCATCCTTCTTGAATATTCCATCAAAGGATTGCGTTCTCCGGGCAAGTGCTAGAATTTCATCGTCATCACTAAACTCGTCACTCGATGCGGTAATAGGTTCTGGTGGGGTAGCTGCTTTTCTAGGTAATTCTTTTTCTCTTTTTTCTTTCACTTGGCTTTCTTCACCTGGATTATTTTTCACTCTTTTCATGCCGGTATCCAGAGTCATTGCTCGTTTTCTAGTTCCTAACGAAGCAATTGACGATCTTGGTAAAAGATTCATGATTTCGGGTTGTTTTTTGCACGGTTTCATACCTAAATCTGTCAATTTCTGTGGGTTGCCTGAACCCTTTGGTTTCTCTGATTCAAGGCGCTGTTTCTTATCATCGTCATTTGACTCGCCTTTTGATTCGCCTTTTGACTCGCCCTTTGATTCCTGAGACCTGAACATTGGATCATTCTGAAGGTCTTCGAAATCATCAGCATCCGAATCTAGAATTGCATCTAGAAGATCTTGGTCTCGAGTTTCGACTCCATTCAAAACTGAATTGGCCAGTTGAAATCCTGTAACAACATTATCAGGCATGAAAAATCGCTTTTCGATTTTTCCTGATTTTTTGACATTCTTTTTTAATGTCGTTTGCTTCAGCTTGGACTTGGACATATATTTCGTTGCAATTTTGATGATTTCATCTTCATCATCCTCATTCTTCAACTCTGCGTTTTCATCTGGAATCTCAATGAATTTTTCAACCACCTTGGGTTCAAAATCACTCGGAATGACTCGCACCTGTTCATGTAGATCAACCATTTTCCCATTCATTAGATGCTGCTGGATGTAGTCATATCCGCCCATGGCTTTATCAAATTTGGTTTCTTCGTTGCCGGAAAAAAGCACCAATACTTTTCCGTCTCGATTTCTGCCCGTGCGCCCCATTCTTTGAATGTTCTTGATAGGTGAGGAAGTAGAATCATAACAGATTATAAAGTCAACCTCTCCAATATCCAAACCTTCCTCTCCTATAGAGGTGGCCACCAAGATGTTATAAACGCCACTTTTAAATTGTTTGATAATCTCTTTCTGAAGTTTCTGATTCATTCCGGTAACCTGCGCTTGTTCAGAAGAAGATTTTGATGGATCCTTCGATTTCTTTTCTTTCCCTTTTTTCAAAAAAGCTTCCTCGTCAAATTTATCTCGCTCCCTAGCCTGTCCAATAAATATATGAGGCTTTAAGGGAATCAGTCCTTTTCGGTGAGCTTCTATGGCACGAACAATATCAAGTGCAGACTCACGGAATTCAGTGAAGATAATCACACGAGAGTCTGGATTGATGGAATTCTCGTAGAATGATGAGAGTTGCAGAATCACAATTTCGAGCTTGCGGTGCCCCAAAAATTCTGGTTTCTGCATCTGGGCCTCGCAAAAAGCCATTAACTTTTTGATACTGGGATGGAAATGTAATTTTGCTGCGGTGGCATTTTTTGACTTTTTGTTGTTGAATTTCGTGGTGAACTCCGAGTGTTTATCCAGGAAGTATGAGTAAAACGATCTCACGCCATAAATATTAAGTCTTTTGATACACTGGCCCGCCATAGAAAGAATCAGAAGAAGGGAGTGGTTTGCCCATTTCAAGCCCTCGGGTATATTTTTATTGGCCATAATCCTTCGCTGGGCATCCAAGGCAGTAAAATGATTGATATGCCTGAAATCCCGAACCTCATAAACCTGTTTTTCGTTTGCTAATTTCAAAATTGGCAGTATGGCCTCACCAAAAAGATCCATCACGTGGGCCATCTCGTCAGACGCCTCCACTGAAATTCTCTCCACTGTTTTCCTCTTAAGATAGCGAAATATATCAATACTCAGCTCAGTTCGGACCTCCATCTTTGACACTTGCAAATTATCAATAATCTCTTGCACACCCTCCACTGTTGATGAAGGCGTAGCAGTCATAGCAAGAATTCTATAGTTGGTATTAAAACGAGAAATAAATTTGGCCACATTATTATAAGCATAATTCCCCTTGGATCTGTGAGCCTCATCAATAACAAGAAGCACTATGGATTTGGGATTTAATATCCCTGCAGCCAAGTCATTTTCCACCACTTGTGGCGTTGTAAAAAACACCTGTTTGTCAGCCCAGATTTCTGCTCGATTGCGTTTAAGTTTATCAAGTAAAATGGCCACTTTTGAGGCCTCAATTCCTGTGATTCCACAGCATGCCTTAATTTGTTGTGCCACTAAAGGCTTGGTAGGCGCCATAAAGATGATCTTCAGCTGGGGAAACCACCGATTAAAATTGAGAATCACGGTGCTGGCAATAAATGTCTTTCCCAACCCTGTAGGTAATGCCACTAGAGTATTATGATAGAATGACCTGGAAACAATGTTGTATTGGTAGTCTCTTACCTGTAAATTAGTGGGGTAGATGTAAGTCTGAAGGGCGTGAGGATCGTATTCATGAGGGGTGACAAGAGAAGATTTTTGTGAGTTTTTTTTGGGGATTTTGGGTGGTTCTGTGGGGCTAGAGTTCTTGGCACTTTCCAAAGCCCCTAAATCAATGTCGTCATCAAGCTCATCTTCCAGATCTGAGCCGAGAAATGGCATCACCTTGATTAACGCGTTTGAGTCGAAATCTAGCTCACATCCGTACACCACATACATACACCACATCCGTACACCACGCTTATTCTCAACGCGTGCACAAATCAGCCATATCTAACATGGATCCAACCCACAACGACATTGTCGAGCCTGTATACTGTCAGAGGCTAGCATCATCTCTTAAACGGATGGTTCAACCGCTTGATGAACTTTTAAAGGCACATGACGAGTTCGTACTCCAAAATCTCCTGATTATGAACAACATACGGACGCTCAAGAGCGTAAGAAAGACAGCTGAGAAGGGGATGAGAAGGGGATTGAAAGACAAAAGCTCGGTAACGTTTCAAAAGACATAATTACAAATGAAACAAGCTAAAAAGTCTAGTTTGTTACCCTAGTGAATCTGTGGGACAAATGACAATTTTATTTACCCTTTATGGCACGTGTCAGGGTATCCCCAAAATGGATGATGAACGCCAGACCGAGAATACCGGAACCAGAAGCTTGGGCGAATTTCTAGAGGGAGCAAATGCATGAATCCATGCAAAAGTGAACAGTTTAAAGAAAGAAGGAAAAAAAAAAAAAAAAAAAACGAGGAAATTGAAGAGGTTCTTTCAAAATGCCATCAAATTGTCTTGCGTATAACGTGGGCTATTCTGATAGATTAATCCGGACAATGTCTTGTAGACTATTACATTCGGAAGAAGCGAGAAGAAGTGCGGAAGCATGCCTCGTCGGAAGCAAGCAAATTAAATGCATTCCTTCTGGGGAATGCATTCCTTCTGGGGAATGCATCAATTCTGAAATTGCATCGCTTCTGAAATTGCATCGCTCCTGAAGTATGCAACTCCTCTTAATTATGCTTTAACAAGAAACTCTTGCCCGTTTTCAAAAATTGCTAGTTTTGAGCCACGTGTCCTATTGATACTTCAAAAAGGGTAATACTTTTTAAGTGATACTTTTAAAGTGCATCGAGGCTGTTGTGCATTTAAAGAAAGAGAATAATGCATTGTTGAACCAATCGTGCATGCTACTTAGACATATCCTCGGCTTCCATTTTGGTACTAATGCCCTGTGCGGCTTTTCGAAGCAACATGCATAGAATGCAAGTTATCCGAGGATTTCCGCACACCCCGGGGGCACGCACAGAAGCATGCCCTGCGTCATGTGCTATCGCGTGGGGGACGTCTCGGCGATTGGAGAAATGCGCGCCGTGTGCAGGTCTGCTTTCCGCTTCCCAAATTGGAAAGATTAAAGCATGCCCAAAACATTGACTAACCCGCTTTTATTGCTCCCCACATTTTTTAAGGTTGGGGCAATTTCGCAAAAACTTGCAGTTACACATTGATGTACACTTATTGTTTTCTTTGCTACCAGTTGAATTAAGTGAGCTAAATTAAGTGTGCCAAAATTAGTGAGTCATATCTAGTGTTTGAGAATGCTGAAAAATTAAATTGAAAAAATTTTATAAGGCAAGCTGCTGAGGGAATCCACGTGATTATTTGTCCGGTGAAAATCTCCACGAATTTTCCGTTGAAGCAGTGCGTGTGTGATTTTTTTTTATGCGCGGGCTAATGGCACTACAGCGGTGTTGCATTTTTCACTGGTGTGGATCGTTGTATGCACGGCGTATAAGCTTCGGAATGTTGCCTAGGCTCGTGCGGCTCCCGTTGCTCACCCGGCAAAAAAAACACCAAAGCAAGAGCAAAGGTTTTTTTTTTCTTGAAATCTGCATTGGACCATATTCTAGAACTTCAGCAAGCATTTTCAATTGCTGCTGAAGCTCGTGATGATTCTTAATCTGCGTAGAGAAGAATGTCTCCGCAGCTAGTGAATTCCACTGCAGATATTAGCATAAGCTAAGGTTGTGAGCATTGATCGTAAATGCTTCTTTGCCATTCTCTCCACATCTCAAAATTGAATTCTAAAATGGATATCTTTCAAAATGGAGAATCTTTACGATATTTCAAATATTCTGATTTTTAATTATTCTGATTTTTTAAAATTCTGATTTTTTATTATTCTAATTATTAATTATTCTCAACTTCAGAAATTCTAATCTTCAACAATTCTCTACATCACTAATCCTTCACATCTTCCATTACTTGTTCTTTTGCTATTAAGAGTCATTGTCCTGCAGTGACGCTGTTTGGATCCTAAAGGCACAGGGCGTCCAAAATGTCATAGTCAAACTTGTAACCATTCACAATTTCACGAGAGTTGACAATATAATTAAATTTCACCGACTTGCGGCAGTTTTTCATTGAATTTTTCATTGAGCTTTCCTTCTGATTTTTCTTAAGGTTTTTGAAAGGGTGGCCCGTTTCCTTCAATGCAGATTTTAAATGGTAATAGCCTGTGAAAGGAGTCTCTGCTGGAGCCAGTTTAACCAGTGATTCTGATGTTTCTGACAGACTATCGTCAGCCACAAGATCAGGTACATCCATTCCAAATGAATCGAGATTTTCTTTGGTAAGACTAAATTCTTTGCCTTTTTCATATTGTCTTTGAAAAGTAATGGCAAGGTATTTGGGACCATAAAGCCATGTGATATCCTGATGCTTATTCCAATTAATTTCCGATGGTGCAAGTTCCAGTAACTTCCACATTTGTTTGGTCCATTTGCGCCATGCGATATTATCCAAGCGGCGGGCTTCAAAAGTATTGTGGGAATTTCCATCTCGAAGCCTTGAGTTTTCCTTCCAGCATGCATATAAATGGTCATGGGCTACAAAGCTCTTGTCGGTATAGTCGATGTTTTCCAAAAACGGATGATGGCGGTGTAAAAGATAATCGTCTTGTATTGTGAAAGGAAGCATGACTGGGAAAATTATTGCCTTAAAGAAACTGGGATCCCGCGAGCTTTTATTCGCTAACATTTAGAGGCGCATGGTTTGTGGCACTGCGGGTCCTTGTGTGCGGGTCCTTGTGTGCATGCGAGAGAATCGCTGTCGATGTGTGGGACCCCCGGGGTTCTTGTATGCAGGCGCGCACGGTTTGCAGCTTCGCATTTAAGCACCGCAATTTTTTTTTTTCGTTTTTTTTNACCCCAATTTTTTTTTTTTGTTTTTTTTTTTTTAGTTTTTTTTTTTTTAGTTTTTTTTTTTCTGGGGGGGAAAGGAAATTTTGAGCATTCCTGTATATCGCGGCCGTGGTTGCAGCATGGCGCACCGGGAAAACTCATTAAGTGAAATTGGTCCAGCACATAAGTATGCACCGGAGAGATTTTGTTGAAAATCACTGGAATTCGAGGTAGTTCGCAGAAATACTCTGCAGAGTTTCAGCCCGAATTTTTGCAAGCCAAAAAAAGAAGTTAAAATTTCTCTTGATAAACCGTCAAAATCAGCAACTGTTTTTCCAGGTCGTGCGCTTGTCGCTTAAATTAAATCGTGATGGCCCACACACGCCGCGTGCGATCCTAACTTTTCATCTGCAAAAATTGGCCCCAACATACATCCACAAATATAGCAAGCATCAAGAGAATTTCAGCTCAGCGGGATAAATTTTTCGGTCAAAGTTGCAGCAATGCCAATTTTATGCTTCATTTTGAAATCTGAAACATTCAAACAAGCCAGCCTAAAAATCTTCAATCAAATTTCTAAAATGGCTCATGGCTCAATGTCTTCCATCTTTGGAAGGAGAGTGCGAGCGCTCTCGGCGAACCCCGCCCGCAATGACATAGCTGCGATACGTCTAAAATTCGAACTTGCTGACGTCGCTCAATAATTTTTCCGAGATGCTTTGACTGACGAAATCTTCGGAAACCACATAAGGAAGCTTGATATTTTCGTCATACTGCTTCGAAAGATGATGCCAGATTTCGCGGGCCGCTTGTTTTTGATCGGTCACCGCCTGAGGAATCACAAGGTATCCACAGCCAAGCCAAGAATCTTGGATTTTTCCGCCAAATCTTTCGATACGCCGCTCGATGGCCCCGCAGATCTCTTTGCTTGCAGCCTGGAGGGGAAGCCCATTCGGGCATACTGCGAACGTAATGCCGGAAAAAAGGCGCTGTAGCACCGGCTCGCTGGCCTGCACGCATGTCGCAATACTACGCTTGCTTAATGCCTGTTCCATTGGGAGCCCTTTAAGATACCCAAGGTACTGCAGGGAGTCTCTAGCACAAATGGTATTGCTATCACCGAAACAATCAACACGATCCTGCATGGATGCCATGAGCTTGGAATTTCTCGTGGTAAACAAAAATTGTGGCTCAAGCATAACTACCCGGCCCTGTTGTATGCACTCCCAGAGCCATTCTGGCCGCACAATATCAAAGCCCTCCTCAATAAGATTTTGAACGCGCGGTGTGCTCACCTCGCCAATCAATACCGCAGTTTTTCCGCGTAAGCTTTCCGCTTTGGGGTTGAGCCGCACTTCCCCTCCATGAGCCTTGATCTTCATCTGGATATCCTGCACTGAAAGAAGTGCCCCATCGACTCCTCTTGCATCCGTCAATACTACACAAATCACACCTTGCAAAATTTCCGAAACATTCTCGTATTTCTGCACGGGCGGGAATTTGCCATAGATCAGATTCTGCATATCAAGCCGCCGGTCTCGATTCACCGCTTGCTTCTGGTGTATGTTCTGCAGGTAGTGCGCTTTAAGCTCCCAATAATCTTGCAATGTAATACATTCCTCATAACCTTTGTCCTCACGAACAGATCGACACCAAAGATTATGAAGCGTTGAACCCGCAGCGTACGGCGTCTCTGCAGTGACTTCGATTGAACGAGCCTTTATCTCTAGCACGACGCTGTGTGCAGGATTAATCCAATAATCAGGTTTTTTGGTTCCAAATTGCACGAGATCATCAGGTGGCGGTATTTGTTTAAAATCCTTCCAATAATTCACCAAACGAGATTCAATTTGTCGGTAAACATCATTCAGAAAGCCATTGGCAACGGAACAAAAGGATTTAAATGCACCTGGTTCATTCTCGTCCCGTAAGCCACACATATATGAAGTCTTCACGCGGCCAATCTTACCAATGACAACCAAATCGAGATTTTCTCCAAAATCTTCAAGATATTCTGGTTTGACCTTGATCCATGTCAGTTCTCGGCTTGATACTCGATACTTTGAGAGGAGCGATTTGACCATAATGCCCTCATTGCGCTCGCTAACAATCTGCTGCATATTTTTCTTCAAATCTTGTGGATTTTCGGCCAAAATCCATTGAAGAACTTCAAATCGATGAGGTACAGGGTTCACAACTTGAGACAAAAGCCGCTTGCGGTAGAAAAGCGGAAGATTTGTGAGATCTTGTCCATTCAAATGAAGAATATCGAAAATAATGAAAAATGGCCAAGCGTTATTTCCCTCATAAACATCAATCACATCAAATTGCTTCAATGCTTCTTGTATGGCAGCCGAGCGGAGCGTACCAAAGGGAAGAATCACGTGACGATCTTTATCCCAAGCGACCATTTCACCATCGAGAACCACCAGAGTCACGGATTTGGTAAATGCCAAACTTAAGTATTTTGTTAAGGAACCAATATGAACATTTTCTCCGTAAACAAGCGTATAATCACGACGTCGACGTGTATGCCAAAGAAAACGGCCATTGCTCATGTGCATAAGGATACGGTCGCCGTCAAGTTTTTCCTCAATAAGAAATTTATTCTCAATTCCCATTTCTGTGTAAATTCGACTTAATTTGGGATCAGAAGTATTGAGTTTTGCAGCCATTTTCCTGCAGAGTGACTCATATGATATCTCGAGTTTTTTAGACTGCTGCGGAATAAATTGATGCATAAGATGAATCTGCAAGTCCCGCGGCGCGAGCCTGTATGCCGGATCGTGGAGAACCCACACCACACGCCGAAGATCGCTGCATACCTTATACAAATCGTAAGCATCAGGATGCCAAGCAGTCAAAAACGTTCGCTCAAAAAATGAAAGCATCAGCTCTTTTAATATGATCAGGAAAAAAAACCGTACCTCTTCTATAGTTAGCCGAGCCACAAATGGCCGCAAGATTTCAATCTGTTCTCGTGCAGCTGTGTGCGAGCTTAACTGATCCAAAACCTTATTAACCTCCGCCACTGAAACTGAACTCTTTACTCGGACGGATTTATCTCGTCGGCGCAGAATAATCCGAGAAACAAGAATAGGGAAATCTCGTAAATTCCGCTGCTCGCTTGCTCCTGCCAAACGCGATTTCTGAAGGTGGTTTTTCTTCCAGCTTTGAATTGTAATCTGATCCGCTGATCCTTTCTGGAGATCAAGCAATTTTATCACAAGTCGGGAAAGTGCCACATCTTTAATAAAATACTTCCGAGGATCTCGATTAGGAAACACTAATTGTACGGCGGGGTAAATATTGGGGCCAAAATGTGTTCGCCATGTGCTGATGAACTGCTCTATGATGTGGGTTTTCTTGCCGCTAATGGTGGCGAACGGCGCCTTATTTTCTGAATTTGTGGTTTCAAGTTTAAGGAATAATTCCTCGACAAGAAGAGAAAATGGCGGATTATCATTGAAGTTTTCTGGCGGTTTGACGTCATCAAGAAGCAGAGACATGCTGATAAAAGACCTTGTGTGGTGCGATTAAAGGTGAGACACCCGTACCTCCTATCAATAGCGATAATTGCCTTTAATTTTAGCTGCAGGAGCAAAGTATGCAATTTCCCACTAATCTCATGATTTAATTGTCTACCTTCGAATATGTCTCTTGTTTCAGCCTAGCTTCAAATTTGTTTTAGCTTAACTTCAGCTTTGCTTGGTCAGCTGTGTCTGCAGGACGGTGTTCTATCTGCAGAACGTATGGAGCGTTATATGCTGTCCATGGCGCACGGCTCTCAGAAACCACTTCTTTTAGACAAGTCAGAAAGCTAAAGACCCCTCCAAGTCGTGTGAAATGACGTCACGCCAATCCGTCCCAGGATCTTTCAACTCCACATTTCGGTCGCCCCTGAAAACATCGCTAGCTGCCGCAGGCTCAAGCGCTCTGATTCACTCGGGAATCTCCCAAGCATCCAAAAATGGCGACGGCGGCAAGTCGCTCCGCTCCGATTCCACATCCTACGACGAACACGTGTCATTACTCAACAACATTGGCCAAGCCAATGCCGCCGACTATAAAACCGTTAGCAAGCATTTGGGTAATCCCAAAGACCAGCTCAAGATGCAAGGCGGTGATGTGGCCCGCTATTTGCACACTCAGATCGGAAATGCGGCCAAATCTGAGCAAAGGCGTTTGACTCGATCATCTTCGTTTTCAGACTTGCGTTCCGAACAACGTAGAGAGTCAGCGGCTAGTGATATCAACGTTCCAGGTGGGTTTCGTCGTGAATTTCTCATCAACAAATCGTTACAGCAGAACACAGCACCGCCCAACTTCCTCACGCGGAATTTCGTTGAATTTCTTAGCATTTACGGTCATTTTGCCGGTGAAGATTTTGGTGATGATGATGACGATGATGAAACTGATGAGAATGCTGATGAAGACAGCCGCTTTGAAGATGTGTTTGATGAGGAGCTGGCACTCATGCTGGATCGAGTGCCTTCGCTCCCGCCCAAACGTACAAAAAAAAAGAGAGAGACTCCTAAGGGTACGGCGTCACAATTAAAGACTTTTTTCCTATTGTTTAAGGCGTTGGTCGGCTCGGGAATCCTCTTCTTACCTAAGGCCTTTCACAATGGAGGTCTTTTGTTCTCCACTCTTGCCATGACTGCATTCGGCTTCCTAACCTTCTTATGCTACATTATCTTGATTAAGAGTAAGAAAATGCTTGGAAAGTCATCGTTTGGTGAGTTAGGCTATCTCACCTACGGCAAGCCGCTCAAGTACTCGATCATGGTGTCGATTATCATATCACAGATTGGCTTTGTGGCCACGTATCTTCTTTTCACGGCGGAAAACATGACCAGTTTCTTGGAAAGTTTGTTTGACTTGCATATTGGCAAGGGATTTATGGTGTTGATCCAGTGTCTTTTGCTTATCCCGTTGGTTTTGATTCGTGACTTAACCAAATTGTCTTTCACCTCCTTGACATCTTCTTTATTTATTTTGGTTGGACTAGTGATTATTTTTTGGTTCTCGGGCTTACAATTGGTGGAGCACGGTTTGGGTCCCCACATTGTCAAATTTAACGCAAGTACCTGGTCGATGTTGATTGGAGTCGCTGTGACATCTTTTGAAGGTATTGGCCTTATTCTCCCAATCGAGGCTTCCATGGAAAAACCCGAGCGTTTTCCTTTGGTGTTACTGTTGTCTATGCTCGTCATTACCTCTTTGTTTGTTTTGATCGGTGTTGTGGGTTACTCTGCTTTTGGAGAAAAGGTCAAGTCAATTATCATCTTAAATTTGCCACAGGCAAATCCCGCAGTACAGCTGATTACGCTCTTATATTCTTTGGCTGTTTTTTTGACTGGACCCTTACAATTATTTCCAGCCATCAAGATTGGAGAGTCGGTCATCTTCAACTCAAGACTCTTTATCCCTAAAGAACAGAGAAAAACATCAACAGAAGGCCGTCTTTATCAAACTTCTGGAAAATATAATTCTCTGGTGAAGTGGATGAAGAATTTATTCAGAGCCATTTTTGTTGTTGTCATCTCACTCTTGGCTTACGCCAATGCAAACAATATCGATAAATTTGTCAGTCTCAATGGATGTTTTGCTTGTATTCCATTGGTCTACATCTATCCACCATTAATTCATTTAAAGACTTACCAAAAAGAGAAGAAGAAGGCTGACTTGTTAAAAACATTTGATTATATCTTGATTGTTGTTGGTGTGGTTGCAGTGATTTACACCACGTACCAAATTCTTTTTGCCATTGAGTAAAATTGAAATCAAGCGAGATCAACTCATTAAAATCTTGAAACACTTTAAAGAAAATAGCATATTTTAAATAATTCAATTTATACTCTAGATCGGTGGGAGGTCACTACATGTGCAGGACTACGCAGCTTCATCTCTTAACTGCACACTCTACATTACCATCACATCACCCACTCTATTCCACATCTAAGGGCGCCATTCGCTTCCACGTCCCCAATTTGTGTTTCCTTGCAAATCTCAAAAACCCCCGCCTTCCACTTTTTTTTCCCGTGTCTCTCACATGTCTGGACGCAGAGATGCGGACGTCCCAAACAATGTCAAATACCCGCCCATCTCCACCACAAAGGAGAACCCACGACGCAAATCAGAGGCCAAAAAACCGCTTTCATGCCAAGGATGTCGTCTTCGTAAGGTGAAATGCAACATTGCTGATGCAAATCCATGTTCCAACTGTGTTCGTCTTTCATTAGAATGTGTCCAGTTTTCTAGCGACATGAGAACTAAGCGGCCTCGAGCCACGTATGTGCAATCACTTGAAAAACAAATTAGTGAAGTGGCCAGCTTTTTTGATGATTTGGAAGCTCTTTCCACACCTGAAGAAAAAGTCCTTTACATTTCTAGTCGTGCCGCCTTCATTGAGCTGTGGAGCCAAGCACTGTCTGCACAAGGACCGACTTGTGGAGATTCCAACAATTCAATTCTTGAAAATGATACATCTACTGCAACCATGACTTCTTCGCTGGCCTACAATCCTACTAGTGTTTATCAGACACATTTTGATGCTCGTCATCATGGTGCAAGTCCACGAAATGGGCTTCAGGAAAAACGAGTGCTTGAGAAGTTAGCCAAAGATCCAGAGGTCTTGCTTTGTCTCCGGCTATTTTTTACATGGCAGTATCCAAGCCACAATATGTTTGTTTTTCGGGAATCTTTCTTTATCGACTTTTTTCAGCCTAAAGCTAATCTGCTTTATTGCCTGCTGGTGCTTGTATTGAGTTTGTGCAGTTTAGGGTCTCGAATGGCCAAAGAGGAGAAAATTTACCGTAACTCTATTGAGTATTACCGAGAAGCAAAGACTGCACTTTTGCTGGACTTTGAAAATCCTTCCATTACTTCTGTGCAGAGCTTCTTGCTTTTGGCATTTTACGACATTTGTAATGGCCATTATTCCACCGGCTGGATGCTTTCTGGTAATGCCATTCGTATGGGCTACGATCTTGGGTTTCAACTTAATCCTGAAGTATGGTTCCTTAAAAATTCCCCAGAAAAGATCAAAGACCTTGATGTGTCGATCCGCTCTCGTATCTACTGGGGTTGTTTTATGGCAGATCATTTTATCAGTTTGGTTTTGGGAAAACCATCGCTTTTAAAGCTGTCGGACGCTACAATTCCAGAATCGGAGGATTTACCAGAATTGGACTGGATTAATGACTATAAGTACATTCCTCGGCATCCTGAAGGCATAGAAGAAACAATTCCTAACACGAACAATCCCAACACAAACATTCCCAACACAAACATTCCCAACACAAACATTCCCAACACAAACATTCCCAACACAAACATATCGGTACCTTTGAAAAATTTGATCAACCTCATTAGAATCCTGGACAATATGTTGAACGATGTCTTTACTAATGATAGCAGCACCCACGATGATTACGATTTGTCTCTGAGACTTCTGAACTTATTTGAGTATAATGCTCAAATCATGAATTGGAAGAATAATCTACCGTCGGAAATAAATTGGGATCGTCATAACTTGGAACTCACTTCAGACAATCCTACTATTTCCAGTGTTCGTTTTTACTTCTATATTTTATTGCTCTGTCTCAATCGGCCTTTTGTTGGCTTTCAAAACTCCGAATTGGGCGGGAAAAATGCCTATCTCTTCCCGGCCACCATTTGCTCAGATGTCATTGAGGACCTTTTCATTGCAATTAGCAAATTTCAGCAGCTGCATGGATTACGCTATGCTTCCATTTTCGTGGTGTACTGCAGCATTCTTTCAATCTCGGTTATTCTCTTGACATCCACCAGTTTAGATGCCATTAGTGAACGAAGATTGAAGTTTTTCTTAAACGTCTTAAGTGAGTGTTCCAGAACTTGGGGTTTGGCAGAAAAGTCTCACAAAATGATTGAAACAAAACTTCAGCACCAGTATGCTGAATTTAAAAACAACGCTGTGGCACTGCCTATAGCACATGTTAAAGCAGAACAACCTCAAAATAAAGCGGGAACTCTTGATGCTGGAAAGCTGGAGCATCTAGATACAGTCCAATTGTTAAATGACTTTCCTGACGAACCAGCTTTTCCTGACCTGCTTCCTTCAGTTCATCTACTGAATGCGGAAGTCGTGCCGGATTTGGATCAAACGACATATGAGTTTTTCGGTGGGCCTCCTGTTTTAATGACTTCCGATTTGATCAATGAAGATTGGGAGGCACTTTTTCCAGACTCCATGTTCCATCAAAGGTGAAAAATTGTAAAAGATGATAAGAGAGTCTGCGGAGAAATCATTGAAATGAAATTTATAGATTGCTCAAAAGTTTCAACTGATTAGACTGTAGAAGGGTTGATGAAAGAACGAACAGACCAATCAGAATTTGATCTTGATACCACAATGTCAAGTAAATCACTTTCCTTCAATGGCCTCATTGTCAGGAGTCCAAATGCTCTCGTCCACGAAATACAACCAATTGAAACCATTCCACGAGCCAATAATACCCACAGCACAGTAAACACTGATGATCATGATCTTCATAAACTCCAAATTTTTCAAAATCTCGAACCTATGGTCGAAAATATCAATCAATGACACCACGAGAGTCACAGGAAGCAAGCCCAAGATATAAAGCGAAGATACACGATCCCACAGGGAGAATTGTTGGGTGCTAGACTGGTTGGGCGACCTAACTACCTTACCAAACAAGAAGTAGAACATAAGGTGCCACAAGAAAGTGAACAACACCTTGACGAGCCATTCTTCACAAGTGAAGATAAGTGGGAAAAGCGACACGTGACCACATGCCACCAAAAGGTTAAAAGAGCTAAGCAAACGCTTATCTCGGGTCACAAGGAATGAGAAAGGGAAAATGACCAAGAGAATGGCCTTTTCGTGCACGTGCCAGCCAAAGAGGAAAGAGGCGTAGCCACAAAGCGTAAGGGCACCCACGAAACGTTCAAAATTCGGCTGGATGAAAAGTGGAATCAATGCCATGACTTGATAGAAAAGTGTCAAAAGAAATGTCAACTTGGGCGTGATGGTCGGAAGAATAAGGAATTCCACCTCGCCAACAATACCACGTGTGGACAGGTTAAGAAGTTGTGATACAGCCAACGAAGCCGGGTTGAAATGGAGAATCTTTTGGAGTGGAACTCGTGCCAACGGAATCCGCTTGTAAACCTGGATCAAACAACGGTCCATGAACGAGTAAACAGCCCAGAAGTTGGGGGCCCAGTAAGCATGCGTGAGGCCTCGAGAAAACGGAAAGAGACGTTCCATTAGCAGAGGTAAAAGCCCATAGTAAATAAAGGGTGAGAAGGCAAGAGCAAACACCGATAACACAACCGCAGCTAGTTTAGCTAAATTGCCCCATTTTACCAAGCGCAAAGCATTATGGCTAAAACCAAACTTAGTATCATAAGCCAAATTCAACGCATATGCACGTAGCAAAAATATAAACACCGCCGGTGCCAAGTAAAGATAGATATGCTTAAAGCAGAGCAAAACGCTAAAAGCAAGTGCACAAATCACGTAGCGCTGAAGACGGACAGCGTTAATCATGAGGACCAAGATACCATACATCATACCATTATACTGAAAATGTATATGGTCAATAATGTATAAGCCGGGCGATAAAAGTAAGCTTGAGGCAATGGTCCGAGCACGGGCTTTTTCTGACGCCAGTCTAGTACTGTCCACATACCATTGGAGAGCAAAAAGCAATACCAATTCCGAAAACACCACAGTAATTCTCTGATAGTACACTGTCGGGAGCAGGTATGAGCCATGAGCGACCAAATCCAAGCACCCGTCCGCCTTAACATATGATGGCACAAGATACGATAACATTAGCTCAAAGTAGGCGAAAAATGGAGGGTAATCGAGTGTCCATTGAGACGTAGCATCCGTATACCATTGGCGAAGCAGCAAGTTATTGGTGATTGCCATCCAGTTGCGGTGGACCTCAAAGTCCGTGGAATGGTAGGCAGTAAAAAGGAGTGCCTTAAGCGGAAGCGAGATCACCCAGATACGAGTCAACGATCCGTTCGCTAGCGACATGGTGTAGGATAATTGGTAAATCTAATGAGATTTGTTTAAGCTATCTTGATATTTGCTTATCGGTGACTCCCCGTGTTTCCTCTTGGTATTTTGGTTTGGTGATTAACTACTTGTAGCGCGAACATTACGCGCCGCATCCGTGCACCGCGCCATCTCTCATGCTTGCACAGAAGATAGCAGACAAGGCCACAACATGCTTTGAACAGCTCTCATTGAAAGCGGGTAAGCCAGGTGTGCGTCTGAATGGCGTGGCAGAGTGGACGGTTCTTGCAGCGGTGGTGGCCGTGGAAAATGATGAGCCTGAAATCATCACTCTCGCTTCCGGGGTCAAGGCCATGCCAAACGAAATCAGGACGTATTCAGAAGGAACTTTTGTCCATGATTTACACGCTGAGATTCTCTGTCTTCGGGCGTTCAATCATTATCTTGTGCAGGAAGTGAATGGAACCACGCCATTGAAGTACTTGGAGAGACCGAAAACCGGCAAGCACAAGTGGCGGGCGGGAGTTGAGTTGGCGCTTTATATTTCCGAACCCCCTTGCGGTGATTGCTCAATGGGAGATCGAAAGGAGGAGCCATGGGAAGGTCACGTGACTGACGATCACGTGACTCAATGCCCGAAGCGTCAGAAACTTCTTCGGGGCCGGTCCCACTTTCACGAAGTCGGCCTTGTGCGGACGAAGCCCGGTAGGCTTGATAGTAAAGTCTCCTACTCTAAGTCTTGCTCCGACAAGTTGGCTGTCAAGCAGTATACGGGAGTGCTAAATGCAGTACTGAGTCTACTCATTGAGCCCGTCCACATTACGCATTTGGTCCTTGACTCGGCCAAGTTCAGCATTGCCGATTTTCGACGCTGCTTCGAAACGCGGCTTCCGTCCAAACCTCCATTTCCACTCCATTCGCTTCCATTTGCTCGAAATAACTTTGCCTACTCCAAAACTGCAGACCGTGTGCCTCTGCCTTCAAGCACTGTGTATTGTGTAGTCACAGGCATTGGCCACGTCATCACCAACGGCGTGAAAAATGGCGGTTACGTTAAGAGAAAGAGACCTAAGCCATCGGCGTGGAGCCCTTTGTGCAGGAGATCGCTTTGGATGCAGGCGCGGGATCGTCTTCCCGAATTCGACTCATACCTTGACCTCAAAGTTAGCCATATGGAACGGCAGAAGACAAAAGAGGAAATTCGAAGTCAGCTCAGCTCATGGCCGCGTTCGGGTAGTGACAATTTCAGCCTCAGCTGACCCCAAAAACTCTGGGAAGTACCGATTTCCATGATTTCTTGAAGAACATGCAAAAAACCCTCTTCAAACTTTACTTTGAAACATACGGTTGAAACATATCTAAGTTTTATATTTCATGCTAAAGGATTTCGCTACTTCAAGAGGATTATACTGAAGGTTTACCTCTTGGAAGCTGGGCTTCTCAATTGTTGGCATTACCGACACTTTCTCGGACAAATTCATCTATTCTTCGTCGCTGGCATCGCTGGCGGACTCTGAATCTCCATCTTCTTCAACGGGTTCGACGTTTGATGCATACTCAGCACTTTGCAACAATTCCGTGAGCTTTGCATTGTCCTTCACATAATTGACAGGCTTTAAGCCATACTTATCTGTGACTTTGGCGTCACTGCCGGCATCAATCAAGTTGTCAATGATAAAGTACCCGTGCTCCGGTTCTGCGGCCGCATACTTCACAGCCATGTGTAACGGCGTGTCGCCGTCTCTATTCTTGGGATCAATTTCCACGCCTTCAACGTCCAACACCATGTCAAGAAATTCCCAATTACCTAGCTGTGTTGCTATGTGTAGTGATGAGTTTCCAGAAATCACCTCCTTGGTATCGTTTATCAATTTTGATAATTTGCTGTCGTCATTCTCGAGCGCATTAGCGATCTGGCCCAAGAGCTCCGTGTTGTTTCTGCGTGCACTCTCCAACATTTGCTCCGAATATGACGCTCCATCCATAACTGCTATTTATTTTTGAGTGTGCTTGAATATGAGTTTTTTGCTCGACTGGGTCAAGTTCCGTGGGGTATGAGTTATCTGGTCCACTTGGTTACTCTTGGTGACGGTACGCGCGGGGTGCACGGGTCTGCACACTGCCGTATAGGCCAACTCTGCCAGATCAGGAATATGTGATCTTTCGATAAACTTGAGTTTGGAGAATTAATGGGCTTTTTTCTTGGCATCTATAATACCAGCTAAAATGTCCTGATGTCAGCCTCGCATCTACATTTTCCATCTGACCCCATTCGCACCCGTACACCAGCGAAGTATAGCGTTGAAGATAAGCTACGTCGAATGCACCGAACAAAAGCAAATTTTTACCTAGATGTGGTGCAACGTTGCATTTTTGTCATACGTATTAAATTTCCCCCAGAATTGGCAGATATCAATTTACGGAGTATCATGAGATGTATGAGTAGATCCTACTCGCACCCGTGCCTCCTCACTCACCCCAGTCGCAATCGTCCTTGCTCGTTTCAAGAATCTCGTTTACCCCCAGAAAAAAACTTATATACACTATGGTCAAAGCTATCATTGCTCCTTCCATCCTTGCATCAGACTTTGCCAACTTGGGCTGTCAATGCCACAAGATGTACGATCTGGGCGCAGACTGGCTCCATGTGGACGTTATGGACGGCAATTTCGTGCCCAACATTTCCTTGGGCCCTCCCATCATCTCCAGCTTAAGAAAAGAAATCCCACGTGCTGAAAACAATCACAAAACTTTCTTTGATTGTCACATGATGGTGGCCGAACCTGAAAAGTGGGTCCCTGAAATTGCCAAGGCTGGCGGTGACCAGTACACATTTCATTACGAATCGACTAAAGATCCTGTGGCTTTAATCAAACTTATTAAGGAGAATGGTATGAAAGCTGCTTGTGCTATCAAACCGAATACCTCTGTGGATGTGTTGTATGAGTTGGGAGATTCTTTAGACATGGCATTGATAATGACTGTGGAACCCGGTTTTGGAGGCCAGAAGTTCATGCCAGGAATGATGCCCAAAGTAGATGCTTTGAGAAGCAAATTTCCCCAGCTTAATATTCAAGTTGATGGTGGTTTGGCTAGAGATACCCTCCCCGCCGCTGCAGATGCCGGAGCCAACGTCATTGTGGCCGGCACCTCATGCTTCACTGCCTCTGACCCTGTGGAGTTCATTGGCTGGATGAGAGAGACTGTGGATGCCAGCTTAAAGAAGCGGGGTGTTTACGAGTGAATGGTCAATGGAAAATCTACCAGGAAATGGACTTACGAGTGAGCTTCTAGATTTTTCCACACCTAACAACTTCATACCTCAAAATCCTTGCAATACGTTCTATTCTATCGAATCCACAATATATCTGATTAGTAAACCTATCCCAACTTTAAAATGCCTGAATACCAATGGTGGTCCCCTCACCAGAAGTGTCCACTGTCACGCTCGAAGCTACGGAATCCTCAACAGCGGTCCAAAGAGCCTTTTTGACCTTGTCCAAATGAGTCTCTGGTTTCTGTTTCTTTTCCCTCTTGATTAGAGGCTTCTCGATGTCCATGCCATCTTGCTGGACGGCGAGATCATGATTTAATTGCTCGTTTCTCTTGGCAATATAACGAGCATTTCTCTCAAGTTTTTGTGCCTTCTTTTTTGAAAGAGTCTTTGTGATCACTCCTTTGCTGGTGTTAATGATGTCTTGATAGTAAGCGGCCGTCTTGGGATCACTTGGCTTGTGGTTAAGCTTGTTGACTGCTTTGGCCTTGGCACGTAATTCTCTCTTTTTGGCGAGCCTTTTTTCGTGGCTGCGTTCTTTAATAGCCTTGGAGGGCTTGTTGACACTGAAAGTGCTAGGCATCTTGAAGAAGGTAATGGAGTGAAGGGATGAGATGATGAAAAAAGATAGAGTTTCCTGCATGTACACTCTTTCTGATGCGAAAAAAAAATTCTCCCGGGGGTGAGTCGAACACCCGATCTCAAGATAACAATTCAATTACAGTCTCGCGCCTTAGCCAGCTTGGCCACCGAGAGGATTTTTAAATAATATTTTGCTCATGTACTTTATACAATCTAAAATTTTACATCAAACGCACTTAGAGTGAAACTTGTGACATGCCCTCAATTTCAGATCCCTAGTTGAAACAAGTAGATTTACCCGCAAAATTAGAAGTCGCTTCATTAATATGTGATCCTAGAGGTTTACTACATCCCCCGATAGTGAACCCAAAGAATTTTTTGAGGTTTTGGGTTCAGAAACGTAAAGACTAGGTTTCCAGCGTGTTTTACACAGTCCGGAGTTTATAGTGGCAATCGAGATTAAAAGATATTAATAAGATGAATGAAAAACTTTGATCGAATAAAGAAGTCAAAGTGTATTATGATTTCGGCTGAGTTCAATATTTCGGTCACGCTGACACATTATTGCTCCTAGACTCCTATGCACGTAGTAACCAAATGTGAAACACTATATTGTGCCGGCTCCAAACATTAATTTTGGACTTTTTCACCGAAACGGAATTTAGGCGCAAAAGACATGCCATTGAAGAGGCTGAGGCGATTTGGATAATGCCCTTTGTTATATGCAGTCCATTGTAAAGCAATATTCTATTGTTGGTTTGATCCCTGATGTCCCCTGCGGTTTTATGAGTTTTCGCCACCTGATTCACAGGTGATTATCTCGTCTATATATAGAGTTTTAGGCTTCATTCTAACGGCGCCTCTTCTCGTTAAACTCCCATACCAAAAGCTCAACCGCTATGTCATGTCAAAAATCTATGACGGTCCCAAAAATTAAGGTTGTGCTGCATCAGCACCTTCTATACCAGTCACACCATTGGCCATGCTATTTCCAGCGGCAGTACTATGTGCCATTGTTTAAAAAATCCAGATGGCTATATAGACAACACGCCCCCTGTCTCGAAGTCACACCATGAAACTCCTCTATCTCATAACGGTCACCATAATAACCATCAGCCAAGTTTCCTGCTCCGAAAATCTCCTCGATAATGTTTCAGATACCTTTGATCATAAGGCATGTGTGCCAGGAGAACCCGTGACCCCGATCAGAAGAGCAGTTTTCCAGAGGAAAGTGGAAGGTGTCGAACAATCGTCCATTCCTAAAGCACAAATGTCCAATTGGGGCGGCGCAAGGGGAGATCAGTCATTTGCGGCAATGGGTCTTCTTGGGGCGCTCCTTGTGCTATTTTATTAGAGCCAAAATGGCTGGCACGTGAGGCAATGCGCGTGGCACTTATCTGACACCTAATGCAATTAATGAAGCATTGACGTAAGCGCGACCATTACCATTTTAGGAAATTAGTCCATCGCTATCCCCACAAGCAAGACCACCAAGACCACCAAGACCACCTTAGTTTTCAGACTGAACGGGTATATCTATGATTAAAGCAAGCGATAATATTTATGCGCTCGAATTTATTGACAAAGAGAGGTTTGGTTGAAATTTCCTCCCATTCTTCGCTTGTTTGAGGCTCCCTTGCATTAAGCTGCGCCGACTACTCGTCAGCTTTTCCCATCACTTAGAGAAAGACGTGTTTTTTTCCTGCACTAAGAAGTGTTTTGTGCATTGACGTACCATGAATGAAGGCCAAACGCGAAGAAATCGCTTTTTAACGTCCCTAATGCCCCGGATATTCAACCCTTCAAAGCCCTGCGGAGGCGTAATGTGCAGTGCGCACATGTTCCTTGCGTCCGTCCTGTCTAACAGTAGCCGCTTGCGCATGTGCGCTGCGCCAACGAGTACATTTTTCCCCGTATAAATGCTCGCAAGCCCCCACGTTGTCATTTTTTACAAATTTTAATCAATTTCCAATCCATATCATGTTGTTTTACTCAGTCGCCTCTCTTGCCCTTCTTTCCTGTGTCTCGGCTGACGCTTACTCGGATCTCTTCAGCCAGCTTGCTAACATTGCCCTGACTGACACCTCCGCACAATCTGCCTGGCTCGTCCAGTTCGCCACTATCTCTGGTGGCTCTGCCAATACTAATGATGACTCTGATATTGCTTCATACAGCATTCCAAGCACCCTCAACAGTGCCGAGATGTCTATGCTCAATGCTATTACTGCCGGCCACGCAGTCTCTGGCATCTCATCAGTCACTGCTACATCCGATGACTCAATGGAGAGCATGGACATGAATTCTTCTGAGATGGCTGCCATGACTACTTCGGGCTCATCCTCCGGTTCTAGAGGTTCTGGCGGTTCTAGTGCTTCCAGAACTGCTTCTTCTAGCGCTGGCTCGAGCTCTCTGTCTTCTGCTGGTGTTGCTGGTAAAGAGGCTCCAATTTTCATTGGTGCCGCTTTAGCAGGTATTTCCGTGCTATTGTTATAAGCAAGCTTTGATATATAGATCTAAAATGTAACATTTATTGTTCACAACCACATCTAAAATGCTCCAAAATTATGTCTACAACTTATATTTATGATCCGCCCTCATTAATATTTCAGACTCTTAAAGTTTGCTCACTCAATGGCTTCACTAACTCTTGAAGATTGGATAAAAGGATCATCTGCATAAAGTCTCATAACTTATCTCTTTTTTTCATAAATTTGAAGTCTTCAATCAAGCTCATTAAGGAAGTTGGGATTGTTGTTAAGTTTCATGCGGAATTTCTCCCACCAGGTGTCAAATACCTTCATGGGCACTTTGCCTGAAGAGTCAATAAACCCTCCAAGATAATTGTAAGCGTGTTTCACAATTTTATTGGCCAATTGTGCAATTTCCAGCAGCGAGGTAGGTGCAGCTTGGGTAGGTTTTTGTGGCGGCAAGATGGTTTTCTGAGAAGCCCTGCTTTGTTGTAGAAGCACCTCTGCCTGTGGAGTGGGTTCAATGGATATACCAATATTTAACACACTCTCTTCGGGATTTGCAGCTATATCGCTATCGTTCATAATATCATCTTCGTCCAAAGCATGATTATTTTTTTCAGCTATCATACCTGTATTGAGTTTGAAGATTGTAGAGGGCTTTGCAGGGTTAAGGCCACCAAGTAACTTAAATTCTTGCAGCTTTGGAAGCTGGAAATAAACCAATGCAGTAAATGAAGGATCTGTGAATTCGGTTTGCGGAAGCAAAAATATTGCAATATGGTTGATGTTGCTGGCATTAGCAATAGTGAACACGAACTTAGTAGGCTCCACTTGCTGAGCCAATTCCATGGGTCTTCCTGAACACACGGCGCCAAACATGAGAATTATGATATTGATTTAGAGCTTCAACGGCTCGTTTAAGATGAACTTTGTATGGAATAGGAGTTTGAATTCTAGTATTAATCTGACGCTTGCAGCTGATATGAATTGGTGGGGTTAGCACCTATTAGGGCGCGCGCGTCGTTACCCGCATTTTACTACACTCGAGAATCTTCTTGAAATTTCGCGATCATACTCATCACACTGTGCCATCACAAGAGTTTCTCCTGGCATTGATACAATTGGAATTTCCATTGGAATAAAAGCTTATTCTTACCATTTCCTTTTGGTGCGAAGAACTTCTATGTCAATGCATATATCCCTTTTAGACTTGATCATGACTGTTTTGCAAAGGCTTGTGAAGCTGTCATGAGCACACTGGATGACATGAAGGAGTCTTCAGCAGACCAGGGCTTGGCCCTGCTATGCGCTTGATTGTTCCCGATACTACCGTCCTAGAGAAATCACACTGCATATACATATTTCCCATCTCCGAGCTTTGCGGTGGATTTGAGAAAGAGGCACTGTGACATTATTCATTAGTTTTTTTTTCTCCTTTTTCTTCTTTTGATTTTTCTCTGCCCACCTGATATTATCATTCTGTCTCCGTAACCACCCAGCTTGTGGCCATGCCGCCTCCAAGCATCACAACCCTTTCATTTCCTGCATAGATGGTGCTGAGCCGGTCAAAAGTGACATTATCATCTTTCAAAGGACCACAATTTCCATGCTCTCCCCAACCCCAGGTTTTCACCTTGTTATTGGATAGTAGAATGAGTCCATGTTCACTACCCGTCTCTAAATCTTGAATTTCGGCTTCACCATATCGGTAGAGCTGCCCATGCAGATTATTCCCGAACAGATACACTGGACCCTCACCGTGGACAGTACTGGTATGATTGTCCTTGAGGTAATGAATGGATGACCACATGGTCCGGATCAATTTTGCATCTCTTAAAAAAGTCAAGTCCTTATCAGCCGGCACTTTTTCGCCCCAAACGCGTACTGTATCGCCTGTAAAGACTGTTCGGTCTCGGCCCACATATATCTCAGTAAGCTCTTTTGTATTTAGCAATTGTGGAATCCACACGGAACTCCGAGCTTTGGACTTTCCACTTTCAGTAATAATTTTTTCCTGAAATCCCAATTGTCCTTTCCTGCAGGCACCCCATCCGGCGACTACCCCAGTGCTGTATCTCACCAATGTATGCGTGATTGATGACACTAGTTGCACCAAATGACCCAGTAACTCTAGAGGAATTTTGATTTTTTGAGGTGTTTTTGCATGCGTAACGCCTTCGCCCAAACCTAACTCACCTTTGAGCCCTCTTCCACTTGAATATAGCTGGCCTTCAGCATCACAAAAGACCGAAAACTCCCAGCCGGCGGAGATATCAGTCCACTTTCCGGCAACCAAGGAAAATTCTCGTAGAGATTCTGGTTCACGGCTGCCGCATTGACCATACTCATTGTCCCCTGCGGCGTAAAGATTGCCGTTGGGATATAAGATGAGGGTATGATTACCACCAAAAGCCATCTTTTTAGGTTTTTCCTGCTCTTTAATACATTTAACCTTCTGAAGAGTGTATTGATCTTCTTCATTGCCCAAACCTAACTGGAACGAGCCATTTGATCCACAGCAGTATATAGTATAGCCCATGGAAAAGGTAACACACCCTCACTCTAAGATAGCGAGCACATCGGTACACCACACATATCAATATTCATTTTTGTTGCATTGTACTAGCACCATGACCTTTTATTCAAAGAAACTTCGTTGGTTAATGAAGGATTCTATACTATATGATTTGCTAGTACTATGGAATTTCAAGGCCCAATCTCGATTTTTAAACCTTCTTTCAAAATCCCCCAAATGTACCTATTCGCGAGAAGTTTCAATAATGACAAGATATTGTCCCAACTTCAAATTTTGCAGACAAAGTAAATAATTTTTTTTTTTTTGAATTTTGGCTTATCAACAAAACATACAAATAAAACTCAATTATAAGGAACTATTAAATTCAAATTTTTAAATTAACAAAAAACCTTCTGTAATCACTACGGCACGTGACCGCGCCTACGCTTTTCATAAGAGTCGAAATCATCGGAGAAACACTTTAACCGAAAATTAGAATTTTTCAACCTTCGAGCTTTGTAATGGAACGAAAAATCATAAAGTAAGTTAAGCAAAACCAGCTACCAATAATACATAGTGTGTCCGCCATGGATCGCTAGAGAGACGCGTAAAGGGTGTACGGGTGTGCACGGGAAAAATGCAGGTGTTTGATCTCATCTGCCTGCAGCGACATCACTGACCAACACGACCTTATAGCAAATCGGACTTGATAGATGTCACTGAACAAGATGACCATTCAAACACCCGAAAAACATAGAGGCGTAGTACAGGTCCCAGATTCTTCACCCATAGTCAATGAAGATAGCAAAAGTGACGATAGACAGCGCCAGGAGATGCGCAAGCGGTTTTATGCCCACAAGTTCTGGCCCTTAATAAGCAAGCGTTTTTATTACTTAAACGAGCTGGAGCTTTTTCGGGCAATGGTTAAAGGAAAGGGCAACCTCCGTGATATAAGTCTGTGGCTAAGTGACAATATTCCCTTGAACAAACGGCTACAGGAATACGAGGCGAGGAAAAACAAGGAGGCGTTACCAGAAAAAATTGGGGAGTCTCAGGTCCCACAAAAGCTTCCAGGCAGAATTATTCCCGATGCAGAGCCTGCTTCCGAGACTTTGGCATCAGCAAAGATCAATGATGAAGTCGGTCACAGGGATTACGAAGATGAGGATGCTTCTCCTGTAAAAAGAGCAGGCAAGGCACGCCAGAAGCGGTCGCTCTCATCAGTCATACCAACAGTGGCTGCTCCTGACACTAAAGTACAACTCCAGAAGCCCAAAGTGTCAATCTTGGAAAAGTACAGACACAGGCAGCAGCCGAAAATCGACTTTGCTCTCCAGAAGCTGAACATTTCATCCATGGGAGACGAAGCCAAGAAAAGACGTCTTGTTCGTGCCGATGTCATTGACCCTCCATCATCATCTCCTGCATCTGCTCGGAGCACCCCAGAAGTGGACATCAAAGACGAAATCAAGCCTAGCTCGCAGTATAATGTCAAGCCGTCCTCTGATGTTGACGAATTAGATTTGTTGGAGGAAAGAATCCGGGCGAATAGACGCAAGAAAACTAGAAGTGAGATTGTGGAGATCGAGGATGATGTTTACAGTGACGATATGTCCGCAGAGGATAATGAGGACGACTTTCTGACTGGGCTCACATCGATTGACGGCCAAATCCTTGAGTTTTTAAATCAGTCCTCGGCTCAAGACCTAGTGGAGATTTGTAATGTCAACCCCAGCATCGCGGATCTCATGATCTCCAAGAGACCATTCAATACTATCTACGAAGTGTCCGAAGAGAGATTTGCCGAGGATACCCCAGAACCTGAGCTGAAAAGAAGAGGTGGAGTGAAGAAGACTTTGGGTATGAAGATTATAGAAAGCACTGAGTTCAGCTTAAAAGGTTACAAAGCCGTGGACTCTTTGGTGAAGAAATGTTCTGAGTACGGAGATTTAATCTCCAAGCAAATGGAGAGATGGGGAGTCAAAGTGACTGGCGAGGGCGAGTTGGACATGGTAGATCTTGGCGAAAACATCAATCTTGACAATGGAGATGATGAGGACGATGATATCCAGACTCAGCAGAAAAGAAGCATTCCATACGTGAGCCACAAGCCTACTCTCCTAGCGCCTGAAATTGAGCTTAAAAATTATCAACAGGTGGGAATTAATTGGTTGCATTTGCTCTACCACAACAAACTCTCGTGTATCTTGGCCGACGAAATGGGATTAGGAAAAACCTGTCAAGTGATCTCTTTCATGGCATACTTGAAAGCCACGTCTTCTCAACAAAGACCTCATTTGGTTGTGGTACCCTCATCAACATTGGAAAACTGGCTACGTGAGTTTAGCAAATTCTGTCCCGACTTAGTGGTCCAAGCTTATTATGGGTCGCAGGCCGAGCGAGAAGACTTGAGATACGAACTCATGGAATCCAACTACGATGTTCTAGTCACCACATATAACTTGGCCACTGGCGCAGCAAATGATTTCAAATTTTTAAAGAGTCAGAAATTCGACATGATCGTTTATGACGAAGGTCATATGCTCAAGAATTCAAACAGCGAGCGTTACAATAAGCTCATGAGATTAAAGGCAGGTTTCCGTTTGTTGCTTACAGGAACGCCATTGCAGAACAACTTGAGGGAACTTGTTTCGCTTTTGGCATTCATGCTTCCGCAGCTCTTCGTTGAAAAGCGGGAAGATTTACAAGGGCTCTTCAACAAAAAAGCTAGTGTGGATGCTTCCGGAGATTACAATCCACTTTTGTCGCAACAGGCAATCACCAAAGCCAAAACCATGATGACACCTTTCGTCTTAAGAAGAAAGAAGGCTCAAGTGCTTAAATACCTTCCGGGAAAGAGCCATGAGGTGATTAAATGTGAAATGACAAAGAGTCAAAGGGAAATTTACGACAAGTATATTCGACAAGGCCAGCAAACACGCTTGGAACGTGAGAAAAGAAAACTGTTGAAGGGAAAAGAAGCCGAAGCAGCTCGCAGCTCGGCCATCCCATCATCATCCAATGTTATGATGTCATTAAGAAAAGCAAGCATGCACCCGTTGTTGTTCCGGACGGTTTACACGGACGAAAGATTACAAGAAATGGCCACCAAGATCATTGAGGAACCTCAATATGCTACTGCCAACAAGAAGTATATTCTTGAGGATATGGAGGTGATGAGTGACTATGAGTTAAACGCCTTGTGTGAGAGATTCCCCAATACCATTGGAAGCTATACCCTTCCACGTGAAAAGTGGTTTGATAGTGGCAAGGTTGTAAAGCTTCTCGAAGTCATCAACCGAGCCATCGAAAAGAAAGAGAAAATCTTGGTATTTTCTCTCTTCACACAATTACTCGACATTCTTGAAAAAGTGTTGAGTTTCTCCAACATCACCTTCTTGAGATTGGATGGACAAACTAGCGTGGATACAAGACAAGATATCATCGACCGATTTTACGAAGACGGTACGATTCCTGTCTTTCTACTTTCAACCAAGGCTGGAGGATTCGGCATCAATCTTGTTGCCGCTAACAACGTCGTTGTTTTCGATCAATCTTTTAATCCTCATGATGACAAGCAGGCCGAAGACAGAGCACATCGCGTGGGCCAGACGAAGGAAGTAATGGTGACAAGACTTATATCGGAGAACACAATTGACGAGAATATCCTCATGCTTGCCGAAAATAAGTTGCAATTGGATCAGAGTATCAGCAACGAAGAAAATTCATCAAAGTTGGAGGAGAAGACCGCGTCTATGTTTGAGAAGCTTTTGTTTGATAAGCTGTAATCGCTAGAAAAGAAACGGCCGCACTGCATACGGGCGCGCAGCTCGACTGTGAGTCGCTACAAGATTGATGCACCACCGCACAGGGAAAAACGACAGTCTTTCCACAAGCAACGCCACCACATATCAAGATGTTTCACAGAGCCCTTTTGAGTTCAAGACAAAGAGTCTTGAGATTTCCCTCCACTCGCCTTTCCCTTCGCAACCTTTTTATCCAGACCGCTGAGACACCCAACCAGAATGCATTGAAGTTTTTGCCATCCATGAACCTATTGGCGGAAAATGAGACTAGGGAGTTTCTTAGTGGCCGTGAAGCTGTCAGCAGTCCCCTAGCCGTCAAGCTTTTTGGCGTAGACGGGATTAAAAGCATAATGTTGGGCTCCGACTTCATCACGGTTGAGAAGCGCGATGAGGCCCTGGAGTGGTCGCTTCTAAAGCCAGAAATTTTCTCCATTCTCACAGAGTTTCTTACTAATGGAACTCCTATAATAACAGATGCCGAAGTGTCCAACGGTATGGGAATCGAGGATGATGATGACGAGGTGATTTCTATGATAAAGGAGCTCATCTTCACGCGCATCAGGCCCGCCATCCAGGATGATGGAGGAGACATAGAATTTGTTGATTTCGAAGAAGACACCGGCGTTGTTTACTTGCGTTTGAAAGGTGCATGCAGATCATGTGACTCGTCGTCGGTGACTCTCAAAAATGGAATCGAGAGTATGTTAAAGTATTACATTGAAGAGGTGCAGGAAGTCAGACAAGCAGACGAAGTTGCTGACGAGGCAGAAAAATCTTTTGAAGAGTTTGAGGCTGCAAATATTGTTCCACAGACCAGAGGCGCTGATGCTCCTCCTGCTTTATAATGACTACCTTCATAGCCAAAATTGGCTGAGGCCTTTGATCTTATGGCGGATTTACCGTCCGCCGCGGCATATAGAAGAGATTATAGCGCCTAGCCAGATGAACAATCTGAGTTCTTTACAATTCCCGTACTTGGAAATAATCTAGCGTCGTGCATAATAAGCATCCTCTGCTACTAGAAATATCTAAGACGAGCCCAAGTTTCAATTCTCTATTCGCTGGTTCTTCTTGTCACTTTTGGCATCTCACCTGGTGCACTGGGGTTGTACGGTATCGGATAAAAACATTGAGATCCGTAAACAAAACTGTTCAGGTATGGCACGGGTCCAAACGCGCCGGTGGGTGCAAATCCTGCCTGCATTGGATAGGACATGGTCATATAGTAGTTGTAATAATTTTCAAAAGGAGGCATGGTGGATTGTTGATTTGAAGCATTTGTAGATGAATTTCCTGAAAACAGTTTCAGTCGGAGCTTAGCGTCTGCAGAATGGTCTTCATGGTATCCATAACCGTTATACATAGGCATCGCGAAACTTGCCAAGTTGTTCTGGGGTGAATAATGGAGCTGTGGACTATAAGGATAAGACATAGAGCCGTCCAGTCGAAGAGACAGGACCGCGTGAGTACCCTGAAGACGTTCAGCGGTGGATTTTTGAATGGCAAAAGAAGCTTCGATGTGAAATTTCGGGTAGTCAGAAAAACCGCTAACGAGACGGTTGTTAGTTAGCAAAATAGCCTTTAAGGCAGGTTTAAGGTTGTTGTAGAAAACAAAGCCAAATTTGCCAAACGGTGAGTTCTGGCGCCGAGAGTAAAATTGTGGCTTAATAATTTTTGCCAGTTTTATAGAGTCCGGGGTCCCAAATTGAATCCAAAAATTAAACCATGCCGTATCATCATTTTGAAATACCATCGGCAAATTGTTCACGTAGATGTTAGACTGCTGAAAATTGGCAATTTTGGAAAATCGCTTGAACATTGCCTCATCAGCAGGATCACCCATTGAAGTCTGATTTTCAACCACTTCTAAAACATTGCCTTCTAATTTGACACCAGTGGAATTGTTAAATAAAAAAGGCTCATGCTTTTTCTGGCAGATGGACAATTTGAGTTGTGCTGAATTGGTATCCTTGCTGACTTCTATGGGTTTGTGAGATATATCGATAATGTCAGACTCACCAAAGCGCCGAAATGTTTCATAGTCAAGATCGTGAAGAAAGTAAAGACATTTCAAAATGGACTCATTAAGGTCTGGCTTGGGGGCGAAACCAATAAAGCCCACACTTTTGAAGTCGAGTTTTCCATCCTCATCTTTGGACTTGATGGGAAAATAAATTGCATCAAACTGACCAAAGAGCTTGAACTTGAAGAGGAATTCATCCAACTCCGCCATACTAAGTTTCTTTTGGCCAAAAAATTCATTGATATTCTCAACCACAATAGAGTCATATAGTACTTTTGGTGGAGAGTTTAAAAGAGGCAGAGGTTCGCCTTTTGTCGTCGCCTCACCGATTATTTCCTTGGTGATTTTGTTAGATCCAAATGGGTTTGGAATTTGTGAGAGCTTTTCGAAATACGGCTCTAAGCCAGTGGTATTTTCAAACTCAATCAAGACCGATACGGTGGCCTTATTTTGTGCAGGCGCCAAATTGGTAATCTCAGAAGAGGCTGTTGTGCTTTGAGACAAGTTTGCGCCTAAAATATTAAATTTGCGAAGCTCTAAATCTAAAGAAACTTCCAAAGCGCCTGGCTCCTCGAAAATACGAACGTAGTTCAATTTTTGTGGCTGAAAATATTTCTGGATGGAATTGATCAGTGTCTTGGACTTATTGAGATTCCGCAACACCACCACCGCGCCCTCAGATGTCTGGTGAAGGTCTTCTTTCTGAAACAAGATATGATTAAGGGTGGCGATTCTTTCGTCAAGAAGTTGAGCTGTCATTTTGTAATGTTTTATTGCTGGGTTCAGCTAGCCGAGGGAGCCGAGATATCTTGAGTCGGAACCGAATTGTGGGGTAAAAGAGCCGAGGTACTACAGCTCCAGATACTGGATCCTTCTTGTAGCAGAAAGTTAATGAATGGAAGTGGAACTAGTAGATTTTGTGGATGTTCTTAGTTATGCTGAAAAACTCGCAAAAGAAAAAAGTTGTATATAATGACATGGAGTTGGCTTCTTTTGGAAATGGAACGTGAAAATGGCTGCATGTGTGGAGTGCTTATACGCGCAGCACGAGGCAGCCGCTGGCACAATGTGCAAACCAGGACGAAATTGTAAGAATGGCCCCAAAAAAAAAAAAAAAAACAGGTCCACGGATAGGTTGATTGTGACAGAAATGCACTGGAAGCTGTTTCGTATGAGTTTCATAAACGTTTCATGTGCGTTTCATGTGCGTTTCAAAAGCGAATTTGAAACGGTCTGGCTAGCGTTTTAGAGACCCTGCGTCTTTAGTTTCAAAGCATTCACGGCTCGAAATGCGAGTCGCGGAGACGAGATGCAGGTGAGCATCTAGCATGTACTTCTAAGCGCCTCTTTTACGTGGAGAGGAGTAGCAGGAGTCTCGGTACACGTGAAAGTAGCATAACGGCGATCAGAACCGAGCTATATACAGACCATGCCTGAGTCTGGCTCTGCAGACTTTGCAACGGTGAAACACGACTATTGTCTAGAGGTACATTCATGGTCGGGGAGGCAGTCCTGCACCCAAACAACCGCTTTTCTCGCTCATTGGCCGCACACAACTCTGCCATGAAGTCATCGTCACTTTCGGTGGGAAATTACGATTATGCTTTGGCATATCATAAAACCAAATCAGAGGGCGAAAAAGGTCCACTGACCCCCATTTTTGTGTACGTTACGCAACTGGGTCACGCATCCATTGGATGTTATGTGTACACCATAGGAAAGGATAAAGAGACATATTCGAGCGTGCTACAGCGGGGCGAGAATCTTGGCTTAGAAGATCTTGCTACGAATCTTGGACGCTTAATCACTAGAAAGCTTCAGAGTCCCAGCTATGTGTGTTTAAGTGGTCATTTTGAGATGTCAGATTATGGTGAGCTCTCACGTGAGGTCTTGGCTCAGTTGTCGAACTAGTGCATGGAGATTCTTCAGCGACAACTTATTTTTGGCAATACCTATATGGCATTTCTTTCATGGTAACTCAGAATAGGTAGTCCATAGTCCATGGCATCAATACAAGTTCTCTAGAAAGTTTGAATGGATGATGAAAAAGCAGTGTAAAAGGCTTCAATGGATAAAATCGTCTGGAAGTACAGTCAGTTTCAAAAGGGAACAACAGTCAGTTTTAAATAGGAGGCACAGTTAAATCAAATGGGAAGCATAGTTAAATCAAATGGTAAGTACAGACTCCAATTGGTATATTGCTAGCACCATGTGCTATATCGCAGTGCACTATTAGCGGTGAGTATACAAGAGTAAATTATCTTTATGAATATTACAAGCAGCATATTACAAGCAGCATATTACAAGCAGCATATTAATAACAGCATATCACAAACAGCGAGGCATTCTTGGATTCTCAATACGAAACGATTTCGTTGGCAGTTCAGAAAATTCACGACATCCAAGAGCAGTGTACTGAAGAGTGAATGGCGACTAAAGATCAAAGGCGCGGCAGAGTAGTGCGCATCGCCTATCGCAGCTCATCTCAAAAAATTACTCTCACTAGTACTTCATCATGGCACCCAAACCACAATCATCCCGAAAAGGAAAGAAGGCATGGAGAAAAAACGTTGATGTCTCAGATGTCAATGATGCGTTACAGGCTAAAAGAGAAAAACAAATTCTTATAGGAGAAGATGGCAATGAGTCATTTGTCATTGATACTACCGGAGACATGGGCGTCTCCAAGCCCAAAAAAGCTCTGAAAATCAAAGACATTTTAACTAACAAATCTAAAGTGGCTCCTCTAGGTACAATGACCAGGAAGAAGAGAATCACAACCGCCCAAAAAGAACATTTAATGGCGTTGGCAGGTCGTCTGTTAACTAAGTCCGCTTTAGAGGCTCGGCTCGCCGAAGATGGTGTGGATACTGCAACCAATGAGGATCTTTGGGCACAAGAGGAACCCACAAATACTCAACCTTCGAATGCGCTCACGCCGTGGACGAAACCAAGAAAAGTGCCCGAGACGATGAGGAGGCCACCCTTGAAACTTACCGCCGAGGTTGACGACATCACAGACCCCACTCACGGCGGAAAATCGTACAATCCGTCAACAGAGGCATGGAAGAGCCTTATAGCCAAGACTTATGCCCCAGAGAAGAAGAAGGAGATTGAGAGACAGGCAATGGAAGCCATTCGCCAGAGAATACAGTACCTTATAGACACTTTGGCTGATGATGAGGAAAAAGAGATTTCTGACACGGAAGAAGTGATTGAAAATGAAGAGGATCGTTACAAGATCTCCATCAACCCAGCAGTAAAGTGGGCGAGAAAAGGGCGGACTCAGAGAAATAAAGAGGCTAGAATCAAGGCTGCTGCAAAGCTTCAACAAGAACTCCGTGACATTAAGAAGATGCATGGTGATATTAACAACTTGGAGCGGATTGAAGCTGAAGTTCTTGAGAATATCAAAACTCACAAGCCGCTGAGCAAACAGAGAACTTACAAAACCCACGGTAATGTACCAGTGTCTTTTAAGCCTATCGAAGTGAAATTATCAGATGAGTTGGCCAGTAACTTGCGGAGTTTGAAGCCTGAAGGAAACTTGGTATATGAGCAGATGCACAAATTGCAGGCTGCTGGATTAATCGAGCCCACAGCGAAGGAAGAGCTGCTCAGAGAGTATCGGCGGAAGGTGGTGACGAAGCGGTTCGATTACTAATTGGTATTGACTTTATATATTAGCTATGGAGTAGCTTTAAAGAGAAATTGTAGATTTTCAAGCGAATCTTAGGGATGTTCGGGTTTCACTCTATTTACTGCTTATGATCCAAGTCAACGAGATTGAACATTTAATTTGTCTCCATTACATTTGATTTGTCTTGAAATTAAATTCTCAAAGCAATCTATTTCATCTGGACTAACTTTCAAAATTTAGGAATTTCTTATCTTAATCTTCATCTACAACCATTCTCGATGCAATTTATTAAACCAGATATTTTAAGAAAAGTCCCAAGAGCCAGCGACGTATCCTCTGTATAATCTTTCTCTAAGCGAGAAGTATTGGTCTCTGTATGGCGACCAGTAGCCCTCCTTGGTAATATGGGAAGTTTTGAAATGTTCGGGGGCTACTGCCTCTGAAATTTGGCCCCGCTCGTGTCCGGTCAATAAAAAGTCACGGGCCATCATCTTCTGGTCCCACTTGTCTAAATCGAAACGGTCGTTTTTCCATCCATTATCCCAATATCTGATGAAGCCGACGCCATGGCCAGCAAGACCAAAGAAACCGGCCATTATGGCATATGGAATTAATCCTTCGAAGGGCACGGGCATGTCGATGTCTGGATATGTGATGTATGGAAGATTTGAATGTCGTAGTCAATGATTGGTTCGCGCGATGTGCGCGCACCAAAAATGCGGTCTTTGAATTTGGCTTACACATGATTAAATTTGGCTACACATGATAAAATTCGATACCGTATACGTTATATGTCATTCAAATATTCAGATTCACGCAGCCAAAATTGGTACATTTTTAATCAGTCGAGATTGTCTCCCCACAATCTTCTCACAAACTTTTCCATATTGACTGGGATGTTTGCCTGGCCCAGAACCCAAGGATGCCGAAGAATCTCCTGGGGGCTTGGCCTATCGTCTGGATTTTTCATAAGGCAGTAGCCAAGAAAGTTTTTAAAAGATTCGGACCAGTAAATGCCTTCTTCGGGCATATCCTCGAGTTTGGGCTCGTAATCTAGGATCAACTGTAGCAAATCAATGGGGCCAAATGGTCCATGGCTACTCTGGGAGTGGTAAGGGAATTCCCCTTTAGCCACCTCCAATAAAGAGAGTCCGAGAGACCAGACGTCGCAATTCACGGTGTAAGGCTTTCCCATAATCCGCTCTGGGGCCATGTAGTATTGTGTCCCCACAAAAGTAGTTGCCAAGGAATTGACCACCTCACCACTCACGCCAAAATCACAGATTTTGGAGTTCCCGTACTTGTCTAGCAAGATATTCGAGGGTTTGATGTCACGATGTATGATTTTCTGCTCATGTAGATACCTGAGGCCTTTAAGAACTGATTCGGCTACCTTGCCCAAGACTTTCTCGTTGACTCTGTTGGTACTATCCAATTCAATGACTCTCTTATAGACTGCGTCCAAAGTCGAGCCACCCATATACTCCATAGTAATGCCAATCATGGACTGTTTGGAGACCATGAAAGTACCGTAGTACTTGACAATATAAGGAGAGTTACACGAGCGGTTGTACTGTAGCTCTCGCAAAATTTGTTTTTGCACGTTGGGGTTGGGGTCCGTGTTGATCATCTTCAATGCAAACACTGGCAGTCCGTTTTTGAGCACACACTTAGAAACGCTGCCCGAATTGCCTTCGCCCAACTTATTGATCTCCACAATGTGCTCCGAGTTGGCCAAGTAATTCCACTCCTCAGGAGTTAGCTCATTGAGATCCTCAACAGGACCTCCTGTCGCTGTCTTGCCCATCTCCATGACGGTTGAGTCACGTGAGCTAGGGCTAGTATCTGCCGAGGTCACATATAAACTTGGATCACTCTGGGTGTTACCGTTAGTCATACTGGATTGACTAGATGATCCAGACACGACACTAGGGGCAAAAGAGTGGGAACCGTCAATCTTGGAGAAGTCCACGGCCGGTGGTTTCCGTCGTGGCTTGCGAACACTTTGAGGAATATTAGGTAGCGAAGACAACGACGAAGTCGACGACATTGATTGTGACATTGGATTTGACATTGGATTTGACATTGGATGTGACATTGGATGTGACATTGGATGTGACATTGAATGTGTTGAACCGAAAGTGTTTGCAGGCGAAGCTGTATTCATCGGACGGAGGGGATTTGCCATTCGAGGAGGACCAGGATTTCGGACAGCCAGGGTAAGGTCATACATACCGCTGTCATTAGAATGATTGCTTGCAAGCAGCGGCAGCGGAATCAGTAGCTGGAGACTGGGCATGTGGCTGGAACGCTTGGCAGGAGGTATGTTGAACATGGCATTTTCGGACATTCTGGGCCGGCGTTGAGAAGGATTTATTGCAAGCCAAATTAAAGTACAAAGTGCCTCTATAAGAATGAGAGTTTGGCGCTTTTAGCACGTAACAATGGACAGCTTTAAACGACGCTTTACAAGCGTTTGATAGATAACCAGCTGATGAATTGGGAAATGAATGGTATGCTGAAGATTAAATTCTCAGGTCTGCAAGTGTGGATTATCGGTGTTGAATATGATAAGACTACCTAGCTGGTGTGTCTAGTAAAAATCTTTTTGGTTGTTGTTTTCCTAATGTTCTTTATGTAGCATTGTTTCAGACTGCGTGTGGTGTCAGGGTTGCCCGCGCGTCCTTGTGCGTGTGTGAATCACCATCTACTCTAAGTTGATCGTAAGCAGAATGTGTTACGTTTACAATTAAAGTGTATACGAAGCCTGTATAATTTTAAACATGACAGACCTGAAACATATGTGACGATAAAGAGGCATGTGATGCAGAATACTCAGCCACATGGCGGCTACTTGAATTGTGCAATATTTAAGTATTAAGCTCTCTGCTCTCCATTATTCAAACCTTATTTCTTGGTGGCTTTTTTGCGAGTTGCTGTTTTGGTTGCTTTAGCTTTAGCTTTCTTAACAGGAACCTTCTTGATAAGTTTGTCTTTTTTGGAGTCGATCTCATCTCCATCTTCATCGGCTTCAACTTCCTCATCCTTTGCCGTATCGTCTTCCACAACATCCTCGTAATCCACTTTCTGTTTCAGACCCAAACTAGAACCAATTGAGTTACCCGTCTTGTAAATTGCAACAGGATGTTGGGTGCTGTTGTATTTTCTGGTAAATGCAGACTTTGTCTTGGTATTCACTCCCTTGAGTAAATCAGCGCCTCGTTTATTACCCACACCAAAATCCAACACACTATCCCAATCCTCTTTAGTGAGGTAATAATAGTCCATTGTATCGATAACAGGCTGGATTCCATCCTCGCCATGCTTTAGTAATGGTTGGGTCATGACGTCACGCATCACAGGAACGTAATCCAATCTCAACTCATTTTTGCTAGTAGAAGTTCTCAAACGAGTATGATATTGAAGTTCCTGAAGCAATCTTTGGTTTTTCATGCCCTTTGAATTTTGACCTAACCATGAAGAAAAGTTGATTCTTGCAACAACTGAACCATTGACTTCCAGCGCTGGTCGCACTGTCGACATGATTCCATGGAATGGGAGCAAGCTCCACTGCTGCTCACTGGATCTTATCAAAGAGTTGATAGAATCAGACTCACTAATGGAATCTGCTGCGTTGGCGACCTTCATTAGATGTTCTTTTTGAGATCTGACGTTGGGCCGCGTGATGATGTAGTTCTCCTGAATCATCAATGGAGCAAAGTCAATATCGTTGAAGTACAAATCCAACTTGTCGTTAAGAGTGCTTCCCGAACTGGGATTAAAAATCGAGCCTCCAAGCAATGTAGAAGTAATCTCAAAGGGTTTGAGCATGACATGCTTCTTCCAACTGGCAGCAATTTCCCTGGAATTCTCGTGACCAATGACGCTTTGAGTCTTAGACACTGTCGACATCAAGTTGATAATCTGCCTAATGTCATTACCAGTAGCTTGCACCAATTGCCCTATCACGGAAGGTTCTAATTTGAGTTTTTCCCTGTGGGCAATTGTAAGAAGTCTGGCACGGACTTCGACTTCTGAAGGGCGTTTGAAAGTCAAATTGTAAGTAACTTTATCAAACGTTCTCATTTTAGGCAACGATTTATCGTTGCAGATAAGAATCATGGGCATTTTCGTGATGCGGCAAAACGCAGATAATGCACCCGCTCCTCCATGGTCACCACTGGACATTCCATCGACTTCGTCCATGATGAGACAAAACTTGGTCTTGTTTGCTTCGTCCTTCGACTCATTTTTGTTCTTGAAGAATCCCATCACTGAGGTATTGTTGAGGACAGATTTGACATCGGAATTAAGAAGCGATTTTGATCTAACATCAGATGCGTTTTTCTCTAAGATGTCAAACCCTAGTTCTTTGGCAACAAGGTGAGCAGCACTCGTTTTTCCGATACCTGGAGCTCCCAGGATTAAAGCAGCTCGAAATACTCCAGAACCGTCTGCTCCGGCAACTTTGAAATCCTTCTTGGCATTATCGAACCATTTTGAAAGCCAATTGCGCAACTTGTTTATCTGAGCCTTGTTTCCACAGAGCTGATTAAGATCGGTGGGTGCATATTTCACAGTCCAGAGCTTCTCGCTGTTGGGGATTTCTCGGCGTGGCTCAGGTGCTGGGCGAGAAGAGGAACTCTCACTCTTGACTTGAGAATCAAGTTTTAACTTTTTAGTTTCTCTTTTCTCCCGTTCTAATTCGGCCTTTTTCTCTTGTTCATCTTCAGCACGTGCTTGCTCCAATATAGCCTCTTCTTCATCCTCTCTCTTTCTCTTAGCTGCTTGAGCACTTGCGTTGTCGCCACCATCGGCAGGCATTCTGGATAAAAGCTCAAGAAAGCCTGCTTCACTGATTGCTTTGATGCCAAAATCTTTGATTTTCTTCACCTTCGAAGGACCTGCTTCTTCACCAATCACCACCAATGAGGTTTTTTTCGAAATACTTTTCGTGACTTTGGCACCGTACTGTTTAGCCACGGACTCGGCCGCATCTCGATCAAGACTAGGCAACACTCCGGTAAACACTATCGTAAGCCCTCCAAGACAATTAGGTGCTGCTGTTGGAAGTTCAGTATTACCGCTAGGTGGTGCAACGTTCAGCTGCTTATTTTTGAGTGCAAAATAGTTGAGTTTTCCATCTGCTTCAGGAGCGTCGGGAAGCTCGGCATCGGCGATGCTGGAGAGAATCTGATCTGCGTGCACTCCGCTACTGTCATTGGCGGATGAAGAGGGGCCTTGAGATGAAGTTTCCATTTTAGGCGTCGCCTTTGGCTTTGACTTTAAATTTGACTTCGTCACAGGCTTCGGCTTTGGCTTTGGTTCTTCGATGACCTCTTGCATGTCATCTTCTTCCATAGCGTTGCCATCACTTTCATCTTCAGGATCTTCAATTTCAATCAAGTCATCTTCAAAATCTTCAGCTTCACCATCATCGCCATCGGGGTTAAAATCATCTTCTGAATCCTCAAATTCGTCATCCAAGTTGACATACTGCGTCAGCTGGGCGGCTTTTCGCGTGGATTGCCTTAAATTATCTGCTGGCGCCAGTACAGACTCAGAATCTAAAGCCATTTTCTCTGGAGATTTCGGAAGTTCTGAATCCTTTTTTGTATCGGTAAAATACTTGCTCTTGTTGCCATTGGCTTTAGCGCTTGGTCCCTGCTTCTCGTTGTTGGGCGTTGTCTTTTTTTTGGCCCCAGCTTTCTGCTATGTTAGTGGCGGTTTCATAATTCAACAATAATTTATTATTATCATACCTTTTGGTCTCCTGCAAAAAACAGCCGGATGTCTACCATAGTGGAAGAGTAGTAGGATGAGTGGAGACGCGCGTATGTCGTGCTGCGCTATGCGACTATGGACTATAATCGTGAGTACAGTATATATGCTATCTTTATTGAAGTGCTTTCTTTTTTTTTTTTTTTTTTTACACTTCAGGTGGCTGAATTCAACCTTTGTTTTTGCTCTCTTTATCAAGGAAATCCGTCCATAGCGAGATGAAACTCAGCCGAGCCACTGGCTTTCCATCCTCGCTCTTGGACCCACTATTAATGAGCCCTGCTTCTATCTTCCTTTTTTCGTCCCAATTAAGTAAACCTCCGATCAAGGAAAGCGTCTCAAATTTCTTGGTATCGCCTCTTGGAATCTGAACAAATTTGACAATTAAGTTGGAAACCAATTCCTTGTCAACAGTTGTTTCGGCGTCCCCCAGATTTTGCTTTAACATCGATAAAGATTTGGTTAAGTGCTCATTGAGAATCACCGCCTCATGACGCAACTTACCTATGATCACTTGCTTGCTGTGAATATCTTCCTGTAGCTGTGTGATTTGTTCATTTTCTTTAGCCAATTTGGCGCTCTTCTCCTCATTCTCTTTAGCTTGTTCGAGCAATTGCTGATTCTTTTCTTGGCTCTCGGTTAGATCATTTTGGGCCTTGAGCAAATCGGTCTCCACTTCTTGGATTTTAGCTTGCATCTCTTCCTTCTCTTTGTCAGATTCTTGCTTGGTTTTTTCTATCAAGCCATTGAACTTCTCTTCTTCTCTCTCCTTATTGGCGAGCGATTCCTTTAACTCCTCTATGACAAGCAACAAATTCTTGTTTTCCATTCGAAGATCCTGCTCTGCTATTTCGAGTTCATTGTAACTGGCTTGAGCCTGGCTGATCTTTTTGGTGAGCTTGCTAATCTCATTTTCTAGCGCATACTTCTCGTCTTGGAAAGTTTCATCCTTGCTATTAAATTCCCGTCTTAAAGAACTCAATTGCAGACTGAGCCTTCCATTTTCTGAGTTTAAGTCTTCTGACCTAGTTTTCACCTCTTGGAAACTCTCTTGCTGCTTTTCATTGTCTGCCTCCAATGCCGCCACTCTGTTTTCGAGTTTTTCCTTTTGAACAAGAAGCTGAAGGTTTTGCTCCTCCGAATCGTTTTTTTCTTGCTCCAAGTTCTGTGCCTTTTCTTCAAGCTGAGCCAATTTTTGCTGAGTTACCTCTAATTCTTCTTGGGTCAACTTGTAATTGCGAAATACTGTCTTCATACTCGAGATCTTACTCAAGAATCCTTCCAATTGGCTTTTGGCGTCATCTCTATCCTTTTCTGCCTCAGACAATCTCAACTCCAAAGTCCTTGAATCGCCTTGCATGTTCTTAGCTTCGAGCTCCTCCTTGAGTTGCTTTATCTGAGCCTTCAACTCACTCACATCACTGCTCTCTATGTTTGGTGATACAGAAGTTTTGGTATGATCCCCAGAATGGTAACCATTTTCGAGCACTAGATCAGCCAGTTGCGGGGTGACGTTAGAATGAGCATTACCTTTGATCTCGATCGTCTTCGAATTATTATCAACAATCTCTTCAGGTTCGTTATTGGCACTCACCTGTAATGCAGAATTAGGAGCCTGCTCGGCTTTGGAATCCTCACTTGATATTTCTCCACCTTGCAATTTGTCAAGGTCGTTTAAAGCTTCATGAGGTGATAACTCGGAAGAGTTGTCGTCATCCACAACAGCCGATTCCGGCAAATCGTGTTTTTTTTCAACACCAAAGTCACAATTCACGTTATCATCTGATACTGGTTTTGGAAATAAATTCGCATCAAGCTCCGATTCCAACCTGGGTTCATCATACAGCGATGCCTCAAGCACATCTTCAACAATATGAGCATCTTCTGGTGAAATTTCGGAATCATTCTTATCCGTTATGGGTTCAGGCATCTCTTTGGTTTCCTCCGATGATTCTAACAAATTTACGGCCGAGTCCTTAATTTCAGAGAAAGTTAGATCGGCTTCGGAAGTTTCTGGCTCATTATTGGAAGGTGGTTCTTCCATTGAATCAATACCACCGAAAGTTTCAACATTTGATGTCTCAGATTCAGGTTCTGATACCGTATTTTCATTATGTTGATTCATAACATTTTCAGAATGTGTTTCTCCTGACTGAATTGACTCTGGAGTTTCATGTATAAGGCCATTGGTATCGTGGAGTTCAGCAGCTCCGGCAAGACTGATATTGATTCGAGGCCCAAGGACCTCATCAGCCTTGTTTTCGTTTTCTTCTTCCTGTTGTTCAACAGTCCCTGGCACAGGGCCTTCCTTCTCACTTGTCACCGTATGAGATTCTTCTTTAATCACCGGTTTCTCTGATTCGATAAAAACACCTGAATCACCCATGACTTTGGAATCCGAATCAACGCAAATGACCGGGGCTTCATCATTAGCGCCGATTGAAGTCTCGCGTAGCTGCGGACCGGCCTGTGCAGCGGAAACCGTAACACTTTGAGTGGTGTTTTCAATGGGAATGTCATCAACGTCCCAGTCCTGGTCATCGTTGATGGAACCTAAATCATCACCCCAGAAATCGTCTGCGTCTTCAGTGTCTATCCACGGATCTGCAGCCGCCGTCGACATTGGTGTGAGTTATGGTGGGTGTTGTAGTAGTCACTGTTAATGGACAGGAATACGCGGGTCTTGGCGCGCCAATCTACGTGATGGAGAAAGTGTTGTGTATGTTAACATATAAAGAATGCTAACAAAATGATTTCCTTGTTGTTTTTTTTTTTTTTTTTGAAGCTGTTTGATTATGACTGAAGGAATATCCTGAAATCAAAGCACCTTTGGATCAGGTTTTGGCAGGCCGGTCACGTGACCGAACAACGTGGGCAGTGCCCAGCGACGAAGTCCTTACTACGCCAAAAAGATGCTTGGGATGTTCGGGTTTCACTCGAGTAAGTTTTGAAGAGAAAGACCAATGATGGCTTTATTTATTCGCTGAATTTTGCCAGCGAACTCCCTCTGATAAACTTGTAGGAGTAGTTTCACCATCATCACTCTATACAAGCCTTGTGACGACAGCTTAAAAAGCGACGCAGTGCCTCCAGAATGATTACCTTCTCTACAAGCGGTTCTTCGATTTGTTCCTTTTATTAATGAAAGAATTCAGTTTATATACGCTGCATCCACCGGCATCCGGTAGCAAAACAACAATTTATGGGGGTGGTTTCCTTAGATGTTGGATGGGTACAACATGATTCTGACGGAGGAACCGAAAGACTTAGATGGCAAGTTCTTTTTGAAGTTGGCTCTGACGACACCGTTGTTACCGTGCGTTCTAGAGACCTTACCCCAGATAACTCTGATCTTGGTACCTTTGATCTCCTTTTGAGCCTTGTACACGTAAGCGATCTTCTTACCCAAGTAGAATTTGGCGTCGTTTGTGGATTGGACACCGTCGATTTGAATCAAGGAGACGTTTGGGTTGGTGACGTGCTTAGAACGTTGGTAAGAAACGTGTTTACCCTTAACGTACACTGGATGTTAGTATTTGATTGCTGAATTTGTCGAGTTGGATATATGCTTCCATGGACCAGAATAGTCATTTGATGAAGGGTGAAGTGTCTTAGAATGACACCAGACCAGAACACTCCAATGAAAGGCAGTATATCTTTTGAGCAGACGCAAAGGCTATCATAAAAGTCTTTGGAAGTATTTGAAAATACATACATCTTTGAGATTCAGGCATTGTGTATCAGTTGTATGATTAGAAAGAAGGTCTCTACTCTGGAAAATGTCAAATTTTTTCCACCAGTGCGTATGAGAAAATTCTCAGAAGGCCTGTATAGTGGACCTCACACTTGCCAGAGAAGCGCTTTGTGGGAGGGCCTCGGCGCGCACAAAACCCGTGCACCATGGCGTAACGCGAGTATTTTGCACGTGATATTAAAGAAGCCCTAGACATACGCACGTGAAAGCCCTAAATTGCAGCATAAAAGCCCTGGAAGACTAGAAAACCAGCATATGCATTTTAAATGGGACTAATTGAGGATCAGATGTAAATGGAATTTGTTGCATGTTATATAAATCAATTTGTAGTGGTTTTTTGGCGTTGCAACTCTCATTAACCAGGGTATAGCAATCACAGGCAGATGTGATCTTGTTCTATGGCTTCCAAAGGATCCCAAATTGAATGTGTTACCGGAGCTTTGGATAAAGTTCAACATAATGAAGCAAATTTGGAGCTTTAAATGGTGATCTCAGATTCTCGAGACCATTTTTCAGGACAGAATCTCCAGTGGAGTGCATTGGACGAGTCGTGCTTGGAGCCCTTGATCGTACCCAGAGGACAATCACCAATACTCAAGCTTGCGACATTGGCTAAACTAATCATAGGATCTTCTCCTACTGATTCCTCGCTCAAATTAACCTTTTTAAACCAACGCACCTCCCAAGGAACACCGGCCTCCTTCTCTTGAAGACGCAAGTCTCTTTGCTCGTTCTCGATCTTGCTCTTCTCCTTGTGTATAGCATCAAAGTCCCCTGACTTGATTGCGGCTGCAACATTTTCCCACGCCTTTCTCGATTCCAACTTGTGCTGCTTTTCGAGCGGCTTAACGTCCAACTTCTCAGGCTTGGACAGCGCCGCATCGTAGAAAAGACTACTGCCACTGGAACTGGGGGTGTGCGAGCCTTTAGCAATATAAGACTTTTCGGACCACTGGCCGCTTATGGTGGCCAAAGCATTTTCTTTATTGGCGCTGGCCAACTTGTCGGGGTATACACGGGCTTTAAAAGTGTTCTTCTTGCCGCTGAAATATCCTCTTCCCGAATACTCAATGACTGTAAGGTAACCTGAAGAGCTTTGAATGTAAGAAGTGCCCTCCAATTCCACAAAAGGAGATGCAGTGATTAAGCCTTCGATGTGCAATGGGGGAAGAGTGATCAAATAGGTTTCACCCAAGGCCTTGTATTCCAAGATAGCATGTCCATATTGTTTGACATTAATCAGAGTGGCGCTAATAGTGGCCTTGATACGGTTGTAGCCCTGCAAGGTAGTGTTATTCTTCTCATTATGGATAGCGTATGCTGTCACCGGAGGATGATGCGACACCTGTTCGCTCAACAAGACGGTTTCACCAAGCTTGCCATCCTTCGACAGATCGGACCACTTGCCCACATAAAGTTCGCCCAAAAAGGGATTTAAAGGCTTCTTTTCCGAACCCATAGACTCGTTTCTAGAGCAATATTGCGACCTCAAGGTCGAGATAAACCATTTTGTCACGGCAATAATTCTCTTTACGGCCATAGCCTGCTTTTGATCCTTGGTCTCACCCTCCAGATGAAGAAAGTTAGGTTCCAATAAGAGGTTGGGGTGCTCGCCCCAGTATTGGGAGTACTCCACTAATGATGTAGGGGATAAGATGAAAGGAGGGGCTGTCAAAGACGACAAGTCACCGTTATAAGAGGCAATGGACTTAAGAAATGAGGTCCACGATGCAGACAGGGCCATTTTGGGATTGATGATGGAAGAAGTGGTGATAGTAGTCTACGTGGCAGTGCTGTACGAGCGAAAAATGGGAACCGTGGGTTATATACACCGGGTGCAGGACCATGCGAGATCCGATAAGTTTCGGATACTTCGGCCCACTTTAGGGCCATAACTGGTGAGACAAAGTACTGCAATGTAGCTTGATTTTGTCATTTGAATTCTGCAGTCACTAATCTAGTGTTTTATTTTTTTTTTTTTTTTTTTTTTTTGAATTTTTCAGTCCCTTAATTTTTGTTTTTTTTTTTTTTTTTTTTTTTTTTTTTTAGTGGCGTGAAACTTGAACTACCTCACGACATTGAGTTGTGGCCGAGTAATCGCTTATGAAAAGGCCGGCTAATTTGATATAAAAGATCGCATATTTAAGAGGCTCCGAAAAATTCAAGTCTATGGCTTGGAAAATTTCCGTTTCAGGCTAAGTATCTTTTCTTTTTTTGCATTTTTGCTTCTTTGATTTTTTGCTTTTTGGCTGTTTCATAGAATCAGATTCATCTAATTGAATATAAGTATGCTTCAGTTCATTGCTATAGTTTGATGTAGATCTTGTGGTGATCTAATACCCTAGCAAGCGCGATCCACGAGAACATGTATACTATGAGAATAGCGTACGCAGAAGCATCACTCACCTCCAAGGTGTTGATGGACATATTAATTAATCCTGTCATAAGGTTTGCCACCAAGAAAATAGCAAGGCCGTTGCGGTTGATTGACGTCAAGATGCACGACTTCATTGGCCCCACGTACTTTTCGATCGAGCTAAAGACCAAGAGAAACACCAGGTTGTAGCTCACAACAAAGAGAATATACGGAAGGTTAGCCAAACGTCTGGAGATATTTCCCAAGTAGACCGAGTTGAGTGATAGCTTGAAAAGGGCCAACAAAACGACGGAGTAGACCAATAGACCTTGCGTAGGAGTAACAGTTAAATACTTATGGGCCCTGGATTTCGATAAAAATCCAAAACCCAAAAGGTTGTTTGGTTTTGGCTTTGACGTAAGAAGAAACAGCCCAAACGACTGGCCAAAGATAAAGATACTTGCATAGCCGAGAAACGAGAAGAGGCCTTCTTTATTCATGGTCAATATGCTATTTGTGCGGTTCAGCTCATCGAGAATAAATGCACTTAGTCCATTGAAGCTCAATTGGAATTCGTAGATCACTCCAATTATCAATGCAAGAAGAAATCGAGGCACTACCGACAAGATGGGATCAGCCACACCAAGGAAGATTGGAAGAAGCCCGAGCGTCATGAAAAAGTTCCAATGAACACCATATTCAGAGACATGCTCCTGATAATCAAGCGACTTGACGCTTACCAAGCGTATTATTCCAAGTGCAAGTACCGGAAGAGCCTTAAGGGTGCTGGAAATGATTAGAGACCAATATGCCTGCTTCACCCGAACAGAAGCCAAGTTTTTCTTAAGAATTGAACGAGAGTTAGCCAATCCCATCGAAAAGACAAACAGTCCAACTCCCAAGTCCATCATAGAGGTGCCCCAGGTCTCGACTTTGGCAAAGCGACGAGGAAAGACGTGGAAGTCTACCGCTAGAATAGCAAGATTTGTCATTATGATCATCTGGGAGCGGTAAATTGTAATGTAAGACACAGTGGGTAGCTCTGCCAATTCCTTCGGGGGCATTCTGACGAGACTATGTTTCTTGACTCTAAGAACCACTCCAATACCTAAAAATGTCAAAAGAGACATCGACAAAAACCAATAGAGCTTGGTGAAGTCACTAGAAAACACCGTCATCACCTGAAGCGGTAATAGAGCATCAAAGTAACATTCTATGACATGCAGCAAGGGGGAGGAAGTCAAAGAGGGGAATCGGCGGATGATGATATTAGCATAAACTGAATGGATTAGAATGCCGCTAGTAATAATTGACGATAATTTGTAGATCTCCAGAATCAGGCCACCGGACAAACCCGTCACAAATTGCTCCTTAAGATCTTTTGAAGACATTTGCCCTGGTGGAAGCGGGAGTGTGGAGTAGTAGGAAAAGTCACGATGGGAGTGATTGGGTGCGACACCGCGTTGCCATAATCACCAGTAAGTCTTCTCATATGATTATAGAATCTCTAGACTGAGACTTAGAAATTTGGAAATTTGAATTGACCCCAAGAAAAATGGATCAAATCAAAGACTTTATTCATGAATTGACGTTCTTTTTCAGGCAGAATTGATCACGACTGTACATTTATTACCTACAGGATAGTCCATGAGCGAGAAAAGGCAAATCTTTATACTATTGAGAGGCAGCTTTATTGTTAATGATACTTTGAGATTTCGGGATTACAGGAAGAACTTGAGGATGAATAAGTCACCAAGCTGAAGCTCTTGATTTTTTGGTGTTCAGTTTAGTTGTCGCTGAGCTCATTGGATCACGTGGCCACCTCTAATGGTATGCGCTTCTCCGCTCAAGATGTCTGTTCTATCCGCAAATCCCACTCATGGAACACCCGCTGGACCCGCTGGGCCAGGAACACCCCGAACAAAATCTCTTTCTGCCACCTAAATCCTTACTGCCACTGCGACAAACATCAACACCGCCGCCGCAAATTTCACCGAACCTTGCTGATTCCGAACCACAAACTCCAGAATCAGTACCGCACAGCGATGAAAGCCTTATTTCCAATACTGCCCACTTGTTAGCATCAGCGAGTCCTTCAAGCTCTCCAGGAATGAATTCAGGAGACGAGCTTGGCTTTCTGCTGTCGTCGCCCATGGAATTATCGCCAGGATTTATTGAGTCGGAGCGTCCCTCCCCGCACTCACACGCAGTGTACTCGAGTGCACTGGAATCCGAGTCTCAGTCGGTCAACAAGCCAAAAGGCTTAAAGAAGAAAAGAGTTCTGACATCGTTATCGCCTCTGATATCACCGCTGAGCTCGCCAAAGAATAAAAAGACTCCGCGCCGGAAATCGAGAACCTCAGATGCCCACTCCGAGAAGTCCCACCGCTCAGACATCCATCCTGGTGGCGGATATACACTGACTCCTGTAACGGGCAAGATATTCCGCAATTTGCTCATTCTTGAGGCCAGCCTACGGCAGCAGGTGATCCAACAGCGGACCATGAGGCGCAAATACCTTACCTTTCTTGCCGCCTTGTGCTCCCTCATTGCATCTATATCCCATCATTTGTACTTCAATTCAGTTTCAGGACCTACAAGGATGTTTCTTCAGCTTATTCTATTGATGCTTTGTGTGACTCTCTTTTTATACCACTTGTCTGGGGAGTATCAGAAAACCATCGTTTTGCCTCGAAAATTTCTCTCCTCCACAAATAAAGGATTACGTCAGTTGAATGTTCGCTTGGTCAAGATCAAGTCTTCTTTTACTGATACTACCGCAGATTTGATACGTGAGTTCGTTTTATTTCTATGTGTGATGGCTGTCAAATTCTTCCATAGTGCATTTCCCTCCATCATCAACAACCCGGCTTCTAAACTTGAAGTTTGGCTCGTCTCGGGGCAGCTGAGGTGTCAGCCACGCTTGGGTCTTAACGATGTGAAATTGGTTTTGGTGCCTAGAAGCTTCAATACTGATATTCGAGAAGGATGGGAGCTTTATCGAAATGAGTTTTGGATCAACGAGGGAATTCGCCGTAGAAACGGCCTCCTCGAATTCATGGCCGACAAACTGCGAAAAAAAGACAAGAAAGAGCGCCGCAAGCGGAAGCCTTCTACCCCACAGCTCCCAGATTTGAGTGAACACCTCGATTAGCTCGAACCACTTGCCCCAGATTCATATCATGCATCCTGAGGTGCCACTATATATGACAAAGAACGTCAAAGATTGACAAAGAACGACCAATATCTGTAATTTACAATAACTCGTTTAAATTTTTTTTTATTTTTCACAGTAAAATGGGGACATAAAAAACCCGTACACCACAAGGTGTAAGTTCTCTACATTTCTAATCACTTATAACGCACACCACTATGATAAGTCTAAACTCGGTGATACATCCAGACACTAAAAATAAGCGGCTCAAATTTGAGCCTTTCCTACGCAAAGAGTTTAATTTTGGTCTCGATCCTGATCGGCCAGTGTGTCAATTCTACAAGCCACATCAACCGGACTCATGTCCCAATGGTCCCTTCTGTCCTAACAAACATGTAGCTGCGATGTTCGGCAATAAAATCGTCTGCAAGCATTGGCTCAGAGGCTTATGCAAGAAAAACGACCATTGTGAATTTCTCCACGAATTTAACTTGCGTAAGATGCCCGAGTGTTTGTTCTATTCGAAGAATGGGTACTGTACGCAAAAGCCAGAGTGCTTATACCTACATATTGACCCACAACAGAAAATCCCTGAATGTTTGCAATATGAAAGAGGGTTTTGCCCTGAAGGACCAAACTGTCACGATAGACATATCCGCAAAATCATTTGTCCATTGTACTTGACTGGTTTTTGCCCCAAGGGATTTGAGTGTGACTATAGTCATCCCAAATTTGATAACTTGCCTCCCAAATTACGTGTCGAGCACAAAAGACTCATTATGGGAGAAACTAGAGAGATTGAAAAGATCTCTTTTGACCAGCCCATAAAAGAAGTCAAGCGCTAGTCGTATACGTGCATGGAGGCAAATCTGTTCTCTACAAATATATATATATTGTATAGTATAAGCATAAGATTTGGAGCACCAACGTAGACGATATTTATCACACTCTGAACTGGCGAATTTGTTTTCTTTCCATTGGCGTCAAGACCCAATTAATACCTTCGCCATCCAAGTCCACGCCATCTTTTGCGCTCGTGTCAAAGTTGTTCATGTCATATTCCTCATCATCCATACCGACCAAAAGAGCCAATTGAGTAACACGCACGAACTTTTCACGAAGCTCGTAGTCATCCTCGCAAATTTCATTGATGATAAACGAAAGATCTTTATCAAGTTTCAAAGCTCCCAACTCGTTAATCTTGAATTTTTTCGACACTGATATTAATCTGCGCTCGATCATGCTGGCAACATTTACCACAACTAGTCGAAGAAGCTTATCGTAGCACAAATTTCTGTGAAGTGTTTGTTTGTAAGGCTTAATCAAGCCCTCCCACGTCTGTTTAAATTTCAGAATCGTGGTGAGATCATTGAGTGTGCTGGAGGATGAAATCATGTAATTTTCGTCTGCCACATCAGAAAAACACTCGGATATCAAAGAAGCCAATTTATTTTTTATGGCTTGGTTAAAGAAAATTAGCAAGGATTGCTTGATCAAGGAATTTGTGCAATCGGTCAAAGGGTCCAATAACTCATTGGTGAGAATGTTGGTGATTTTCTCATTATCGAAACCGAAGGGAAAGTTTTGTTCCAAATAACTCTCCAGCAAAAACTTATGAATAATCTTTGTGAAGAATTCCTGGGCACTTGCAACTGTGTTAAGATACACAATGAAATTGGAGAGTCTTGAATTACTCTCTGTGGATGGGTTGCTTGCAGCAGAAACAATTGCAGACCCCGTTCCCACTACATTTCCAAGTGCACTCGATGCTCCTTTAAAGAAACCACCCATTGTTTCTGGTGCAGGCGTACCCGCTCTTGATGTCTGAGGACTTAAAGTAGCTTTCATTATATCTTGCGAGAAGATAAGAGCTAGGCTAGCATTATAGCGCGGTTGATTCTCAGTCAATTTTTTTTGTAGGAAACCATTCATCAATTCGTTTTGCAAGACTTTAAATGTTGATGTTGCAAACTTCATGACAATGGATGGCTGGGCCAGATCCAAGACACTTCTGATTGTTGTGTTGAATACCAATGTGACATCCTCAATAACAGATGAGATTGGAGCTTGCTCTGGTGATGATGAGTTTTTAGTCGCAATGAGAAAAGTGTCTAAAGCAGGCAATTCTTCAATGATAAGGGATTTCTCTAGCGAACGACGGAAGTAGAAGAAATATAGCTTTTCGAACACTGGTAGGTATTTTGTCAGGATTTTTTTGTTGAAATTCGAGTCAAGAAGTACCTTAGGTTGATTGACGAGATCTGTTTTCTTGTGTCCATTTCCCGGATCCACATTTTTTGACAAAAAGTACTTCATTGTCACGAACTTGCAATAAAATGCCCAATGATGAAAGATTGCAGAAATCTCATTCATCAAATCTCCAATATCCACGATTGAAACAAAATCGTCGTCAAGAATCTCCTCATAGTCGTTTTCGTGTAGGATTTTATGAAGGGCCTTGAATTTATAGAGTTCAATGTCCTTCAATACCTTGTCGAGTCTGTTAAGGTCGTAAAAACTGTCGGCAATAGTGCCGATTTGAATGTCAATTTCTCTTTGGATCTTATTGACAACGTAAATGATCAGATCCGGGAAAGACTCATCGTAGTATTTGCGAATTAACGGGGTGTGTTGGGACAACATCATAGAAACGCTTTCAAAAAGTTTTGATGCCACGTTTGCGTAAATACCACGATTAGGTTCCTTTTCCGAATTATTATTGTTTGCAATATTTTTCGCTGCTGAACCAATCAAACTTTTTGCAGTGTCAGTGATGATTGAGCAAATGAATTTGGAATAGCAAGTTAATCCCACTTCGGCCTCACCAATCATAGGAAAGAGTTGGAAGTATGAGGTGATGTCCCTGACATCTCTCCGTTTAGCTGCGTCAGTGAACAAATCTATGAAAGTTGTCTTGAGTAACGCCGTCCATTTCTCGATGGACTCGCTTGGAAGGTCAGGTATGTCTGCTGAAGGAATGACGGCCGATGCAAAGTTTCCCTCCACCAAATTCGGGTCGAGCTTCTGATTGATCGTGTAGATACACCTAGCCGCTTGTGGCCAGTCTTTCTTTGCAATCGAGTACTCGATTTCATTGATGTTGCTTTTCAATGTCTGAATATCGGAAACAAACTTTAAAGTGAGTTCAACATTTCCAATTTCTTGATCCAATGATTTAATCTTGGACGTTAACAGGTTCCCTAGATCACTTGCGGAAGTAAATACTTGGCTTAAGTCTGTGGAGTTTGTAATGGCATTTGAAAGCCGAGCTCTGGAGAGGTCAACAGAAGAGAGTTCTTTGGAATGCTTCTTGGTGCCGATCTCCACAAATTGCCTGCTTTGTTTGTCAATTGCACTGGTTTCCTGGTCGATCTCGTTGACAAGCGCTTTCAAGTCATTGATGCTATGAGCATTTTCGAAGTGAGCCAGTAGTTTATTATAGTGAGAGTCAAAGACTGATTGTGAAAGACTGTCGCTGAATAGGTGGGTGACAGATACCCCGTGCTTTGCCCTTTCTACCATGCTGGATTGGTTTTGGTGAGGTAGCGAAGAAGGTGGACACGGGAAACACCCGTACACCACACAAAATAATTGTCTAAAGTCGAATTGAAGGAGGTTTAGGGTGACTTAATAATTATTGGTGAAAGAGGTCTTTTAATATTGATTTTTGACTTTTTTGGAAACACAAGTGTATATCCCCAAGACGCGGCTTTACCTATATTAATTGCAAATTGACTAGTGAGAGTGTATAGAGCATTACATCCACCCATTTAAATTTAAACTCGATTTCTAAAAGCAATTATGACTGTAACGTATTCTCTAAAACAGCCATAAAGGATCGAAGAATTTTCTAAACGACGGAACGAGAGGCAGTGGTTGTGTGCACACCCAGTTCTTGGTCGTTAAGTTTTCATGCTAGTTTCATGCGAAGAGACCTGTCTATACGAAAGAACGAAACAACAAAAGTCGAAGTTCAGATTCGAATCCCCAATAGATCGATAAGACCAATTAAATCATTATCCTGCAAAATTGTCGGTGAGTCCTCCGAATCCTTCCTGTAACGGGCAAATTACGAGATCGGGATTATCATTCAATGACGCTCAGCGCCTATATTGCTGCATCTCGTTCCCATGATACGTTTATAAAAGTCCAAGGTCCACATTCCAGTTAAGCATAGCATTATGGTTTCCGAAAATGATTTCGTCCGTAGCGCCGATTTCATGGAGAAGAGTCTTCTTTACAATGAAAGAAATGGACTTTACCGGTCAGTGAACATCAGTGTGAAGCTCAACCATGGCATCTCAAAGAGCCTCGCGTCCCATGCCCTTCGGAAGCTCATTTTACAATATCCATTGCTCTTTTGCACAATCCAAGGCGAGGAGCCCAACATTAAGTATGAGCCACTCCAAAAAGTACTTTTGGAGGACGTGTTTACCATTAATAGTGGGCCCTCAGCGCATCTTGACACGTCTGACTCATTCAAAGAGCGTTACAAAGCCAAAAAGCCCATTTGGAAAGTTGTTTTCCATCAGCAGTCGAATTGGCTCTCGTTCATCTCGTCTCATGCATTCACAGACGGTGGCTCAGTGGTGGCATACCTCAAAGACCTCGTGGAGTTATTTAATCACGTGCAGGTATCGTCTACCATTACGGAGCTCTTTGATCTCCAGAAAGACTTGCCCATTCTCAAAAAAAGCATTCCTCCAAGCTACTTAGACTACATTGACTACAAGCCCTCTTACCTTAACATTTTTACGTCAGCGGTGGTGAGATTTCTCGCCAACAATTGGGCTGGGTTCGTGCCCAATGTCATCGAGAAGCAGAGACACGACCGAGGTTTTGAAGATGTTACAAAGGTACCTTACAACAGCGAAACCTTTTTCACGGGTGAACATATCATTGAAGAAAAATCTCCTTTAAACAGCACCAAGGCTAATATCATCAACATTCCAACGGACACCATCCCTAAGATCTTGAGCGCTTGCCGTGCACACAAGGTCAAATTTCTGACCACATTTGTCGTTGCCTATATAGCGACGATTCATCAATTGTACCCCAATATTTATTCAAAAAAATTCTTGAAGGTCGGTACTGCAGTTAGCTTCAGAAACACTCGTCCAGAGATGAAGCAACATTCCAGCTACCGCAGCAAACCCGAGGAGTCAATGAATGACTTGTTTCAGGATGGATTTTACACTTTTGGCGCAGTCTATAGCTTGGAGCCTTTTTCCAAATTCAACTGGAACTTGGTAGCCAAGTATAATAACAGACTCCACAAGCAGATCAACGGCCCTGACTTCATGACCGAGTACTACATGGCAAACAACTCATTGACTGCCGCGGGCTTCATGGAGTCAATGCATCACCAAAAACCGGACGACACCTTTATGGTGAATACCAATCTTGGAAACTTACAATTTATTGACTATGGGCCCGAAACCGAAAAGTATCAGATTGAGGATCTCATCTTTCCTCCGGCCGCGGGAGCCCTCATGGGAACACATTCTACCACATTATGCTCCAGCAAAAAAGGAGGGCTTAATATAGGTCTCGTAGACGCAGACACCAACATCAAAGATTGGCACCTCTTCGAATCCACCTTGGTCGAAAATTTGGAGGCTTTGGCTGAAAATTAGATCATGCTAATGCTCCCATTGGATCAAAGAATGGTAAGACTTTATAATCCTTCTTCTTCCACAATTCATAGACGCTCTTTTCAACATAGGCTTTGCTAGTAACAATCTGAAACACAAATTCGTCGAACCAAGAATCTGACATGACAAAGTATCCCTTTTCACCCAGATCTTCGCCCCACGAATTCTCTATTTTCCATCTTACGGGTAAACCAGATTTGGGATCAAGGTGAACTCCCGTAATCACCATGGCATGAGTCATACTGGATGAGCCTGTTTGTAACCTCTCCAGCTTAGACAATCCCAAATCGGTATTGAAGGTTAACCCGTAGTCATAGGCATTGGTATCCAAAATACCCGTAGAGTTGTTGTTGTATTGTGCAACATCGGAACCAAAAAATATGGGCTCATTACTTTTCAACATGGCAATGGCCGTTTTCTTGATACTGCCAACGTCCAAGTTCAAGTATTCTATTGGCTTTCCTCCTACCACATTGTTGAGCTTATCCACAGTGTATAACTGCTCGTAGTCGTTTCTCGGATCGTGAATCAATGAAAAACTTCTAGAAACATTGTAGTGTGTGTGTTTCTGGTAAAAGTCCAAGGGAGATGTATCGACATAGTGATACTTTCCAGCCTTATCCTTGAATTCCCATGAAAAAGAATCATTTGGTTTGGGTGGAGTTCCAAGAGCTAAAGCGATAATGCTGTAAGCCTCCTCATTCATAGCGGATTTGGCATTTGCTAGAGTAGCGGCTGAAGCGTGTTTCTTGACCAAAGCTCTCAACACAAGGGCATATTCTCTAAGTTTGTTCAGCAAGATGTAGTTGAGAGCTGCAGTTTGTGTGGCTTGAAAGTTATCGGGAAATACTTCATTAGGCACGAGCCCGTACTTTTCGATAATATTGACAATCATGTCCCACTGACCACCATCATTGACGGAACCTGAAAACAAAAATTGCAACAATCTTGAGTCTAAGTCAAGGTCAGCGGTCTTTATGACATTTTCCAAGAAGAAATTGGCCTTTTCCAACTTATCATAGAAGAACAAGTAACTCTGCGATAACTGAAAATCATCAGACAGCAAGTTGTAATATTTGATCATATGAGATCTTAAAACATTGCAAGTAGCAAAGATCCAGCACCGACCCAGGGATTTCTGATCGTTCAAATTGGACGGTGAACCGACAATGTCTACCTGCACGTTGAACAAGTAGCGGTCTTTCAATGACAATTGCAGACTGGTAGAACAAATAATACTTTTTATGGGATTTTTTGCCAATGCAGCCTGTGCCAACTTGTTTTTTTTGTCTTTTGTAAAGTTGGTTTCCCAAGACAGTAACTTATCAATTTTGAGACTTTCGGTGCCACTGTAGTCTTCTGATTTCAAATTGAGCTTTTCCATCAATATTCGTGTAAGCTCTTTATCGCCATTGTCAACACTGTGGACTTGAGATTCCAATTTCTCGTTAAGATTCCCGTCATTTAAAGACGAGCTCCGAGATCTGTGGTCTACTTTAGAAGAAGACGCACCCATAGTTTGAAAATGTATAACTTTCAAAGTGATTGATTGATAAAGTCTTTAACCGTGATATTGTGCTTATTTGCTCTTAGCTTGTTTCAAATTCAGGGGAATTGGAGGGGGGTTCAGGGGCTACTTATATTCAGATAACCACCACGGTGTAGCTGTATGCAGTCACCGATAAGCGATCTTACAGCGCGGGGAGCAGCCACACGGTTGATAGGCGTGATAGTCTAATCATTGACATCGATTCATACACTAAGAACATCGTCGCTTTTTTCAACTCATGCAATATATAAACGCTTAAAAATATTCCGGATCAAGCAAGTTTTTGAAAAGCCTTTTTGTCCGTCTTAAATTGGTTGGACCTCTTGGTGATTCGAGGTTTCTTGACCTTACCATGGGCAGTCTTTAAACCCTTAACTCCCGCAATTCTCTGGCCCTTCGTAGCTCTTGTACCCTCGGCCACAAATCTACCAACGGTTCTCTTGTCAGACTGGCCCAAGAGCTTCTTAGCACGTCCGATTTTGGTTTTCTGTTCATCCGTCAAATTCTGAGGTCTGGCTTGTCTGACTTTTTTCTCGTTATTGTAGTGATTAGGAGAAAGTAAAGATGGCTTGGCGGTAGACTTTGCTCTAGTGATCCGAAGATTACGAGTCTTTTTGGCATCCTCAGTGTTGACCATAGGCTTGCCATTGAGAAGCAAGGCTTTGTTCACGGAAGTCGAATCCTTAAACTGAACCAAAGCAAATCCCTTACCAAAGTTAGTCTTTGCGTCACGCACTACTCTCACAGACTCCACGTCATCATCGACATTCTCATTGAAGTATCTCCATAATCTCTCCTCCTTTTCCTCAAAATCCAAGTTTCCGACGAAAATCGTACGCTTATTGTCTCTTGGAGTTGGGTGTGCCAAGTGGTCTACACGGATATGATTATCCTCGAATATCAATCCATTTAACTGGTTGACACACTTAAGCGAAGGCTCGACTTCTGTGAATACCACGTAAGCATTCACAGTATCTTTGGTATCAAGAAAACTTCTTTTAATAAATGCAGCTTTTCGAGGCAAAGCGTCTTTGAAGGCAATAGACCGAAACCGGATTGATTTCACCTCTCCGTAATCGCTGAATATCTTCTTGAATTCCCTGTGAACAGACTTCGACGTGATTGCCTTATTAGACACATTACCCACGAAAACGGTTCTCTCGGCTTTTCTTAGCTCCTCTTCTTTGAAATCAAGAGTCTTAGCTTTACCTGCAGACTGCTCCTCAGACTTCGTTGTGGTGGTGCCCGAAGCGGTAGCTTCCTCTTCTTCAGGCTCTTCCTCCTCTTTGGTGGCTGAGTCAGTCATGACCTTAGAATAATATTCGCTCTCATAATCAGGCTCGGCTTGGGTTTTCTTTCTCCTCTTGGTTCTTTGCTCTATTGTGTGAGGCTCTTCCTGCGACGAGGTGTCAGGGGACTCTTCAAGTTCCGGAAGAACAACTTCGGTTCTAATCTTATTGGGTCTGGAAACGGGTCCTGCAGACAGTTTCAAAAGCTGTTCTACATCTTTGTCGACTTTGGCCCCACCAAAAAGGGAGCTAAATGCAGACATGGCGTACTTCTAGGATGACATCTCATCTCAGCTTTTTTTCTACGCCGCGCGGTCCCGGATGCACTGGTGCGCGGTCCCTCACCGGTGATGTGCTTTCCCACAATCTTCGCTCATTTGATTAAACACCAATACTGCTCACCTCCTCAAACCCGAAGCACAAGGAGCCTTCCATTTTACTTGCGCTAAAACGCTACTTTCGCCTGGCAATCGCACGTCCATTACACTCAGGACTGCACTCATCGGCACAAACAGTCAATAACCACACATCCGTTCTCTTCGGCTTCGGTTCCGCTCAGTCGGCAAACAGATCTGGAACGCGTGTCTAGACACCAGAATCTTCCTCGAAAGCCCAAAAAAGGAAAAGCTGTTCATCATAAAAAGGTCCAGAAAGAGCACATTTTTACAGGGTCTTCTCCAAGTCTTTAAAACCCTTCGGTAACGGATCACTACAGTCCATCACGCCAAGTTACTCTTTACAGCCACCGCCACTTTTGCGTCTTCGGTTGATAGCAATTCCCTGAAATGCCAGGACTGCAACCCCACCTAGACTCTATTCTGCTGGACAATTTGGAGACACATTTAGAAAGACTGGAAAGCCCCCCTCAAGACTCAGTCGAGCACCCCGCCACCAAAGACTCCCCACTCACAGATATCGGCACTTCTCCTCCTCCATTTGACCTTGGGAATTTAAGCGACAAACAATCCGACGAAAGCTCAGAGCTAAGTGATTTGGGTGACGATCAATCAGAGGCTGAAACAGATAGAATGGATTTTTTGAACGACGATAGCAGTTCTGGTCAAGGAGAGAAGGTTTCTGATTTGGGTAGACTCTCCGAGCTTACCACCGAACTAGCTCATTTACAGGAACTTGACTCTGACGACTCAGACGAGGAGTTCGTGCGCAGAATACGTCACTCTTCTTCGAGAAATTCAGATACTTCTTTAAGCCCGGATATATCTTCTGCAACTTCGACCTCAAAGGATGTGTCAGATACAAAATCACAAGAAAGAAAACACGATTCTGGAATCGCAGGCTCGATCAAGAGAATTCGTGAGCCGGAACCTGAGGTCGAGAAAAATGAAGACGAAAAACCAAATGCAGAAATCGAGTTTCTCGATCGAAATTCTCTTAAAAGACCAAAGCTTTCGGAACCACTTGGGGAAAACAGCGTGAAGGATGTATCTGAAGAACAAAGAATAAAAGAGGACAATATATCTGAAGCTATTGTTGTCTCGTCCAAACAGCTTCTTGAAGCAGTGCCATCTCTAAACGGCAATGAAGAAATCTTGAAAGATGTGGTCACCTCTAAAAAAGAAAGTTTACACGAAGAATCAGACGAAGTTGCAGCAGATGAGGAAGGTGATGATGGCGCCAGAGGCGACGATGAAGATAACACCTCAGAAATCGATGATGCCACGAACGGCGAGACTAATCTCACCAACGCCTTTTCAGACGAGGAAAAAAAGCAGGATCCACTAGAGATCTCAACCAAGAAAGATACAGATCTCGCGAGAAGTACAGAGGGCGAAGATGACCCAGATGCCGAAGATGCAGGAGCAGAAAGTGACTTTGACCTTGATGACCAGCGGAAAGAAGCTATTCAAGAACTTATATCTATCGAAGAAGATTTTCTGTTTCTTCGTGATAAGTTGTACAAGGACAAACTCAATCAATTGGAGCATGAATTAGAATTGTGCTTGGAAGGGTCTCATCCAGAACTTCTTCAGATTTACTACAAAGTGAATCAATTCTACCAGGATAACATTCGCTTGGCGGAGGCTACTCTAAACTACAGCTTGAAGTGCATAAACAAGGAGACTATAGCAACTCGCACTAGCATCCACCAGAATTTCATGAAAAACTTGGCAGATTCCCGAAATGATATGATCACCGAGACGACATCTCTTTGGTACAAAATTAATAAAGAGTGGAATTACCTAGATCTGGCCATTCCTGACTACAGCTACACGGCGCTTCCGTCGCTTGTACCTGAAGCTTATACCATGCCCATGGTTGCTGGGGGAAGCAGTATAGAATACTACCAGGATGGAGCAGGAGCCAATAAGAAGGCATCCAAGCAGAATACACTCGTGGAATTGGTAAAGCGGCGAAACGGGTTGAATGAGCAACTCGGAGTTTTAGATGGACTTAAGGAGTTCCACGGAATTGCCGCTGCTGTATCTAATAGTCTTCTTGACGACAGCAGCCTTCCGGTAGAGGAGCTTTTGCTTCGAAAAGCGACGCCTGAGGAAACCAATGAGGACCTTCAAGCTATGGGAATTCAATAACACGCCAAACATGAAATCATTTGACCAAAGAGAAAGAAAAAAAAAACAAAAAAAAAAAAGAACAAGCCCATAACGCGTTGTACAGGATCCCAGATCTGGAGGTCGGAATTATATTTGTATCAATATCTAGTTATATCGTACCAGATGTCGGGGTAAACATCCGTGCACCAGCGCATGCGCAGCCAAGCAAAGTTGGACTACACGCTTCCACTATCCTCCATATATTTACGCTCTTCCACAGCACAGATCATTACAATATGGTAGAAGTGTCATTAACTGTCGGTAAGCTCGATGCATCTCTTGCGCTTCTATTGACCAAAGATCATCATTTAATCGAATTCCCGACCATCTTGTTACCAAACGGCGTCAAAGCAGGGTCCATCGTCAAAATCCGCTGCGACCGTGATTCGGAAACAGAGGAAAAAGAACGCAAGCAATTCCGGCAGATTCAAGACGAGATTTTGGCTACATACGGTAAAAACTTGCCTAAGAATCCTGTTTTGAAAACCGTAAATGTGACTCAAACTTCGTGTGTTTTGGCATGGGATCCTTTGGATCTTGGCACCGCAAATTTGAAGAGTTTGGTTTTGTACAAGGATGGAAAGAAACTAGGTGCCATTCCTAACCCATTGAATAACCACACAACCAAATTATCGGGCTTGCCTATAGACAAGACGATCAATTTCCAATTAAAGTTAGACTCTACAGCTGGTATCTACTCTTCGGAAACTATCGAAGTTACAACTCACAAGATGACGGATCTCTCGGGAATCAATGTTTGTTTAGGAGACATTGCAACCAACGAGCAATTCTCTATTGACGACATACAGGAGACATTGAGGCATATGGGTGCATTTTACCCTGCTTCAAACAAAGTGCAGGTCGAAACTACACATTTCATAGCCACGAGAGAAAATAAGCAAAATGAGGAGTACCTTAAGGCCAATGGAATGAATATTCCTGTGATCAGACCGGAATGGCTTAAAGCATGTGAGCGTGAAAGAAGAATCGTTGGCGTGAGAGATTTTTACGTCAAGGACTGTGTCTTGCCCGACATCATCTCCAAAAATTATTGGAAAGACACCAAGAAAACTTTTGAAGCGATTACCAAGACATCAAATCAGACCGAAGAAGCAACTGAGACTGAGGCCCCAATTCAGAGCTCCGAAAGAGCTCCAATTGAAGAAACTGCCTCAACTAGAGAAACTGCCCCGAATAGAGAAGATGCTTTAACTAGAGAAGCAGATTCAACTAGAGAATTGGCTTTAAGTGACGAAACAGCTCCAAGTGACGAAACAGCTCCAAGTGAAGAAACAGCCCCAACCGAAAAAACAGCTCCAATCGAAGAAACAGCTCCAACCGAAGAAACAGCTCCAACCGAAGAAACAGCTTCAATTGAAGAAAAAGCCAAAACTATAGAATTAGGACATACTGAGGGACCCCCAATTGATGTTCCTGAAGTTGCAGTTGAAGAGGCAGATACCAAAAAAGAAGTTGATGAAATGGACTCTTCCGAAGTCGCTGGCAAGGCCGACGACATGGAACCTGTAGTGGAAGAATCCCTAACATCTACAGATGAAAATGAGCCAAATTTGCTTACAAAGAGCGTTGATGTGACTGGTGATGAACCACAAGCTACAGCAAGTGCTACCGAGGAAACGAAGAAAAGTGAGCCAGTGACTGAAAATGAAGCGAAAAAGGCTGAGTCAGACGTGAGTTCTACCCAGTCTGTGGTTGAGTCAAACAATCTTGCAGATACTGAGGCAGAAGTGGTACCAGCACAGGTTGCAGATACTAAAGAGTTTGAAAGCAAGGACGTGAGTTTAGAGAATGTTGCCGAGGAGGATCCAACGAATGTGAACCCTCTAGTTGAAGAAGAAACCGGGGAATCTGTCGTAGGTGGTCCCGCCATAACAGCCAATGCTGATGACAAGGAACAACTGCCTGGAAGCCTTGAGGATGTTGAGCTTTAAAAGTTTGTGCTGAACGACTGTGTCGTGATAGTAAAGCCAGTGTGAAAGCTGCAAAAAAAATTGTGGCTTCAAAATTTATATAGTGATAAAATAACCATTGCGATGCGATAGTCTAGCGTATTACAATGGTCTCAAAAGTATTATTATATAGCAAGACTAAGGATGTGATCAAGCATAGCCAGTGATGTGGTAATGCAGTGTGAAATTCCAGTGGTAATAGTATAGCACTATAAACAAGTATCGAGATTCGAGTCTAAATCGAGCCAAATCAATGGCACAGCCGGAAAGCTTACTCGCCAAAAAGTCTTCTAACCTTCTTCAAAATGGAATCCTTCTCAGGATCATATGGGTGGTCTTTGGAGGGAATCTCCAAGATGGCTGGGAAGGCATTGGTATATCCATCCACTCTGTGTCTAATTAAGTCCGCAATATGTTGGTTAATTAACAAAATAGCAATGTCATCTCTCTCGGAAGTGAACTTGTCAAATGCTTGTTCCACTTCATCCTCTGTGGTTTTGCCCGGCACAACCGTGAGGAAGTTTGTCTCCTTACCAGTTTCGTTCAGCACCTGGCCGACACCCGCTAAAAGAAGGCCGGTTACTGAATCTTCGTCGGCAATCACTGCAAGCAATGTACGTTTCGCCATCGCTTCGCTTCCACTCATGCTGCTATTTGTAGTTGAAATGCTGCGTAGCGTTGACTTCGCTCTGGTATCTCTAGTCGTGTGTGCACCACTTACCGGACGCGATAAAGACTCGACTCGTTGATAGCCGTGGGGAAGGTACCATGAATTCGACTGGATATTTTGAACTTCCTATATTGTGGCGCTCGAAAGAGATTAGGAATTCCTCTTTTGAATGTATGTGCCCGCTATATATATTCCAATCCTGCAGGAAGTAGCCGTGCTTGGTAGTGTCTGTTTTTGACAGATATGCTCGAGAATATCTATTATCGAGGGCGGGTGGAAATTATGGGTTAAACTGAATCTCTCGAAGTGGCAGTCTCTTGTAGTGGTTAATAATGTAGTATTAGTTGGCTCTCTTTGAGCAGTGTTGTGGGGAATAAAGGAGTGTATAGAGGTAAATGCTGCAAAATCCAGGAAATCGGAACCCCCAACCACCGAATCAATTTTTTATGCCAACTACCTATCGAAATTTTTGTACGATCTTAAAATCGTTGATAATTGATCACGAGTCGTTCCGAAATTCGTCATGGTACTTACTGGTATAGAAGAACACTACGCACGTGACCCGCACAGTTAAACTGCGCTCTCATTTTCTCTGCTCCAATCCAATGTTTCCCAGGGCCCTCAATCCCCAACTAAAAACAGTGTTTGCTAGCAGCAGGTCACTCCATGGTTCAATAATCTCTGCTGCCGGACATTCTAAGTGGCAAAATATTCGCCACGACAAAGCCAAAAATGACGCCAAGAAATCAAAAGAAGCTTACGCCATGGCCACCAGGATCACCACAAGTGTCAAGATCGGAGGTGTAGAGGGAAACGCTCAGCTCAACACAATCATTGAAAAAGCCAAAAAAGCCAATGTTTCGAAGAAAATCATCGACAACGCAATCAAAAGAGGTACGGGTGAGTTGGCCCAAGACGGCCTTCAAACTCACGATGTCATGTACGAGTTTATGGGCCCTGCAGGAGTGGCTTTTATCGTGGAAGCTACAACAGATAACAAAAACCGGACTATTGGTTTGGTAAAGCATGCAATGTCAAAGTTCGCCGCTTCACAGAGCCCGTGCCAGTTCATGTTCCAAAGAAAGGGAGAGGTGATATTTCTGCCGTTATCTGAGGATGAACTGCTGGATGCTGTTCTCGAAGTGGCAATTGATGTTGGTGCCGAGGATGTTGAGGAGTATGTGGATGTGGAGAACGAGTATAATGGAGAGAAGTTATTTCGCATAATCACAGATCCCGCTGAAGTGAATGCCGTCTCCAACAACCTCTCGAAATTGGGCTACGTACTCAAGGACTCCAGAGTAGTATACTTACCCGAAAGTGAAGTTGATTTTCCTGAAGAACACGAGAAAAACATGAACAAGTGTCTAGACCTTCTAGATGATATCTCCGAAGTGACAAACTATTACACCAACATCAAGAATATTTAGCGGGACAATTCATAATTTATAAAGAAAGCCGAAATCCATTAAAGCTGCCACTAACCGTGAGCCAAGCTGAAGTTTCTTTGCGACTTACCAACAGCATATAACTGCCAATCTCTAGATCAGCTGATAAAACTCAGTTGAACCAGCGCCCAGATTCAATTCTAAGCCCGAGACCAGAGGTTTGCATAGCAAACCACCAAAATGAAAACTACATCACAATTTCGCAAATCTTATCGACTAGCTTGTATTGAGCTAAACATGGGAGCCATTAGACTCGTATGCATGTACCGAAATGGCACCCTCTTCGGCTGAATTATTCAGAAGCCTCTTTCTTCTCGTCTTCAACAGCCTTGTTCAAGACATCATCAACTCTGGACAAGTCAGCGTTGTTCCACAATCTCAATTGTTCGTCGTAGGCAAAGTGTCTGTAGGTGAAGGCAGTCAAGGAAACGACAGCAACACCGACGGCAGCAAACAATGGGTACATCTCCACAGGAACACTGACTTTCTGTGGGGGAGTATTTTTCTTAGCGGCGGCTAATAAGATACGGGCAGCCTTCATTTGTATAAATATGGTCTGATTGCACTCGAGGATTTTTTTTGAAGTTGGAGAAGCGCGAATTCCAAACGTTTGGTTGGCTGGCACCGCGCACGTGCACATCACGTGCCACGGCACGTGACCTTCACCAAGTGGCTATTGCCTCTTTCAATGTATCGTAACAAAGCCACGACACAGCCATTGACGGCATTATTTTGTAAAGATTGGCGGTCAAGCCCTTGTAAGCACCCGAAAAGCCCTCCTGGCGGTAGATAGTGGCGATAGCATGCAGGACCGAGCGGTACTGGAAGCCAAGTTCTCCGTCCGCCATGCTGGCAACTTGGTACCGTTTTCGAAGCAAGTCAAGTGGATATATAAGCACACCACCAATAAAACTGCTGATTGCACCAGCAGCAAGTTTCCAAACCGGGTTGGAGAAATCGGTATTCAGTTTATTCATGCGATCGCGCAAGTCTTCATATAAGGCGAAGTTGATGGCCACATAGGGCGCCACACCCATGGTAGTGGGAACCATACCACGAAATAAAGCGGGGATTCCACCTTCGTTCCGGTAAACATCTTTCAAAGTTTGCCATACGCCGGGTGCTTGTACTGTACGGCCCTTATTGAGCTTACGAAGTGATGCTGTCTGCACTGTAATGCGAGCACGCACCAAATCAAGCGGATAAGTGAAAATCACCGACGCTGCTCCACCCACTGATCCTGCAATGAGGCGGTCTGTATCCGTCAAATTTCTGTCATCAGGCAGTTTAAGCAGCAATAAAACCTGCTTGCTTTTTTCGAACACAGCGAATTGCACCGCACTGTAAGGCACGATCCGAATGCAATTAAGTGTGTTTCCTCTATACCATCCACGCCAACCTTCATCCTTGTACATTTTCCAGATGGTAGGAAACATGCCTTTGTAAGCACGCTGAGCTTCAGGGCCTTGAAGCTGGAGAAGTATTTTAGCCCGCTCAAACGGCGACACCACTGTCCGTGATATGGCACCCGCTATTCCACCGGCTATAAGAGACGCGCACGATTCTTTTTTGAGATAAGCTTTTAGCTGCTGACCAGTCGATACCTCATCCTCCTGCATCGTTGCTGATAAAGCCGTGGGTGGTGTATGGTGTCGTAGTTAGAGCTGTTTTCGCATAAATCGAACCCCGGAGTCGCGTCGGCATCGCCGATGTGCAGGAGATGACTGTGACCAACCAACGGGCATTGCAGTCCATTTGGGCTTGGAATATTATAAGAAACGATTAGGCACATGTCCTTGAATCGGTTTTTATTGACCTCGCTGTAATATCCGTTTTTACCTTTTTTTTTCTCTACGCCTTGCTCCAGATAATTCCCTCCATTATGCTATAAAAACCTTCTCCATCAGTACTTGGATAAGACAGTGTCAATACCTGCAACCAAAATGTCAGCATGCTTCTCCTCAAAGACCAAGGTAGGTCTTAATCTAACCGAGTCTTCAGCACATCCTCCAATGTTAATACCCACACTCTTCATGTCGTTCAAGAACTTATTTCTTAAGTCGGCTTGCTTGAAAGACCATGCGATAAATGTGGCCCGATTCTTTCCTCTCAAGTTGGCAAGGTACTCGGGGTATTTTTTGGCCAAACCCTCAAGCTTTCCATACAAGTAGTCACCCACACGAGCAGCTTGCTGGTGCAAGTCGTGCTTTACAACCTCCTGACCAATTGCACCGGCCAAAATCATTCTGGCTGGGTCTCCGCACCAGGTGTTGAATTGACGATAGCCCTGGTTCGGAATCAATTCTGGATTATGGAAATAGTAACCTGCAGACTGAAATTTTTTGGAGAATGTCACCATGTCTGGAGCAGGTGAGGTATTGAAGTGCTCGTGTGCCCAGAAGACACCGGTGGCTCCGACACCAGTTTGAACCTCATCCATGATCAAGAGAGAGCCGTGTTTGATAGTGAGGTCTCTCAAACCCTGGAAAAACTCGTTGGAAGCGTGGTTGTCACCACCTTCAGACTGGATTGGCTCAACCAAAACAGCGGCAATTGGTACGGCCCAAGTCTTGAGCAAGTCCTCAACAATTTTCAAGCATCTCTCATCCTCCTTCTTGTTAGCATCGACATTGGCGTCCAATGGGTATTTGTAAGAAGGGAACTCAGCCTTGGGCCAGTTAAAGGATGGCAAGTCCAATTTGTGAATTGGCTTGGAGCACGTGGTCGAGGCTGTGGCGAACAATCTTCCGTGGAAAGCACGCTTAAAGGATAAGATGGCGAGATCTGGCGAGCCTGGCGATTGATTTTGCATGACTGACTCATTTTCTGTTTGAGTAAATGCTGTGTGATAGCCTCTCTTCTTAGACTGATACCACATGAAGGCAGCCTTGAAAGCTAACTCATTAGCATCAGCTCCCGATAAACCAGACCATAATTTGTCTTGGCCCTTGGGGGCCACTTTGAGTAAGTCACTTATGATCTCCTCGGAGTCCTTTCCTGGAAAATTACCCAAAGCAGGACGGTTAATGATAGCACGAATCATTTTGTCGGACTTGGCCACCTCAGACAACACTGGGTTGTTGTACCCCAATGGAATGGATGCAATCTGAGCATAGACATCCAAGTACTCGTTTCCATCCACATCCACAATATAGTTACCGTTGGACTTCTCATAGTCTGCCACGAAATAGGCAGTTCTGGCGTCAAACACAGAGTCAAGCAGTTTCACTGCCGCCTGACTGGCTGGGCCCGGGAACGCAGTGACAACCTTAGGAGACTTGGGCTCGTTAGGAAAGTAAGTGTCACAAATAGACATTCAGTAGTATCAGTGGTGAGAAAATAGAGGATGAGCTGCAACTTTTATACTTCAGAAGTGCGCCAATGCTTATGACCAATTGGGCTGTTGATAGCGGGGGTGGTGCGCCGCACACAGGAACTGCGCTTAGAACTAGCGCTAGCGTGCGCTAAATCGCTAGCGCTGCTCGCCAGATGCCCTTCGAGGTATATGCAGGTATGCTTGTTTGACACCTATTATGGTTGTTTTAAAAAAAGTGGCTCTTTGCTCCAGAGGACGCCTGAGTCAGTCAACTGGCGGGGCTAGTTAGGTGACATAAATGTAGAAGAAGATTCGATCCAATGAGTGAAACATTAAAGATCTACTAGTGAGGCCACCAGGTAGAGGGTAGGGATTAGGAGCAGAAGGTGGATATAGCTCGAAAATTGTACCGAGTCAACTCATTGTCAAATATTGTTGAACTTAGACCTGACAAACGGATAAAGTACATAAAGTGCCACATTAGGCTCGCAGTCATAGAGTAAACGTCTGATTATAGAGGACTAGCATGATAAATCGGTCATTTTTTTCAAATTTCGATCCAATCAAGTGGGTCTAAATTCCTTATTCAGAATTTAGTTGTCCAAAACTCGCCTGAATGACTCCATTTTTTGCAATGTGATGAGTAGAGTTAAGAGAGCCACATGCACTCCACATCGCAGACACATTCAAAACATCCCATCACAAGTGCTCATCACGATTTAACGCGCTTCATAACAAAACCTTTTCACACAAACACCGCTTTGTCGATTACGAAGGCTTCAAAAACGATAATACCCACGTCCTCACTTGATAATGGAGCATCAAGATACCAGCCAACTGCACAAAAATCATCAGTTCACCGTCGAGGATGGCCTAGATCAGGAAATCCAGCGGGCAATCGCTCAGCACGACTTAGAGCAGCAGCAGCTCAATGAGCAAACTGGATCTGTGGAGCCTGAAGACCAGCCACAGCAAGATCCTGTGGTTAAACACGAAGAAAACATTCATGAGCAACACAACAATGATATCTCAGCTCACACTCATAGAGACTCCACTCCTGAAATCATTAGCGAGCTGGGTAAATCCAGTTCAGCTGTCACACAACAAAATGAGCCACAACCACAGTCACAAGCAGCCATGGATGCAGCAGAGGAAAAGAGACATCTTCAGATGATAGCTGATGAGCTCAAACGTGCAACCACCACATCCTATGACGAGTCCGTTGAGACAAGTCGAAATATTGGCAAACAGACAGATTCCCATAAATCTGCTGAGTTTTCAGGTAACTCTACTGCCAAAAGAGATGTGGATAAGCAAACACATAACGCAATCGACGGAGCATTTAACCAGACATTTATACCCGCCGGCTCGGAGCTTCTTGCCACTAACAGCGCTTTGGCAGCCTATAATGCACTCTCAAGTCATGTGCCCCCAGTTGCTCTGTTGTCTGCAGTCCACTTGGCAGCCCTTCCATTACCCATTATTTGCCCGGACTATCTTCCTGCAAGAATACAATTGCTTATCAGCTCACTTCCCGTGCTTGACAATCTTGCATCACAACTACTTCGGATTTTTGCCATTGGTCCATACCAGAAGATAATCGATCTAGCTTCAAGTCCAGATACTCCTTCAGGAGCTGCTTTCCGGGACTTGAGTTCACTTTTCGAATTTACCAAGCGCCTCTACTCCGAAGAAGATCCATTTTTGACTGTGGAACATTTGGCCCCTGGTATGTGGAAAGAAGGCGAAAAGACCCCGAGCATGTTCCTGAATCGTGAACAAAGCATTGAATCGACATTACGGAAAGTGAATTTAGCTACGTTCCTCGCTGCCACATTGGGTACAATGGAAGTGGGATTTTTCCACTTGAACGAGTCCTTTTTGGACGTATTTTGCCCCGCCAATAGCTTGGATCCTGCCAATTCCATGTCTAATATGTCATCTTCTAACATGAATTTGCAAAGTGGCGTGAATACCGTTATTGCAGACAAGGTCGGCAAGATCCTCAAGCCTCTGGCCATATTGTATCTTGACTTGAAAACACAGGCGTTTATTTCAGCGGTGGAGGCGGGCGAAAGGTCAAGCGAGGAGATTTTGGAAGATATTCTTCCTAGTAATCTAGATCAGATTCTTCTTGAGCGAAGGGGTGTTCTGGTGTTATCGCCCACTGAAATGGATTTCATCAATAGATGCAAATCGCGCAAAGAGACTTTACTTAAATACCCAGCGGGCGGAAATCTCAGTGAAGAGTTTGAGTGGTTTGCTTTTCTCAAGGAATTGTTTGACTTTGTCTCCAAAAACATGAGTTTTCTCATTTGGGGCAAAAAGACGAAGCCTGCTGTTAGACAGGAACGTGTTCCTCATACAGAACCTTTGAACCTGCATAGTGAGGAGATGCTTCAAGGTATGCCAACTCCTGCCACTCCAGCAAATATCCCTAATAAGGACCCTGTTCAAGAAAATGCGGTCAACCCTGAAATGAACCATTTTGCACTGGGTCTTCTTCCAATCGAAATCCAAGAACAGCAAATTCATCTCCGTCTCAATACACGCATGACAGGAAAAGTGTCAAATAGAAGGCCGTGGACTCGCGAAGAGGAAAAGGGTCTTCGACATGCATTGGAACTCAAAGGCCCTGCCTGGTCTACGATTTTAGAACTTTTTGGGCAAGGAGGCCGTATTAACGAAGTGTTGCGCAACCGTACGCAAGTTCAGCTCAAGGATAAAGCGAGAAATTGGAAGATGTTTTTTCTTAAGTCAGGATTGCCAGTTCCGGAGTACTTGCAGAAAGTGACGGGAGATTTAGAGAGAGATGACAAGCTGCGAGCAAAAACTGCCCGTAACAAAAAGACGGCAGCGGCACCAGTTCCGTCGATGCCCAAGCGAGATGGGCCCGAGGAAGACGATTCTAGTCGTAAGAGAAGAAAGGTTTAAACGCGAGATTGGAAGAGTGGATGAGTGCGTGGCACCGTGCATGGAGAGGCATTCCAGTGTACCAAATAAACGCACATCTCATCGGCGTATGCAGTGCGCATGGGAAGATGCTGCATGCATGCAAGTAGAAGAGTACCACATTTGAACACGGCCGACACAGATTTTTACCTAATAATATTTTCTTTTACTGAATCCATGAGTGCTGATCTCGTCGAAAACTCCGCCGCTAGACTCTCTGCTGCTAAACAAAAGTGTCAGATCCTCTACGAGGAGTTGAATCAAAGAAACTCGGCTATACAGGACACCACATTGAAGGAGGCCAGCACCGGGACCCAAAAGATTCCCCCAAAATCATATCTTCGGCAGTACAACACCTTAAAGGGACATCGGGGTAAAATTGCTCACGTATGTTGGAGCCAGAACTCGGTCAACCTAGTTTCGGCGTGCCAGGACGGGTTCATGATTATCTGGAACGCAGTGTCGGGGCACAAGCTACGTGCCATTCCCTTGGAGAGCCGCTGGGTTCTTCTGTGTGCATATTCCCAATCAGGCAGGTTTGTGGCTCTGGCAGGCTTAGATAACCGCTGTACTGTCTATAAGGTAAACCCTGGAGGTGAAACCCATGGCGAACGCACTAATTCGTTCGAACTCCAGGATAGAGGACGCAAAATTGCACGGCCTCACGCCGCTTATATATCTGCGTGTGAATTCATAAGCGACGACCAGGTACTTACTGCATCTGGAGATATGACCATCTCTTTGTGGGATTTGGAAAAAGACGTTCGCTTGCGAGACTTTAATGGCCACTGTGGTGATGTATTGCTGTTGCTGATTGCAGCTAGTGAAGCACAGAATCCTCATACCTTTCTTTCTTCAGGCGCCGATGGCTTCGTCAAGTTATGGGATATGAGGGCAGTTAACGAGCAACAATCTTGCCAAATGTCTCGTCATGATGTCAATTGCGTGACACAGCTTGCCAACGGAAACTCTTTCATTTCTGGAGACGACAGCGGTATTTGCAAGATGTACGATTTTCGATCATTGTGTGAATTGGAAACGTATGACTTAAGTCTGCAATTTGAACCAGCGCGTTCAACCAGATCCAGCCCTATAAGTCCGCAATTCAGCGCCCACTTTGATACTCCAGGAGTGATTTCTGTACAAACGAGTAAATCGGGGCGGATCCTTTATGCGTGTTATGCTGAATATGGGTGCTTGGCATGGGATGTGCTTAGAAATGAGATAGTGGAGCTGATTGGCATTGGTAACGGAAGCCACACAGACCGCATCAGTCAAGTAGCCATGAGTCCTGACGGACAAGGACTCGCCACAGCTTCTTGGGATTCCACCATAAAGATCTGGTCCGTGTAGCCTTCATAGAGTGTAATGTAGAGATGCTAAGCTTTACTGTAGAAATCTACTCAGTTATTGAGGAAATGAAAAAGGTTTTCAGGAATTCATAAAAGTCTTCGATATTATGGTAGTTCTAAGAGTCTATGAATTTATAGTAGTTGTCAGGAAATCGAAAGTGCTGTCAGACTGATGACTTTTGATTTCTGTTTTCTGAAGATGGAACGATTTAATATCCAGGATGTAAATTTCTTGATTGCACTTCATAATAAATTTTACTTTGTTATTAATGTATCGTTCATAATGATTTTTAGATGGCAAGGTTGTACCCACTACAATGCGCAACAATCAATGCTTTATTAACACATAAGAATCCCGTGGGAAATTTTTCAGTTGTCTGTGGTGTGCTTCTTTACATAGTCCCACAAACTTTTCAACAACAGCTCGGGTAAGGTAAACAAATCCATGGTGAACTCGCCATTGTCCACATCATTCTTAATGTTCATGTCATTTGTTCGGTTATCAGTGACCATCTGCACAATGACGATCAAATCGTCCTCGCTGAGCTTAGTTAAGCCATTTGCAAGCCTCTCCAAATCCACTGCTCCCTTGGTGGCATTACCTGCACTCTTAAACTTCTTCAGCTTGGACGCAGCATCGGTTTCAGTCTTCCGCTTGCCCTCGCCCTCTGCAGGCACAGAACCGGACTCAGCCAAGAGCTTATTCAACTGAGCATTTTTCAAAGGAACACTAATCACGTGGTCGACAGTGTAGGTCTCCTGCAAAAAGTTCAAGTCGTGGCTAAATTTCCTTTCTCCCTGCTTTCCTGGCAATCCCACCAAATGAACGGCAATGGGAATATCAAATTCACCCCAACCTTGTTCCTCCACCTTAAATGGTGCCAGCTTCAACGCTCTGATTGGATTGGCAAATGTAGGATGCAAAGTGTATGTCACCTTATCTAGGATGTTTGCGTCCACTACAGCGCCCTGGTCATTCAACATATGGATTGTAATCGACCACTGTCTCATGGGGTAGTTTTCCACGGCTGGAACATCCTTTAAGATGTGTTGATTGGTGGTGATGCGGATGGTTCTCTTGACCTACTGAGTTAGTATTTGTTCCTCCACCTTATGGGATCTTCGGTCCGAAAAACTCATGGTTTGAAGACGTCCGGTTTTGATGGCAATTTGATACTGTGTAGTTGACATACCTCAGACATAATCAAATTGGGAATTAGCGAGGGCTGTTTTTTCCGTAGAGAATTCGAGCAGACAGTTTTTGAGTGTGCGTTCTATGCTCAAATTTCGTTGGGAGTTGTGTGCAATTCTTCATGAAGCCGCGCCATGCTGTTAAACCTGGATAACAAGCCGAAACAGGCCATTCGGTGTGTGGCTTCCGAAACGTGATTTCAATTCCATCAGCTTTCGGGGTGGTTTTCCTGTGTGCAATAAGTAAATATGAAGTGTTTTTGCTTGAAA
>NLAP01000004.1:600000-752200 GCA_002374725.1 Metschnikowia hibisci | reverse complement strand
TTTTTTTTTAAAAAAAAAAAAAAAAAAAAAAAAAATTAAGGACGAATTACAATTTTGTAGCCCATACTGACTATTGTTTCTCGCTATTTCTTTTTGTAGCTTGACTGATGAAGTATGCATCACTGCAAATCACGCCAGCTAAAATCATTGCCGTTAAATTTTTTCAAATCAAAGATATTTCTCATACACTGCTTCTTATTTACATCATCGTTCCTATTTACATGATCTACTTTCCTGTCCACAACTTCTTGTAGATAGCAGGCACTTTGGACCGAATGGACGACGGAGTGGTTTTCCATTGTCCAGCGAAATCTTCCGTAACTGTCTTTAAAAGATCCCCCATTTTAGTGTCTTTGGCCCGTTCATGCACACTTTTAAGCCATTGCTCCACCTTTTCAAGTATCTCCTCTTCAGAAGCAAGAGGTAAGCTGTCCAAGTATTTCTTTAAGATGACCGACTCTTGGGCCTCAATTTGCGCCAAGTCGTCTCTGTTTTGTGACTTGTACAAAGCCTCTGAATCAGACCGCTGCTTCAACATTTTGGTGAATACCTTATAGAGCTCAAATTCATCCTGCTTACCGCCGTCGATTTCGTTATTCTTGATGGTGGAAAGAATAGACCGGATGGTATTTTTCTCGACATTTTTCTTGGCAATCATGGCTTGCTTTAAATCCACTTTGATGTTCTGCATTGCCTGCCCATATGCCACGCTGGCCTGGAGTCTCCGTAAAGATGCAAACATTACTGGAGAAGCCAGTTGAATGAATTTTCGATGTGCTGCGCAGTGCACATGCACGTGACCCTATTCACCTTCTTTCCCACATCGAGTATTCGTACTCATAGTCTCCTTCTCTGATGGTACCCTCTGTGAAATCCGTGTTAACAAATGCTTTCAAGTCCTCAACCTTCTTTCTCTGCCACCTGTCCAAATTCCACGTCAAAAACGTGTCTAGAACAGGGACTGCCTCGGAACCCACGTACCGCACATCGGTAACCAAAAGATTGTCCACTCTTTCGTCATTGATGAACTCATTGTAAACCTGAGCTCCTCCAATAATAAATATCTTTGAGATGGCCTTATCTCCATGTGTGTAATTCAGCTCTTTCCACTTTTGGAAGATGGCATCAATCGAATTAAAATGAAGCACGCCGTCCTCCACGGTATTCTCATGCTTTCTCGAAAGAATTACATTCAATCGATTGGGTAAGGGGCGAAATTTGCTCGGGATGGAGTCCCATGTATTTCTGCCCATGATCACGGCATTGACCTGCCCATCGTTACAAAAGGAGGTCACATCCCTGAAATACTTCATTTCTTGCTTGAGTCTCCATGGTAGCTTTCCTTTTGCACCGATGCCCAACTCCGGCCAAAGAGCCGCTACAATAAGAGAAACTGGGGGTCTTGTCATTTTGGTGTCTTAAAGCCAGACGCGCGCTTGAATCTATAGGCGACGCGCTTACGTGCAGGTGCAACGACTGCAAAATTTGGTAAACAAAAGCAGCAAATCAGAAGATGAATATATGAAACAATAGCTAAAATACACAATACAACAGTCGGACCAGTAGCTTTCAGGCCATGACATATCGTCACTAATGTACAAAGGCAGTAAGCGTCAGGAAGACAGCTCTACTTGGTGCCAACCTTTCTGCCGGCCTTACCAACCTTCTTGCCAGCTACAACCTTCTTAGGGGTGACAGTTTTTCTTGGGGCCGCCTTTTTGGTGATGCCAGCCTTTGAAGTAGTCTTTGTGGTAGTCTTTGAAAGCTTTGTGGCAGCTTTTTTTGGAGCTGCTTTTTTTGTAACTGCTTCTTTCGTGACAGCTTTTTTTGGAGCTGCTTTTGTAGTTGCTTTTGTAGCAGCTTTCTTCGAAGATGCTTTTGCGATTACTTTCTTCAGAGGTTGCTTAGTCTTGGGTTTCTTGGAAGCAGAAGCAGTCTTCGTAGCGGCCTTCTTAGGCGCGGCCTCTTTGGCCACACTCTTCTTGGCAACGGCCTTTTTTGCAGCGGTTTTCTTAGTCACAGGCTTCTTGGTCTCTGTTTTAGGAGCAGACTTCTTGGCAACTTTGCTAGCAGGGGTATCAATTGTCTTGTCTTTCTTCGCGTTCTTGATTGGTCCAGAAGGGCCCTTAGGCTGCACAAAATCTCCAGACTCTACACCCTTTCTCAACGCAATGTTGAAAGAGGAGTCAAAGCTGGATTCATTTGTATCAAAATTGGACTGCACGTATTTCTTGACGGCTTGGCGCCTGGTTGTTAGTATTACAGGCAAACGCGCTTGGCCGTGATCCTCATGAAAGACCACTCACAATCTCCATCAAAACAAACAAAACTTTGGTAGAAATCAAGGCCAAAAAAAATAACTTTACATACGATGATCCATTTCTCTCTTTTAGCGACACAATGGCCGATTTGATCATATCTATATGTCAGTATTCATCGATTAAAATGTGAGATGACAAGCAAAACAACAAACACGCTACCTTAACAGGCAGCATGGCTTCGTGTATGACATACCCTTGTATGATAATTTGGGAGGTGGGGCGGCGGTAGCCTTTGATTTCGGCGGCATTTTAGGATTTTAATGAAAAAAACAAGAAGTGGTAGGAAAAAGTGGGAGTTTCGAAGAGCAGCTTTCTCCAGAAAAGGAGCGCGCCTCGCACCGTCAGTGTTTTTATATAGTGGATGCGAATCATGTAACGCGCAGCTATTTACACCACACACTATTCGAACCTACAAATAATTCTGGCTTCAACAAGACGAAATGACCTTTTTATGAATGACTAAAAATTACGAGTGGTTAATTATAAATATGTGATTTATCATCATCTGCTATTATTATGATCTGTTATAATCATGATCTGTTATTATCTTTATCTGCTTTCACCGTGATCTGCCATGATCCCACACTTAGCAATGTTGTCCCCGAACTATCTTTTGGTACCAAAGGAAAAGAAAAATTCGTCGGTAGTGAATTGTGACATGACATCTGTAAAATCCCGTTCTGACTTTGAGCCTCCCTTTTCGCCGCTGAACTTATCGAAAACCTCCCAGTGAATATTATGGTGGTCAGCAGTGCCCGAAGTAGGCGTATTTTGCTCGCGAAATGTACTAAAGAATGTGTTTTGCTTATGTCCACTAAACTGTTCATAAGACAACGCTTTCAATTCCGGTGACTCAGTTGCTGGTTTGGTGTATGGGTTCACCGAGTGAAGGGAACTTGTCTCTGTGAGAGTCTGAGGGGTTTTGTACTTCCTGGTTTTTTTCTTGCCAGAAGAAGAAGAGGAGGAAGTAGCAGGGGTCAGAGCCATTGACTCTCGCGTCAGGAAAGTATTATTATAAGAAATGGCCACGAGACCATCCTCATTCACTGTGGGCGAAGGTTTGGATTTGCTTTTCCAGAAAGCAAACAGGTTTCGCTTTTCATCCAGAGAACCGAGAGCGTGTTTTGAAATGTCACTTGGAATATAACATGCATTAGCTGCTTCTGTAGTCACATCAGGTGAAGGGAAATCGCTGGCCTTCTCATCTCCAAATGGATTTTCAGGGGTGGAATGTCCAGACAAAGGCATTTTTGGCACATAGTATGGATCGATGGGCCCGTGCTGAAAACTATCATCGAACTTCTCAACTTCAATAGACGAGTCCAGGTCACTGAAAGCTGACTCTTCAGAAAGGTGAGTAGGCTGCTCGCGCATATAAACACCATTTCCACGGCCCATCATAAACCCAGGATGGAAAGGAATATACATGATGCACGTGATAAGCACCAAAAAGCCGTCGAGTGTCATAACATACTCTTCATGAGTAATCAAATATCCTGTCCAACCTTCGCTCAACTCGACAAGACGGTATATACACCGGATATAGATAAGACCCACGCTGATCAAGATCACAAGTGGCATGTAGCCGAAAGACGCCCGAGACCAGATCTTGCGGTGCGATGGATCGTAGTTTTTGTGCAAAAAAGTTGTTTGGATAGTTCTCCCTCTTTCGGTTTGGAAAAGCAAATCAAATAGAGTGGCTACCAGGAACCTTACCTCAGAACTGGCCCTGAAGTATATGTTTCTCAAGAAGTCACAAAGAAGATAGGCAAAGAGCGTCATTGATACCACTTGAATAGCAATTCCAGTAACCATGATATTGGTGCCGGTATCGGTGCTCTCAAGATTCTGTAGCTTAATAGCAGCCAATCCACCACCAGCGGCCTGAATGATGAGTGACAATGCATCACAGAAAATAAATATGTATGAAAACCATAATGGTTTCAATTTCAGATACTGGCGCCCGTATATAACAAGAAGTTGTGCCAATAAGTAGTAGACTCCGGCCATAATCACTGCGGGTGCAAGAGTGAGACAAATCACCTGACAAATGAATGGTGCCTTGTCAGAATAGTGACCGATGGATGCAGATCTGGCCACGTATCCTGCAAACTCCAAAGAAGCACCAACAACAAGACAGATACCAAAATAGAGATATTGCTTCCAGACGAAGAGCCCGGTGTGCATGGCCATTAATAAGGCAAAACACACGGCAAAAATAGTGTTAGCCGACATGCTCAACTTCATTTGGTAAAGATTAAAGCCCATTTCCAAATCTTGAAGCTCCATAGTAGCATTCCAAATCACCAGCGTCATTTTTGGAAGTTCTTGAGTGTCAGTTGCCGTAGCGATGTAGTTCTGTGCTGACACTACGGAAAGAGACGCCTTAGCTCCTTTGACTGCACGGGCTAAGTGGTACAAATCCAAACGCTCGGTCACGGTGGGGTAAGCAGCGGATGCCGATAAGAGTGTGCTAACGATACCGTTGATATTTGTGGGATCGATATGAGTCAATGTAGTTTGTGTGGGGAGGACGTCTGTGGTCCAGGCACCGGTCAACTTTTGCAACTGATGCGTCATTTTGTGGGGTATTAAAGGGGGCTTGGCGGACACGGGCTCATTGGGGGGAACTGGTGGCTTTTTATGTACGCACAGCTGGGCCTCATCGGGGGCTATCTTTGAAGAGTGCATTCGGGGCCCCACTTATGGCTACCGCATTAGGAAATGATTTCATGCGTATCCTGTGTATAGATCGCGCTTACGAAGTCGCTTTTACTTACTTTGGTAATGTTTTTTGGCCTCGCACTAAACGGGACATTTGGATTATGATAAACATCATAACGCCTTTTTCCATGCCCACAGAGGCCAAGCCTGGCTGCATCCGTTATTTGACACAAATTAAAGCAAACCTGCATCACCAGGTCACGTGTGTCCGTGATTCTAAGGGTGGTCTCACTTAGGCTCTTGCATGTGTTGCTGCTGCTGCTGCTGCTGCTGCTGCTCGGCCCCTTTTCCTTCGCCGTTGAAAATCTCGCTAGTGAGTTGCTCTCGTTTCCAGAACTTTAGTAGAAGGTCCCCGTAATTCTGAAGATCCTCCACTGAGATCATGAGCTTGAAGTCAAGTAATAGCAAAAACTGCAACTCCAAATAATTGAGCTCTTCTAAAGGAAGGCCTCCTACCTTCGCATACCGAAGATTCTTGTAGAAGATGTCACTAATAAACTTCGAACTGACCGTGATACCTGATATTATGAGCCGATGAATATTGTATGAGTCCATGACGAAAAGTTGCTCCGACTCCCCATTGTCGTCCTCTGCAGAACTCTTCTTCTTCTTTTGGAGATTATTAGCTCTTTTGGCAATCCTATCAAAATAAACCAAGAGTGAAAGGAATACGTCATTGGTGACGGGACAGTATTTCAACGCTCTCATGAGGTATGCATGAAGTGTGATTCCAGGCACATTTGTACCATGAAATGCAAGAACATTGGCCAAGTATCGGTTTTTGAGTTCGTCATCCTCGTCATCGGAAGTTTCATCAGAATTATCATCTTCGGCTATGTGAGCCACGGTAGTGTTGACACCGTCGCTGCTGGAATAACTGACTGATTCACGTGCAGCTCCAATTTGCCGTTCGGCAATTTTCTGCTTCTTTTGATCCTTAAGCTTTTGTCTCGCCGCAATCGTGTTCTCGAAGTGATTTGGATGAAGTTTGTCATTTGCTTCAATGATCTTAGTGAGAAGACAAGCAAGCATAGTGATAAGATCTTCCACAGGATGTTCAACGATATTTAAACGTTCTTCGTATCCTGCCTCGGAGTCAGAGTTCTCGCGCGCCTCCTCATCTCGTGTCTTGAGGATCTCTAAGTATTCGCTGTAGGACATGTAATGGTCAGGCCTAATGGAAGGCTGTTCCGAGGCATTAGAAACCTCATGAATTGGGGCGTTTGGATGCAAACCCTGGGAAGGCTGTTGTTGCTGCTGCTGTTGTTGTTGTTGCTGCTGCTGCTGCTGCTGCTGTTGTTGTTGTTGTTGTTGCTGATGTTGTTGTTGCTGATGTTGTTGATGATGCTGATGTTGTTGATGTTGTTGTGGATAAGGTGGATAATGCTGAGTCTGGTAGTCGTTTATCTCCATGTTCAGAGGGCGTCTCTGCAGTTGTGAACTTCCAGGTGTAGGCGCCGAAACAACAAACGAATTGGGTAGCGAATGAGGCTGATTTGAGTGAATCTTTTGAAACGCATTGGTGCTTGAGAAGCTATTTAGATGACTTGGATTTGTAAGTTGTGAATTAGCAGAATCCATGGAAATGTTGGTAGTAGGAACAGTGGGAATTCTGTAAGGTCCCGCGAAGGAAGATTGTGGGAACAGTTGTTGAGAGGCATCGCCATGAGCAAATTGTTGATTGAACGAGGGAGTGAAGGAGATATTGGAGGTATATGACGACGATACGGCATTTGGCGTATTATGCCCCAACGGTATGTAGTTGGCCTGTGTAAACAGCGACGCGGGATTGGACACAAAGTTGTTGGAAGGGTTTTGATTAAATGACGACGAAGTCAGTTGGGAATTTCCAAACTGCGACTCGGTCTGCGAATTGAATGAATTGGAGAAGAAATGGTTGTTGGTTTGTGGTGTCACCGACGCTGTGTACGATGGAGGTTGTTGAGGAAACTGATTGGCCGAGGACGGACCTGCCAGATGTATAGACATTGCCAGTTGGTTGAAGGAAGACGACATCAAGTTTTTGGTAAGGTTTGAAACAGACAGCTTCTTCTGGTTTTGGCTGTTGTCCGAAGTGGCGGAGAATATGGACGTATTGAGCGACTGAGGCTCCAGATAGGGATCAGAGCCCGGGCGAGTGTCCGGATACTGGCTCATCGCTAAAGGTTAGTAACTGAAAAGGCAAGAGTTGAAAAAGGCGAACCGAAGACCTTCAAAAGAAGTCGGGCCGGAATCGTGGCCGGTTACGGCTCCTGCTCATAAGCCGTCGGCATGCTCTCGATGTAAACATACTTGTTAACAATATAACAAAGGCTTCAAATGGCGCAGCACATTGGGTGTTTCCAAAAACGGCAGAATTATGAGGTCACTTGATAAGAAGTGGGATTGGCACGTGGGCAGACTTTAGCGCTGAATCAGATGAATTTGGAGGGCGAGTTGTGGACTTCAGATGGGGGGACAGGGAAAAAAACCTGAGGCCGTGGAGGCACGGATGTGGGGGAGCTACAAATGTCGCGGCTGGGAATCACGCTCAATATCTGGACGTAAATTTCCTGATTCAATGAAAAATGTCTCTTTTGAGAAAAAAAGTCGTTTTAAATTTAAAATGGCTTTTATGGGAACGGCTGCTCAAGATGAGTCTATTTAGTGTTGATGATAGTTGCACGTGCCACATGACGTTGCGCACTCATGCTCAATCGCCTATAGTTTCTCAACCCTAACCTCACCACCAAGAGAGATTATACTGATACACCTAAAATACCCGAACAAACCTGGAGCAACCTAACAAACCTGAAACTCCAAGCATTTTTATTTTGACAAACCTGAAACACTAAGCTTCTTTGACAAACTTGAAACACTTAGCATCTTTGACAAACTTGAAACACTCAGAAAATCACACCATGTCGACCGCATCTAAAGTTACCTTCGCTGCCTCCACGCTATTTGCAGTGGGTTCTTTCATATACATCAATGTTGAGCAGAGACTTGAACAGGAAAATCTTCGGCAAGGACCTATCAAGGATGCCGAACGGATGCGCCAGAAAATGTCCAAAAAACAGCTCGCTAACGATTTAGAGCATAAAGAGCAGATGGCGTTGAAGTCAGAGTATGAAAAAGTGCAGCCTTTGAACGCCGAAATCATTACCGCCGAAGACTAGAGGCCTTAGCTTAATGGTGTACTTGTATATAGTGAATGTCTACATTACTTGGCTGAATGTCTGTGTGCTTGGAGACACCCGTGGTATGGTCTTACGAACAGCCACTGGATGTACTATGATACACTGGGGATGAATTCCACTTTCTTATCAGGTCTGTGTACCGGAGTACGATTCCAGTCTTGCCTTAATAGAATTACCAAAACGGATCTTCAATATAAAGGATATCTGACCATGGACGGCCGGGCCAAGACGAAGAACAAGACCGATGCAGTGAAATTTTTTGGCGCGCCCGCTTATTTATACTTACGGTGTACGGGTCTACGCGTGCCTCTTGTTTTACTTTCATTAAACCTATTCAATTGACGATGCCGCTCATGATGAGCCTATTTTGAATCCCCATGCGTGAAACGAAGCGTTACTCCATTTTTCCCAAAATCTCCTCGTCCTCATTGGTGTCTTCCTCCGAGCGCGTTTTCGCCGCTTCAAGACTTTCTTCTTCTTCTTCCTCCTCCTCTTTCAAAACATCGCTGTATCCAGAGAGGTCACTGATGGAAGTCATACGAAGAATTCTTTTTTTGTTCGGTACATCAATATACCCTCCAACATATCCGGGCATTGGCGAGTATGAAGATGGAATCAGCTCTTCAGGCATCTGTAGTTCTTCATCGGTGTATTCGGACTCGATATGAGGAACAGACCGAGAGAATGGTGACAGAGGAACATCAGCCGAAACTCCTGGTTCATTCATACCAACAAGAATTGACGCAGCCTCTAATAATTGAACCTGCTGGTGCTTGGAGATGAGAAGCTTCTTGGTCATTTTCCATTCAGGTGTGTGTTCCCATAGATGTTTTGCAAGTGACGAGGTGTGCTTGTAGCTCTTTCCACAGGAATTGCATTTAAACAGATCTTTGTATCTTGCAGTCTCGCCCTCCGAGATTCTCCTCGTTTGTAGACTTCTCAGTATATCTGGATGTTTTCCATTAAACGAATGAGCCCCAGAATGATGAATATGATGACCTAGTTTGGAGCCTGTTGGATGTGGTATAGCAGAAGAGTGCCTTCTTCCGAATTGGTGAGCTGTGGACATTTTTGGGTGTTGTGGACCAAAATGCGCTGAGATGAGCTCCGATGACTTAGTGATTCGCAATTTTTAGGAGTAGGCGATCCATAAATCTAATCGGTTCAAAAAACAGTGATTCGTAGCAAATGATGCAAGGAGCAAATCGTCAAAAGAAAAATGAATCACTTAGCCAGAATTGGTTGTGGCTGAGGAAGCTGTCTGGGTTCGTGAATTTTTCGCTGCGTTTTCTTTTTTTTTTTTTTTTTTTTTTTTTTTTTTTTTTTTTTTTTTTTTTTCCCTTGTTTTTTTTTTTTTTTTTTTTTTTTTTTTTTTTTTTTTTTTTTTTTCTTCTTTTCGCCTGTGCCATCTGGACGTACTGCACTCATGTGAGACACTTCAGGGCCGAGCCCTTCAAAGTGCACTGCCGATACAGGACCTTGAAAGAATTCCAGACTGCACACAATCGATCACGCCCACTAGATCATCACCACTTTCTATCCTGAGTATCAAAAAGACTCAGTGTCACCAGTCACTTCATGATCACTGACATTCTGGACTTCAAAGCCCTTTTCTGATGAGTACAAAATCTCCTTAACGTGGCCTAAGACTTCCAGAAGCAGCAAGTCTTTGAGCTCGGCGCTGACGTCGCTCTTTCCCTCATGCAGCGACTCGATATTTGTGACAAGAATCTCAATTTCACGAAGCTTGTTGAAGTAAAAATTGCGCTCTGTCTCAAGGCTTTCGGCCATAATTTTGTAGTCCCTCAACTCGTCTTTGGCCCTTTCGAGATTCTCATTGGCATCAGCCAATTGTCGCAGAACATCGGGATTCGGACTTCCTCTGGTACCACTTCCAGAAGGTTGGGAAGACGACGTCACACGACGTTTTTGGACTTGGATCTGGCTCGTGTTATTCAACGAACTGGCACTATTTCGCCGGCTCAATGCTCGGCCCAGAGACGCGGGGTTAGTGCCAGAATGTGGCGTCGTCATTGTACTTCTCCTAGATGATGATCTGCTAGAAGAGTCACCTGCAGAACTGCCACTTCGCTTATGTACTGCATCATACGGCACATTGATATCCTTGTTTTCCATCCAGAGCTTCTTGAGCCATTGTAGTAGTTCCAAGTTGTCCAGAAGCCTGCACTTCATCAACTTCTCGGTCTCGATCTGTCTTGTGATCTTATGCTTATTGAGGATCGATTGAAGGACCTTCATGTTGTTTCTGACATCATAGTCTGAAAGATTAGTGTCAAACTTGACTCGGGATAGGGGAACACCACCGTAAATGGAGTCCAAGATCTGGCAGTATGCAGCACCTGTGCCACACTGCTCGAGTCTGGTATAATTAAATTCAAAGGTTCTGTTGAGCCATTGTAGAAGTTCTGTTCTGCTTTCGCCAATTGCCATTTTAGGGTGTAGTATTTGGAATCTATGTGTACGCGCTGATGTGTATCTAGTGGCCTGCACCGTGTCCTATGAGTGAGCATTATAATTTGGAAATGCCTATATATACTACGTCCTTCTCTTTCTATAATTTCCCTATTCTCATCTTTAAAATCTCTACCAATTTATCTCACTTTTGAGTATCTCCATTTCTATATTTATCAGTATCCATTCTCATTTCTTGTACATCTACATTCCTATATTTATATCCATTTTATTTTTCTTAAACATCTCCATTTCTATATTCATATAAATCTTCTTCTTTTTCTCTATCTCCATCTGACAGTTCCTGTGTGAAGACTGATTGTGGGCTATTGAACCAAAGACTGTCGTTCCTGGTTTCGTCTGATCTCGTCAACCTGCTGGTCGATATTGCGAAGAAAGGACGCCTTAACTTTCTCAATATCTGCCTTCTTCTCCGGTTTTTTTTCAACTTGGGGCTGGGGATTGCTCGCTGCTTTGGAGCAAATCTCCTCAATTTGTTTGGCCACGTTATTAGTAACGTGCTGATGAACTGCAGCAAGCAGTTGCGACGAAGGCGACTTGCTTAAATCTTCGGGCGACGACGACTCAACCTCCGTAGCTTTTTTTATGAATTCACGTGTAACTTGACGCCCCAAATCATGGATGTACTCATCACTGAGATCTCTGGTGGGGGAAACCGTCGGTTCAATGGTCTTTTCCGATAAATTGAGTACCTCCACCAGTGAAAGCACATCATCACTTTTCTCTTGGTCATGCTGCTCAAGCTTGCGCTTGATTTGTTCACTAGCAAGCGGCTGTTGTAGACTGTGCTGGAACGCAGTGTCTGAAACAACTTCGTCAGAATCTTGGATAGAGACCTCGTCATCATCTTCCTCTTCACTAGAAACACCAATAAATAGCGAAGGCGGCAACTTCATCCCGGTCTTATCCTTGGAGCCTTCATAAAATGTTCCATGCTTCCAAATAGTATATTGAGCCATGGACTCGAAAGCCTTTTTGTCTGAGCGATATAAGTTTGAAGAGTCAACATTCAAGGGCGAGTCCGGCTCAGGGTCATCTATGAGCATTAAAATAGCACCCACCAAATGCTGTAAGTTCCAAGCTGGCGACCACGCATCGTCTTTTAAAATGTCTAGACAAATTTCACCAGTTTCAATGTTTATGTTGGGATGGTTAATGGGTGTGTGGCGGGAGAAGGAGATGCGTGGAGGCTTATTCGGGTAATTTTGACCCACAGAAATCACAAGCTCCCATTTACCATTATAATAATAAGACGAATCAGTCTTGAAAGGTTTGGCGATAACAGCTTTCCATGAATAAAGAGACGTTTCAGGATCCTCGGGATAAAGACTCAATATCTGATGATTTGATAGAGACGCTGGCGCCTTTAAGAGTTGCTTCAACTCTTTTAACAATCGTTTTTCTGCCATAGTAAGCCACAAGGTGGATCACAAGGAAGAGTGGCAAGTCAGACCCAATGTTTTCACGTACAACAACAACACGTGCTTAAGATTTGGGAATTGGTGATACCTGAGATAAGGGATATGGTTGGTACCTAGGATTAAAGATATGGTACCTAGAATCAGAAAATGGTAAGTAGGATTAATGAAACGGGACACACTGACGAAGAGCACGAAATAAATCCCTTTGGCTGTCCAGATTATATTAAACACAAGGAGTACTGGAGGTTGTAGGGGAGAGTGAAAAAAAATACGCTCAATCGCAGTGTAACAATAGGCAAACTCCGCGCATCATGACATATCGCATGTGCGCATGGATTGGAAAAAAAAAAATGACTAGCCCTTTCTATAGCGGATTGGAAAATGTTATCATATGCAGATTGGACCAGCTCATCTTATTACCAGCTTTGACTTCACGTGACCCATGGTTTCATAAATGAAGCTGACAATCTGTTGCTTTTCTTATGCGGCTGTGAATTTCCAGATTGCTGGCAATTGTTCCGCACTGCGTGCTTATATCTACACATTGCTGCATGGTTTCTATTGAGAGAATCATAGATCAAGTAATGGCGCTGGTTTCGGTAGTTCGCAGCCAGAGTGACAACTCGCATGCTGTGAAGGGCGAGCTCCAAAGACTTGAATGCAGGCTATGACGCCATTCGTACCCTCATTTCCGCGACAATATGCAGGCACGTCCTATAAGAAAGGTTAATATAGAACCGTGGTGCGTTTTTAGAAACGATCCCTTATGCATTGTTCTTCCAAGCACGTGGTTTTTGGATTCTCTGGCATGATCTCCATTGTGATTATAATTGAGATTAATTGAGGATCTTCCAAATCTATGAATATTGCCATGATTTGTCAAAACTGTCAACTGCAGAGTTTTTATTTATAACAATTAGCTGTGCATAATTCGAAAAAAGATCGTATGTTGAATTTTTGGCTTTCTCTTCCTCTCAAGTCGTTGGATATTGCGTAACGCAACTAGTTGTTTACCCGTGCGAACGTTTCTCCCATGGTTTCAATGGCAGTGCCAAATATGGAAATGAATCCCGCGTAATGACTTTTTTCATTTTCCCGTTGCTGTCACAATTTCCTGATGTTACGTCACTTTTTTGCCCATGCATCATCTGACCACTTGATGTTGATACCTGCAAGCTCCTGCTAACTCCTGGAAGCACCTGCTAACTCCTGCTACTTCTTCTTAACTTCTGCTAATTCTTCTTAACTCCTGCTTCTTTTAATCCCTTCAAAGTCCTTGACTCCTTATGAGTCTTAATAACTTCTTTTTATTCCTTCTTAATTGTTTCAACTCCTGATAAAGTCTGCTTCCTACATGACATGCTTAAAGCTTTTATTACCTAACTAAGACTTACTTTTTCATTTCCTTGAGTTCATCTTCAAGCTTGTTGACAACCTCCTTTTGCTGGTCCAACTTCTCCTTCAACTTCTTCAATTGCTCGGCTTGGTGTTGCTTGACGTAAACGTTCTCGTCAGCAGCTTCTCTTTCCTTGAAAGAGTCAGTCTTCTTTTCGGCAAAGATTGGCTTGGCGGTGGAAAAGGCTCTGGCAATTGGGGCTCTTCTGGTAGTAATTTGTCTCAACATGGTGTAATGAACAAGTGGTAATGAGAGAGTATGAAAAGCGGGCGCGGAGAACGGCGAACCATTGTACAGGCGCATTGTATGCAGGTGCCTCTCTCTCTCTCTTTCTTTCTTTCTTCCCCGCCTTCCCATTCCCATCCATATTGCTACTGTTCCATTGTCTTTAATATCGGTATCAATCTAGCCCTTTCTACACCTTATTCTCAAACTTCATGCGTCGTTTTGGTGGTCTCGACTCCTGAAGTCCATGATTCTAAATATGTCATCTATGACGATTTCCTCCTGACCGTTCTCCTCTTGGGTTCCGATCCCTATATACATCTCCTTACAAAAGCCTGCGAGGCATGACTTCGTGGTATTTGTTTGTGCTGGACATCAATCCCACGCTGATGGCCCTCTTGATTGCCATACCCAACAACCTTTGGTTTTTGGCGTTGCATCCAGTCACTTCACGTGGCAACACCTGACCAGTCTGGGACACAAACTTCGACAAGATGTCTGGCATCGTGTACAAATCAAGCGGGTTGATACCTGCTTTTTCAAAGGGATCGTTTTGACCCTTGTTGTAATTCCTGTATTTGTCTCTGCTCTGCTTGACGAATTTAGCATCCATGTCCACTCTTCTCATGGAAAAGTCAAATGGGTCATACATATTGCCCAGTTGAAAGTTCTTCTGGAAATTCTTGGCGATATTGATGGGCGGCTTACTCTGCTCCTGAAGACGCTTGGCTAAGCCAACCACTTTCCTCGTTATAGCGTTGTCATCAGAGGTGCCAGTCGACCATGATTCTGCGGACTTCACCTCTGTTTGAGGCGTGCCTGCCACAATATTTTGCTCCTGAGCAATCACCGTGGATCTTGAAAAGGTTCTTGTCATACATTGCCTGCGAAGGGCTCCCTGGGAACCGACTTTCAACATGCCTTGTAGGTTGTAGTTCTTTTCTCTTTTTTTGCTGAGTCGTGCGAAGGTCTCCAAGGATGCAGGACACGGTATAGACAGATCCACAGTCAGCGATTGTCTTGGTACTTTTCTGAAGCTATTTCTATTCTACTTCTTTTTCTGAACTTATCTTCGAACAGATCGTATGATTTTAAGTGAAACCAATTTAGAGTTCATGAACTAAGTATTTTTGGTGCCCCGCTGAAACCCGTGCCTCCGATACCTCACAAATTAAATAATATTTAAGGTTTGAAACTTTAATGGACCCTACTTGTTTCGCCAAATCTGGAACATTTACGAATCTAGCCTTTTCCATTTTAACTGTTTATATTTTTTCCCCTTCGCTTAACTAAATTTATCAACTCTTGTTAATCTTACCTGCTAGTAGACTGCTACTGCGCAGGACGGTTGCCGGGCCAGAAAAAAAGCGCGAGCGCGGTAGAAACCAAACGGTCAAAACCTTTATCATCTTCGAGCTCTTTGCCCTCCGGACAGCACCTACGCCATTTGCCGCTGAACCCGCCAATTCAAAACAAACTAATCAAGTCCAAGGTCTTAACATATCTCAGCATTATCCATGACTGAACGGGGTCCCGACCTGTGGTTGGAGCAAATCAAGAAATGTGTGTCCTTGTCAGAGGCAGACATGAAACAACTTTGTGAGTTGGTCAAAGAGTTGTTAATGGAGGAATCCAATATCCAACCCGTGCAAAGTCCGGTTACTGTGTGTGGAGATATTCACGGCCAGTTTCACGATTTGTTAGAGCTTTTTAGAATTTCCGGCGGCTTGCCCGCCGAGGATAACGCCACGAACTATATTTTCTTGGGAGACTACGTGGATAGAGGATACTTTTCTTTGGAGACATTTACGCTATTGATGGTCTTGAAAGTCAAATTTCCACACAGAATCACCTTGGTTAGAGGCAACCACGAGTCCCGGCAAATCACACAGGTGTATGGATTTTATGATGAGTGTTTGGCCAAATACGGCTCCACTACCGTTTGGAAATACTGCTGTCAAGTCTTTGACTTTTTAACTCTTGCCGCCATCATCGACGGTAAGATCTTATGTGTGCATGGAGGCTTATCGCCCGAAATCCGCATGTTGGATCAAATCAGAGTGTTGAGCAGGGCGCAAGAAGTTCCACATGAAGGAGGATTTTGTGACTTGGTGTGGTCAGATCCAGACAATATTGACACATGGGCCGTGTCGCCGAGAGGTGCTGGTTGGTTATTTGGATCCAAGGTTAGCCGAGAGTTCAACCACATCAACAATCTAGAATTGATTGCAAGAGCTCATCAGTTGGTCATGGAGGGCTTCAGATATCATTTCAAGGATAAAGATGTGGTGACAGTATGGTCAGCCCCAAACTACTGTTACAGATGTGGAAATGTAGCAAGTGTCATGCAAGTGTCGGATGAGTTGGAGCCAAACTTCAAGATCTTCAGCGCGGTGCAAGACGGCGATATCAATGCCAAGAACAATCATACGAAACAGCAGCGGATTGATTACTTCTTGTGATTCAACTCTAAGCATGCATGGTGAGTGAGGGCGAATGAAGATCATAGCCTCCTCCAGAATGACTAATTTCTTTCTTATGAGCGGATAGAGGAACATACAACTGATAACGAATTTAATATTATTTGATGATATCTACTTCCCCTTTCTTCCTTTTCTCTTTCTCCCAATGATGTGCTTGATGTTGTCCGACACGGCTTTGTCGTCTTTATTTCCATCTTCCTCCTCTTTCTTGTCCTTCTTGGGGCCCTTATTCATATTTCCCTTCTTTTGTTGCTTCCTGGCCTTCTTCACTTTCTTCTTGTCTTCCTCGGCTACCTCAGCTTCTTTTTCCTCATCATTATCCTCACGAGCTCTCTTACTCCGGGCAATCAAGGTTTTCTCTCTTCTTCTTTTGACCACCTGGGCATTCTCCACCGCAAACTCCACAATTAACTGTCTCTTAATGGCGCTTTCAGGCTTGAAAGATTTCTTTTGCTCATCAGTCATGTACTCGAACAACTCCTCCATGGTGACCTGGTGAGCATTCATCCAACGAAGCCCCATCAATGCAGACTTATGGTCTCTGTATTCAATAAAACCATACCCTCTGCTTCTACCGGTCTCGCCACTGTTTTTGACTTCCGTGATAACCTTCGCTTGTCTAACCACACCCATTTTCTTGTTCTTCTTCTTCTCTTCATCCGCGGCTTTCTCACCATCCACTTCGTGTCTGTATTTGATGGAACGATTAACCTCTTCCTTGGAAAGAGGTTGTCTCAATTCTGCTTTGACTTCCTTGGCAAATTCCACCACAGCTTTACGCCCTAAAGCCTTCAAGGTCTTGTCGTCCATGGCACGTGGGATGTTTCTAACCGCCAATCTGGTCAAAGAAAGATGCAATGAAGGATTCTTGTTCAACTGCTGGACACGTAATTTATAGGATTGTTCTCTGAGCTCCATATCTGTTTTAGAAACCATCAGTGCAAGCTTGGAATTCTCGGTAATGCGTCCCTCGTTCAAAAGATACAAGTTTCTTCTATCTCTGTCGCCTGCTGACTTTCCAAGGGCCTCGTTTCGGTTGGACAAGTTGCGGTCGGCCAATTTGGTTGCAGAATTTCTGTCGACAGTGGGGGCAATGGATAAGATTCTGCCTTGGTAAACGTATTCGGGCGCAACATCGTCCGAGATCAACATGGACGTGGCAGATGCAGATGGAGCATTCTCCATACACTTTTCAAAAGCCTCAGCGGAGCTGAAGGCAACAAACGCAGAACCCTTGGCCAACCCCGTGACCCTGTCGATCACAGGAAGTGCGTACTTGACGGGGCCGAACTTGGAGAAATGCTCTTTGAGTGAGTCTTTGTCGGCATCATAGGGAATATTTCTGACAAAAATAGAATATGCTTCCTGGCGGTTTGACTTGTGCTTCTCCTGTTCAGACTCCTGTTCAGGCTCCTGCTCTCCATTATTGAGCTCGTCAAATTCAGTCCCATCCTCAACTTCACTATCACTGTCATCACTGTCCAGTTCATCGTCAGATTTTTCCTCTTCTTTCAAATCAAGGGATTCTTCTTCTTTTTTCTGTTCTTGACCCAGGTGAGAATCTTCCCACTTTGACTTCTCCAATGCTAAATCAACAGTCACAGCTCTTCCGTCAATCTTTAAACCCACACTTTCCTTGACGGCTCTTTCAGCTGCAGCGGCTTTTTTCATGACCACAAACCCAAAACCTTTCATTAATCCTCCTTTCTTAGCGGGCACGTATGCTTGGTGCACTGCACCGTACTTCAGGAACAATTTCTTTAAAGTTTCTCCATTATTGCAGGACCATGGCAAATTTCTAATAATCAAACGTGCTTTTCTCTTTTCCACAGGTTGAATTTCGTGTTTGACCGGCGTCTCGCCATCCTGAGCCTTCTTTCTATCTCTTCTCTTTGCAATGTCTACTCGAAGTAGCTGGCCCTTGAACTTGGTCTTTTTCGATTCCACCAACGCCGTAAGCGCATCCTCTTCTTCAACAAATGACACAAATCCGAAACCACGAGAGTTTTTCTGTTCGTCAAGCACGATCACTGCATGCTTGATGGGCACAAACTGAGAGAAGTGATCAGACAACTCTTCCTCTGTGGCGTTTTTAGGAATGGATCTGATAAATAACGTTTTTTGGTCCAACTTTTGATCACTATTGCTAGTGTCTTCTTGTTTCACCTGCACATCGGTGGCGGTGCTGGGTTCTGGCATCTTTGTAGAGGAGATGAGGGTCTATTTTTCGAAAAGCCCATCGCATTGCGGAAAAATTGCCTGCATGTGCGAGAATTAAGATGGGTGCAAAGGGTGCAAAACACAGATCATCAGCTTGCCAAGCGATAATTGAGAAATGACTTTGATTTTCATGAAGAGTTACTGGTGCAGCGAAAATTCTATCATTAGCATCCAATTAGACTATACTATTGTAGATATCTAACTGCTCTCGGCTTCACTGTGGGGACAACTCATGCGCGCACTATCAAAACACAACACACTACTCCATGGCAAAACACAAGAATATCCTTCCCAATTCATATGTGCCCAGCTACTCCAAAAAAGTGCTTTCTGCAAACCTCAATCGACTCTCCAAGAATAGTCTTGTAGCCCTTTGTCTACTATGGCCGCAGATGAAACAAACTCAACCCTTGCTTCCCAAAGATAAGCCCATGTCCCAGACACAGTACAACAATCAAACCAGAGAAGATTTCAAGGCTATGGTCAACAACAAATGGAATAAAGCCCGCATCATCGATACCACCATCTCCAAATACTGGCCTCACGGTTTGAATCTTCTTCAACTCGCTCAGGTTGATTGTCAATTGATGGTAGATAATCCAAACACATACTATTGGGTTTCGTCCACGGCCAACGACGCCTGGGGTAAACAAGCTCCACTTTCACTTGAGCCGTCCACCTTTCTAGACAACTTAGCAAAGCAACTAAGCAAGCTATTCATGTCGTATATTTATGTGTGTACGCACCCTTCGATTCCCTTGATCATCATTCGCACTCAAGTATTTGACCTCATGCCAAATGCCAAAAATTCCCGGCTTGGCTCTCTGAATCCTCACATATCATCGCACAAACCTTATTTCTTGGCAGTGCCACTGAACTCGCCGCATCTTATCCATTCTCCCGGTGAAGATTTGGTATCGCAAGTGGTTTTGCAAGTGGTGGAGTCCTCTCTCAGTGTAAACCCAGCCAACTCCATCCGTTTGGAAACTCCCATATCGCAAAAGGCCATTAAGTCCTTGCAATCAATGCAGATCTTAAAGGGTAGTTCCAGATTTGCAAATAGTTTGGCGGCGTGGTCTCCATATGCTGATGGTGTAGTCGACATTTCTCCATTAGCCAATTCTGAAAAACATGCCACGATGTTGGAGATCACGCAAAAGACTCTCTCTCGCGACTCCAACATAGACAAATCTGAGGCTATTGCTAATCTTCGTTTCAAGGGCTCTATCAATGGCAAAATTGCCTCGCAGATCCCTTACGAAACCTTGCCCTTGCATAAGAAACCAAAAGCCAACCCCATATCCGAAATGGGATTTGAGGATTCTGAACTGAGGATTGCAAAACGAGCTCGATCCTCTTTTTCTTCTTTGGTTCCCATCAGATTTGCAGAGTTCGTTCTTCAAGAACCATATAAAGCCACGGGAGCTGATTCCTCTCAGCAAAGACACACGAACGTCAAATTGAAGTTGGTCGGAAACGATGTTTTTGCAGGATTGCACGAATTAGCCGTCAAACATAGTGACCCAGAGAAAGCCGTAGTAGATGCAAAAATCTTACCTGCTTGGCTCACGGGAGAAGAAGGTGCTGATAGTGGTTTGGTTAGAAATGGCAGGTTCCACCGAAACTAACGCATCAGCCCAATCTGCTTAAGTATGCGTCGATAGTGCTCGAGATATTTTCGTCTCGAGAACTCAAATTAGCCTTGATAGACCTCAATAATTCTGCATCTTTGCCTTGAAACGCTACCTCAGCTGCCAGTATCACATCATCGTTTTTGATGAACATCTCCACTTTTTGTAAAACCTTAAGATCCGGAGCTTTGCTGATAAATGCCGAAATCAAATGTTTTGGTGCATTATACACCACACATGTTTGAATGATGCTTTTAAATCCTATGCAAGGATTTGGATTTGCTTCCGAAACCCTTTCAAAAACAAACTTCTCGAGCTTTTCAAATTGTTGGTTTTTGCAAGTATAGTCCAACACGAGTGTCCAATATTTTTCTGCAGGAAACCGAAATTCCTTGATGACCTTAGATGCGGTCTTGAACTGGCTGAGTTGAATTAACTCGAGAAGAACATCTTTAAGAGAGTCCAACTCAAAAAAAGATTGCTTGTATATGTTTGAAAGACGAAGCTTCAAATCAAGCACTTCGAGTTGAGGGCCAATGATAGTATTGAAATGTTTGTAACTTTTGAACTCCGACAACTTGTTTTTTTGGTAGTTGTATGCTTCTTCGAAACTGGAGCTTTTTTGTTCATTCGCTTTGCGCAAAAACTTTTTCACCAGTCGTATGTTCCTTTCGGCAGTTCTTTCACCATATTTGTAGAAGGATTCCAACAGCTTGTCATCAAATCTTGCTATGTTGTTGATCCAGAATTTGCTGATGAGATCTCCGCTTATGAATAAGTTGTCATGGAAAATCTGCCTCATTTGATCATCATCTTTGAGTTCCAAGTTGGCAGTGCCCACTAGTTCGTTTTGATTGAGAATTCGGTATAGTTCCACCTTGCTCAACTTTTCGGTTAGATTTAACAAGATCAACTTGCACAAATCATAGTCACAAGTCTGAAAGCATTTGATAAGAGCAAGCTCCACATCATCTATTTGTAAGAGCTGGTTCGCTTTTTTCAAAGCGGAAGGCTCCAAATTGATCAAGAGCTTGCATAAGTCGATTCTTCCCTCCTCAAAGGCGACGTTTGAAATTTGAGACACTGAAAGGTGATTCTTGGGCAAAGTATAGCGCTTTTTGCTGGCTTCAAGGGCTTTGCCTTGAGCGGAAAACAATTTTTTGGAAATAATCTTGAAAAGTTCCAAATCCAGCATGGACATTTCCTTCTTGATTTTGGCGCAGCACCATTGAATGTATATCATCTCTTTGCATTCTTTAAGGTTCAATAGATTGACGATACTCAAAGCATCGAGATACTGAGAACGTAATAGAAGCATTTGGATGATCCGAGGCCATCCCACGGCCAGCAATTCGGTGTGGGTCAAAAAAATGCCGAATTCGGGACTTCTGAGTTGGTTCAATACCTTGATAACATTAAAAACTCGCAAGTATTCGTCGGCATCGAATCGGTCCACATATATCTTTCCAAAAGAGACAGCTTTCATGATTTTCTTCTGCCACAATGGGGAAAATTCCTCGACCGCAGCAGCAAGACACTCTTGGAGAGCCTCATTCAAAGAATCCTCACTTTTTAAGAGCGAGATGTTCGAATCTGCTTTGGATGCTTGCAGAGCCAATTTCTCGACACAATTGAGCAATATAGAAGATGGATGTGAGGAACCCACCAGGAAAATGTTAACCGACGACTCGGGTACCCTTCCTAAAAATTCGACCCTATTATTTGTGATGATCTTAAGGCCATCTTCTTGAGATTTAATGAAAGGAACGTTGAAAGAAGCGTCTCCATCACTCAACCCTTTTGAGAATGAATCAAAGTTTGGTCCTTCATACTCTATGATATCGTAGAAAAAGGAGATGGATTTCTGTCCAGGTCCAATGAGCTTAATTTCGTCTCTCAAAGATAATATAATGGCATCGCTGCCTGCCCATTCCATCATGTAAGGAGAGCTCGACTCATTTGAAGTATCATACTCCAAAAGCATCTTGTTGAAAGTTTTGTTAATGACAAAAATTTTTTGTGACTCGGAGTTCAGCAATGCTATGAAGCTGCCGTTGGCAGAAACCGACATTATCGAGAAGGGCCCGTCTGTTAGACCCTCATCAACAAGTTCGTAGGTCAAATCTGCAAACAGGACCAGAACTTTAAATACAGATTGACCATAAGCCAAGAGAAATGCGAGTGACGAATCCGTACTGTAGAGTAAGGCCCGCGAGTGCACTTTCAGTGGATCTAAGTGGGACAACGAAACCTCGTACGACGCGTAAGTCTGTAAATCTGTGAATGTAAGCAAATCCGAATGAAAGAAAACAAGGTACGGCCCCCATACTTGAGCACTAAGAACGGGTCTTTCCTGTAGATCACTCTCCAAATCTGTAATGGCACGAGAATGAGTTTCGAGCTCAGGAATTTTGGTTTTGTATGAGAGTTTAGTGAGGTTCTGAGCAGCAGAGAATTCATTGAATGTACCAACAAAGTCCCGGTAGATTCTGAACTTATTGCCTGAGAGCACAACACAGAGCAGTTCCTCGTAAAAGACAAAGTCAATGATATGATCGTAAATTGTGGAGTTATAGACGATGGACCAAAGTTTAGCACCGCTCAAAGAATATATCTCGATGACATTAGGATTGGGCAACGACTTTGTTGCCAAGGCAATGAGAGTGGTGTGTTCAGATACGGCGATTCGGTAATCCAAGTGAAGGCGGTCAATGTTCCACAGTAGCGACTCGTAGCATGGCCGAATGCTATAGTAGACATTCTGTAACTTCTGCCATGATAAACTGGGGTTTTGCATGATTTAAGAAGCGTCTTGATATAGAGGCCCTAATATGTGGAGCCAGTGTTGAGTCTTGTACTGTATCTGGTTTATAAGTGTTGCGCGGCGGTAGTCGCGCAGGCAATCGTCATTCCTCATAAACGACCAAACAGGCAATATAGATCAGATATCCACAGCTCATTAGAGAATACAAGAGCAATCCAAAGACAGATTGGGATTAGAGGCATATCATTCCAAAGTACCATATTTAGCAATAGATTAAAAGGATTATTTACCTGAGACCTTTCAATACTTCCCGATCTATTGATTACCATCAGTTACATTCCAGATTCTCATTCGATGTCTTACGTCACGCTAGTATCCACTGATGGTTTCAAATTTCTGATTCTAAAAGATGTGGCACTGATCTCACCGGTGCTTCGAAGCTCGGAGGAATTCGAAGAGGGCACAACCGGAATAATAAATTTGGACATGGATGGCGAGATTTTGGAGGTGGTGGTAGACTACCTCCATTATTTTTATAAATACAAAGATCTGGTAGATACTGAAAAAGTTCCCGAGTTCAATATCAGAACAGACCTAGCCTTGGAATTGTTGGTCAAGGCAGACTTCTTAGATATCTGAGATAGCAATAACATTGGTAAAGCGAAAAATTGCTAATGAAGCAAAAATATAGATATTGTCTAGTGTTAATATACCTCATCTTCGTAGCCTTCTTGGGTATTCGTTTTGCTGGTTAAGAGTGGTGGGGCCGAGTCGGCATAGTAGATGCGACTGCCCCGGATTTCATTATCTTCATCTCCCTCCCTATGCGAAACCACACACTGCGCTACACTCTCCTCCCATGTCACAGCTATTGAAAACGATAGAGACAGAACTTCTTGCTTTGGATGACTCAGCATCTAAATCTATGCTGAATCTAGTCGATAGTAATGAGGCCTTTTTGGCAAGCCTAAGACAAATTGAGACACAATTACAAGCTCAAATCGACTCCCTTGATCATGAAGCCCTGACGTCGGAAGTTCTACAGCAGACCGATATAATACAGCGATCCGAAGAAAAAGCTGCCAAAGAATTAGGCGAGTCTCTTGCCTCCAGAAAGCACTCCTTAGCCACCACTGACCATGAATTTGTGGACACTGAGATTAACGAGGGGCGAGTCACTCCTTTGGCGCCAATTGCTAAACTGAAGAAATCTCTTCCAGTATCGAACAAAAAAATTGACCTCGAGGACCAGACCTCATTACATCAATATCTTGAAACAGCGACTCTGTCCTGGTATAAGGACTCAATTGATGGGCTCAAGAAATTCAATACTCAGGTGACCCGGTTTCTGAAAAACGTGGTTCTGAAATTGAATATAAATTTGGATGATTCTTATACCTTTTCATTACTGCTTCCATCTTATCCCGTTAACAAACAGAAAGAGGCGGTTGACAACATCAGCAGAATACAATTACTGAATCAGGACCAATTATCAAAGAGTATCATTCTTCATTTGTTAAAAATAGGTCAGGGAAATATAGCAGAGGAGCTTTTGAAAGAATATTCCATGGATGGTCTAATAGGCCCTGATATCTTGAACGAATTTAAATTGCTCAGCGTTATTGTACATGACATTGAAACCCGCCACGACTTGACTACGGTCTTGGAGTGGCTAGAATGCAGACACCACAAGAAAGATTCAGATTTTGAGAAGATTTCTTTCAAATTTCATATGCTTCAGTTCGCTCTTCTTCTTAATCAGGGCTCGGGCAAAACTATCGACCAGACTATCTTTGATGCCTACACGTACGCAAAGAATAATTTCCCTGCATATTTTCAAAAGTTCTTGACCGAATTGTCTCCTATCATCACCTGCATTTTATTTACCTCTAGGGATAATGCCCAACTGAAGCCATATCTTACTAATTTGAGACAAATGACAGTGGAAAACTACATCTCCAGATGTGAGCAGAGCAAACGGAACACCAAAGAAACGAGATTCGTGACTCAGTTATTGGAAAACCTTCATGAAATTAATGATACTCATTTCTTGTTCAATACCCTAGCCCATGAATTTGTTACCAAATTCTGCTCAGACCTCGCCCTCTCTAGTGAATCTTCGCTCTTCCAGACAATGCTAGCGGGGTATGTCAATCTTCCCAACTTTTACAGATACAGTCACTTGCAACGAAAACTCAAACGGCCTAAGACAAGTAATTCTGATGAGGAATTACGATGTACTCCTAAGAAGGATTTACCCTTTCAAATTCCAGACAAGAATCAGTTCTTATTTAATTACCACCCGATTTTCATCTGCCCTATTTCTAAAGAGCAGTTGATGCCACTTGTCACTGTGAGCAAGGTGGCAGAGCAGGAGCAGCAGCTCAAGCTGCAAACCCTGATCTTTGTTTCCAAGAATAAGATTTTGGCACCCATGACTAACCCTGTGGTGGTATTCAACCATTGTCGTCATTTGGCCTTGAAAGACAGTGTCAGGCAGTTAACCAAAGGAGGCGCTGAGGTATTTAAGTGTCACTACTGTTACAAGAAACATAAATTACTGGAGGTTAGCGAAGCCTATTTTATAGATTTATAGATCCAGTCTGGTCAGTGTTGCGCGCAGATCATCGCGGAATTTTAAGTCCACACTTACCAAGACCCATGAAGAAAGCAGCAAAAGAGCCTGAGCTAGAACTCCTAGCGAAAAAACAATCATGTCTAGGAAATCCATGGGTGCCAATATATGAGGATGATGCAGACTTCGATGCTAGTCACTTTGCAACTGCCATGTGCCATTTGATCAAGGAGCCTAACATCAATTCCACGGTGATCCTTAGAGCGGATATTCTTGAGGAAGCTAAATACAAAAATGAAGAAGCTTCCGTTGTGATGACCTCCTCCCCGGAACTTCCAAGCTTTGAGAAAGCCAGCGCTACTGATGAACTTCTATGCAGAGACTTGTCTGATATCAAGCTTCGAAACGTGCCGCTCGACCAAAGCGCCATTCGATTAGAGCCTTCGGTATCGTACATTCGAAGAATTATTCCAAGAAACCCATACAAAGATCATATTATCAATCAAACGTGCGCTTTATTCACCGGGGAGGATTCTGCGTTGGTAGTCTATGTTCCGCATATTGACAAGCAAGATGAAGTGCCATTCTACCTTCCGCCCGTCAGCGCTGTGGGAATTCTCTATACCAAGAATCGGATTTCAATCCACTACATTCCATTTACCGAAGATAGCCAGCTTCGTAATGTGGAGGCCGCGGACCGGCCGGTGAGAATAGCTCTTCGGCTTTTACAGACGCTGAGCAAACATTCCAAGGGAGTAAAGCTAGGCTACGAGAAACGGGTGAATCACGATTTGATTGTGCCTAAAATTGCTTTTCAAAACAAGTACATCCAGTTGAAAAAGAAGTATTCCGGCCAATTGGTCAATAATTGGGTCGAGAAAACAGATCCCAAGAAGCATGTGTTCGAGGACTTGGCTGTTGCGGCATTCTTGATTGAATTGTGGAATTCTCGTTATCCAAACGGTGACATTGAGTTCAGAGACCTTGGCTGTGGAAATGGCCTACTTGTCCATATCTTAATCATGGAAGGGTTTAAGGGAAAGGGAATTGATGCTAGAGCACGCAAAAGCTGGAAGACGTACCCCAAGCAAGTACAAGAGAATCTTTTGGAGCAAATTATCATCCCAGGTGTACTCCTCAAGCCGCATCCGGCCATGGCCAGAATGGCTCCTTATATGACAGATAATGGACGGCTCTTTCAAGTGCCTGAGATCCAAACGGGTGATGTTCCTTTGATGAAATACTACTCATCTGCTAATCTCTTGGAGCTGTCTATGGTTTGCACGACCGAACAGTTCCCAGCCAATACATTTCTAATAGGAAACCATTCTGACGAGCTCACATGCTGGATGCCTTTGTTGAACTTTCCATTTATGGTGATACCTTGTTGCTCACATGCACTCAACGGCGCTAAATTTCGGTACCTGCCAAAAAAACAGGCAAAGACCGACTCAAAAAACGCATCTACGTACGGATCCTTGGTGGACCACGTGGAGGAATTGTGTCACATGATGGGTTGGGAGGCCGAAAAAGAAGTTTTACGTATACCTAGCACCAGAAATGCTGCATTGATCGGCGTGACCAAGAAAGATCAATTCAAGGGCGAGACGAGGGAATGCACCGATTTACGTGTGTTGGATATCCTCGCAAGAGAAGGCGGAGCTGAAGGGTGGGTGGAGAATCTGATGGAGTTAATGAGTAAAAGCCCAAAAAATCATTAGAGGTAAATAAGGTGAATTGCGAGTATATTTTTGCTTCTAGGGAATATTTTGCTTCAAGCGTAAATACTTGTAATAGGCTGTATTTAAGTTTTAGATATTAGCTCAGAGATTCCTCAAAATGGTCGCGCTGACTTTCGCATTTTTAGTGTATTATTAGGAAAAAGCCTAAACAACGAAACGTAAATAGGCCACCTAAAATCCAATTTTAACATCCAAGCTCTATAATTAAAGTTCGTAAATGTGTGAATATGTTTCCATTTCGTGGACTCAAAAAGCAATGAAAAGAAGTCGTAAACCAAGCGGCCCCTTCTACCAACCCTCCCCCTTGATAACCGTGATTAATAGGCTCGCATGGACGCGCGTTTTATTAAAAAACCTACTACAGCCCCACAAGAAGTTTAGCCAGCCAGAGAACTCCAAGGTCAGACCAGGCTATCCACTATGACTAGTTCTTCATCTCAGTATGTCATACAAGTTTTCTTATACTGAAGCACATACTAACCGCAGATTCCAACAGCTCGAAAAGCTTGGGGAGGGCACGTATGCTACCGTCTATAAAGGCAGAAACCGGGCTACGGGTGCCTTGGTTGCGTTAAAAGAAATCAGCTTGGACAATGAAGAAGGTGCTCCATCTACTGCTATCCGAGAGATCTCCATCATGAAAGAGCTAGACCATGAGAATATTGTCACGTTGTTTGACGTTATACACACCGAAAACAAATTAACCTTGGTCTTCGAGTTCATGGACAAAGATCTAAAAAAGTACATGGAGACTCATGGTAACAATGGTGCCCTTGATTTGGTTGTGGTCAAGCTGTTCATGTTTCAGCTCTTGAAGGGCATCATGTTCTGCCACGATAATTATGTTCTTCATCGGGATCTCAAGCCACAGAACTTGTTGATCAATAACAAGGGCGAGTTGAAGATTGGCGACTTTGGCTTGGCCCGTGCATTTGGAATCCCTTTCAATTCTTTTTCCAACGAAGTGGTTACTTTATGGTATAGAGCTCCCGATGTATTGTTGGGTTCTCGCTCATACACTACCTCAATCGATATTTGGTCTGCAGGGTGCATTTTTGCTGAAATGTGCACAGGCAAGCCGTTGTTTCCAGGGTCAGCTAATGATGACCAATTGAACAAAATTTTCCGTTTGATGGGAACTCCTAATAACAGAACATGGCCTGGTGTCGAAAAGTACAGCAACTTCAAGCAAAAGTGGCAGACATACGTACCGCAAGATTTGCGATCCATCATCCCCAATTTGGATGCCATGGGCTTGAATCTATTGAATTCATTATTGAAGATGAATCCAGAGGATCGAATTACGGCCAGACAGGCATTACAACACCCATGGTTTTATGAGATTGCAAATCCCAATCCCTTGATGCAGACTTTATCGGATCCATATCAGCAAAATCACCAAAAACCCCTTCAGCATCCAAACCATAACCATTGAGATTATTATAAGACAAGAAAATGATCGCTTGCGAGCAATGTCTAGAATTGAAGTTACATAGAGTAAATTGTTCTTCGATATGAATGTGTGTAAAAATTCAAAATGCTAAATTAAGTCGAGAGACATGACCCCTCCAACTTTGATGACGTGGTCGAGAAGCTCTGGAATTTGCAATTCTTTGAGCACTTGCCAGATTTGCTCAGCATGGCTTGGCTCGTCCATGCGGTATTGAGACGATAGAGTATCCCGAACTAAATCGAACAACTCATCATTTATTTGCTGCAAAGGATGAGATGTTCGGTCTTTCTCAGGTGTTGAACTCAATTTTCTTCTACATGACTCGAATGTCTTTAGAAGATTGATGACATCCCTGGAATCCAAAGAGCTGGTGTCTAGAAGTTTTGTAAGCGCAGTGTAGATTTCAAGATCGATCTCTCGATTATCTTGAAATACTTTTGAAAGTAATGCTGATGCGCCCAAAACCTCCGTCTTATATAATTCATGAATGGTGAGCAATTTGCGTACGTTTCCGAGTGACGAGTTCTTGATTCTTCCGAAATCTTGAGTCAGACTTTTGATTTGAGGAACGAAGTTCAGTAATCCATTTTCTTGCCTGAGCTCAGCGAGTGACAGCTCAGCCTGCTCCAAAAGATCTTCAGCAATTTCATCCGATATTGAGCCCATGAGTCGGTCGGATTCGTTTACCAAACTCACAAATTTATCGAGAATCGCGAGCCTCCACTCCAAATATTTTGCCCTATATTTTTGCTGGTCACATATACTCGAGGAGTCCGTTAGAGCTCCACCAAAGTTTCTGTGAATCAGGCGGACGATTTTTTCATCGACAAAGAGAAAATCAAAAACACGCAGGTCTATGGCCCAGCCAAGACGTGTCGTGGCTAAGGGCACGTGGAGGAGCCTGTTCATTATAATAGAACCTTGATATTCTTCTGGAAGAAGCGACGCAGAGTCATGAAATCTTGTTTCCCAGGAAGCCACGTCCACGCCTTCGTTAAGATTTGCCACGAAGTTTGCCTTTATCACCAAGTCAATTATCCATTTATTTCTTGAGGGCGATAGTAGCTGACTTAGGGAGCGACACGTGAGTGGGAGTGAATTATCCTTTCCAATGCCAGCGATGCAAAAAATCAGTATGAGAATCTCAGGAGGCAAATCTGTAAGCTTCTTAGCTTTTGATGGTCCAGATGTTTGAAAGAGACAAGTGACAGTTGTGGGCCTAGAGACTTTGAAAACAGGCTTAGCGAGTAGGTCAACAGAAAAACTTTTGGACGGAAGTATGTTTTTTCGGCGTCGCTTTATATTTATCTTGTGCCCCACAGAGATGAACCCCATGGTGGGTGTTAGGTCGCAAGACTGCTAGGCAACGATGAGCTTCGCGATACAATCTGCAGGAAATTGCAACCACATCTCATTAGGATGGAGTAAGGTCAAGATTTCTTAAGCATCTAGGATTTAGCTGATTGAAAACTTGAGTGCTTTTATATATAAACAAATTGTTCAATTGAGTCTATACGCTTAGCTTAGAACTTACCAGAAGCTTTTGCTTTGAACTGATCCTCGGTCACACCTGCTCCCATGGCTGCAGTAGAGGTGACACCTCCAGACACCATCTTCAACAAAGAGTCAATGTACTCAGCACCCGACCACTTCTGGTGCTTAACAACCTCGACACCGAGATCAATCTCGGGCTTTTGCACTTGCTGACCGTATGCCTTCATTCCGATCTCTGCGTAGTTCTTGGCAAACGAGTCCACGGCTAAGGCTGTAGTGTGCAAGCCGGCTAAAGTGATGAATTGCCAGACATATCCCAACTTAGCAAGTCTCAGAATGTAGGTCTCTTGGTCAGAGGCGCTCATAGCAGAGTTCCAGTTAAAGGATGGGGACAAGTTGTATGCCAACCATTGGTCTGGGTACTTGCCCTTGACACCTTCGGCAAACTCCTTGGCCTGAGCATAGTCTGGTAAAGCAGACTCCATCCAGATCAAGTCTGCATATGGGGCGTATGCTCTACCTCTCATGACAGCACACTGAGTTCCACCAATGTATCTGTAGTAGCCCTCTCTAGTTCTGGCGGCGTCCCAGTTGAAGTAAATGTCCTTGCCCAAGATCTCCTTTGCAAGCTTTCTAGCTTCTTTGTGCGAAGTCTCAGTCAATGGGCCGACCTTTTCGGTGAACTTGGCAATGGCTTGGTCCTTGTTGGAGATAGAGGAAGCCTTGATGGCATCAATAACAGCTTCGGAGAATAACTTGACGCCAGCTTTCTGATTCCAGTCAGCCTCAATGTTGGCCAATTTATCACCGTTCAAACCAGAAGCCTCAGCCTCAGCCATTAAGGCAGCCAAGTCTGGAGAGTCTGGGTTAGTGGCACCGGCCACAAAGTAGTGGTCTCTGTGGTCAATGGTGGAAGTGATCAAAGTGGCTGCTTCCGAGTCAGTTCTTGCCACAGCCAACAAGTTGGATCCGCAGATGTCTGCAGAGGCTCTGATTGCCACCAATCTGTTAATGTGTTCCTGCACAGGAACCAACACCTTACCTCCCATGTGACCACACTTCTTGGTACCTGGGGCCTGATCCTCAATGTGAATTCCGGCAGCACCTCTCTCGATAAACAATTTGGTTAACTTAATGATAGCAGTCAATCCACCGTGTCCAGTATCGGCGTCAGCAATGATGGGTCTCAAGTAGTCAATGTATGGGGTCTTCTCCCTCTCCTCTTTGGTCATTTGCAAGCGCTCAGCTCTCTGCTTTCTGTCGTGGAAAAGCTGGGCGAACCACAAGTGCTCAACCTTATTTGGGACAGTGTCGTATGGGTAGTCTGCCAAATCTGGGGAAGGCTCATTAGAAGTAGAAGCCGTGGAAGAACATTGCCATCCGGAAACGTAGATGGAATCAACGTACTTGGCCATTTGAGAAACTTGAACTGGGTCCAAAGCTCCAAAGGTGAACGAAGCAGTCTTGTTCTTGTCATGATCCTTGACGAGCTCGTACATCTTGTCTGCTTGCGTTGAGGATGGGTAGCTGATTTTGAGAGATCCTCTCTTGCCAGCGATTTCCTCTGCGGTGTAGATACGTTTGGTTTTGCTCCAACGAGGTTGAGACCACCATTGTTTAAGTTCGGCAACTTGGTCCTGAAAGAACTTGTCTTCGTCGTCAACGTTGATTTTGGTGTAAGGCATCTTGTAGCTAGATTAAATAGCGAAATCAAATATAGCGAGGTTGAAAAGTTTGATGCTAATAAAAAAGGGGCAAGATTGGGGAAATCTCACCTCACTTTATACTGCAAGAATTCTCGCAATTACCCCAGACTTTTTGTGTAGCGACTCCGCTTTCCCGTTCGGTACCTCGGATATACGGAGACAAGCCATGTGCAGTCTGCACCACACCCCGGACAGGGTTAGCTTTACATTGCACCGTCCTAATTCGAACAACTGTATTTCATTCTGTTATAGATTCTCCCTAAATAGCAATAGGAACCAGTAACGGTTACACCGCTTTGTTCAGGTGTAATTTTGGCTCCAGTAGGTCACTTTTCACGTTCAGGAGGAAGTCTGCACACATGCCGCGCTTTCCTGGGGTACTGTGAGCATACCGCGCCCGACGTCGGGCCCGTAACCCTCCATTCGACCGAGGACCGAACAAATGGTCCTTTTTTCCTCGGAGCTCGGAGTTTCGCGTGCACGTTATCGGACGTGCGTGTGATGAGTCAGCAGCAGATATTAGCTTTTCATTTTTTAGACCCTACTGATTTTGGCTCAGGCTTAAGTAGACAATAACTTTCTGACGTGACCTCGTTCTAAGAAGCAATGTGTATGGTCATTTTAATGTGAAGTCAAGTAGTATATTTGAGTTTTTGCTATTTTTAAAACATCAATTCTTCAAGAAGGCAACAGTGTCTGAAAGGCGATATTTCTATTAAAAGATTTGCAGTTTTATAAGATATATCTTTAAGGGATTATATGCCTTCTCACAACCCTATGCACAATATTAATTTTCTACTGCTCGGAAAATTTATACCTCCACAACAATCTTGCTCTCACCGATGGCGTTGTGCACATAAGCATAAAACGGCGGAAGCGGTCGTAACATGGTTTAGCGAGACAATCCCGTATACACTAACTATCTTCAATTTTGTCAAGAGAAACATCAGGCAGGATTAGAAATTTATAAAAAAGAAACATCAGACTGCATCAAACCTTAGTCTGTGGAAATTTCGCAATTACTCCATTCACCATTAAATCATTCTTCAATAACTTGCGATATCACATAGCCACCAAGACAAGTATCTAGCATTGCAGAAACTACCAGCAAACCCAGCATTGCATATTTGAAATACCTGCATTTATACAAAGAGAGCATAAACGACTCACTCATCTCCTTTTAACTCATTGTGAATTTACCTGGATATGTTTGAGTCTCTACTACCCAATTATACCACAATATTGGAGGTGCTTCCAGATCTCAAGGCTGTGACGAACTTGCTCATTTCTTTGGCACCACTATATACATATGGAACCGCCAGTTACGGCATTTATAAGAAAAAGACATCGGTGGGTTTCTCCATCGATATCTGCGCCACAATGCTCATGTCGTCGATCCTCAAGATCTTCTACTATTACATCTCGCCTTATGAGAATTCCTTGCTCAACCAGGCCATTGTCATGGTATTCATCCAATGTGTTTTGTTAAAAGTGTCTCTTAAGTTTCGCCCTGTCAATTATAACCCGGACTCCTTGAAGCCATTACCAGACATATTGGAAAATTTGGCCAACGCGCCAAAACTCGACTTTTCTCTGAGTCTGTACGATAATCCACAGCTCTACTCCACATTTTTCCAGTTGTGTTTGACATATTTGCGGGCTTATTTCATATTCTTGGTTAAACCATTTGACGTTTATTATAAACGGCCTTTTCTTTTTTGGCAATGGATCGAGGAGAGACGCTACTGGAGATTCATTCAGTATTTCGTGCTCTCATTCTCTGTACTCACGCTTGTTCTACAGAAATCCGCCTGGTTTAATTCATTTCTTGGATCCCTAGGCCTTTTCATCGAGGCACTTCTTCCGTTACCCCAAATTCTTATTCTCATGCGGTTGAAAACGGTCCAGAACTTCAAGCTGATTCTCCTAATTTCCTGGCTCGGGGGAGACTGTATGAAGCTCATATACCTTTTTTATGGTACTAACGACATATCGTTGGTTTTCATTATTGCTGCATTCTTTCAAATGTTTCTAGACATTGTGATTTTGGGCCAGTACATTTACTTTGCTAGGCAAGATTTCAAAGACAGTATCCAGACCATTCCCACCTACGAGATGAGCGAGATTCCAACCCATTAATTGGCATAATGAGGAGCATGGCTATATGTAGTTATTTCCTCTAACGGGTTGTACTTCTTTAGTGAAGGGTTGACTAAATCCTTATTGTTATACATAACATATACGCATTTTTTATATGCATTTCTTCGTTCATTGTAAATCTATGTACAGAGCTTATAATTAAAATTGTTGAAACCAAACACCATATAAAGAGCATCGGATTTATACCAGAATGTACTCCACGTTCTCTTTGGCCTCATTTATGAGATCCAAAGCCTCTTGCCCACCTAAGCCATGCTTAACCTTTATGTGACGCGAGAGAGCATCGCCACGAGAAAATGTCTTCAGCTTGCCGTTACCTTGTCCGCCATTGAAACGACCTTCGCAAATCACGCATCTGAATATTTTTTTCTTGGATGCATGAATTGTTTCTTGATGACGAATCAAATCATATGGTCGACTAAACTGCTTGTTGCACGGCTTGTCGGTCATAGGATTGATCAAATCGCATTGATGGTTTGGGTTTGTGGCTGAAATTTCGGCGGCTGTTTGATGGTGCTCTTCGGTAAAGTTTTTGGGGTCAAATGTTTCGACGCCCTCTCTATACTGTGGAACATCATCAAACAAAAGATCACTATTCACAGGTTCAATCTCATTGTCTTCTAGTTGCATGTCTATGCTATCAATGGAGTTAACTTTGCACACGTCGAGATCAAATTCTTGTGGGCTTTGGTTAGAAGTTGGAGTGATCTTCATGAAAGCTTCTGGACCTGGCGAGAAGTTGCTAGGTAAGCTTGAAAAATCCAAGACATTGTCCTGATAATCATCCTCGTCTTGGAAGTAATTGTCATCGTCGGTGTCTTCACTCATTATCTCAGCATCCTCAGCAAAGTCATCATGCATAAGGTAATCACCCTCGAAGCCAGGAACAGGGTACTCGCTAGGTTGGACAGTGTCCAAGTCATTATTCGTAATTAAAAGAGAGCTGTCTAATTCGCTCTCAGTGTTGAAGAAGTTTTTGCCGTTCATTAATTGCGACGGCTGGATATCAGTGTTGAACAAGTAAAAGTCGTCATCTTTTTTCGACTGGGCGTCATGCGTGTCACTGATGGTGGTAATCCTGCTTCTCCTGAGAGGGTTGGGTGTCTTTTGGACAGACTCTGGCCTAATGTAATTCGTTTGCTGTGGTTGGGGTATTTGTTGTTCGTAAAGATCTGGAGATGCATATGATGCGAATGGAGAAATCTTTTGAGATTGTGTATCGACGCTGTAGGAGCCATATGAGTCAAAATTCACTGGTTGTTGCATTTGATTGACAGCATTGCTCGAGCTGTTAACTCTATTGTAATGCTCCATGAAAGAATCAGGGATATTTAGCAAGTTGGAAAGACTGCTATTAGTGGCTCCCAGAGTCATGGATGGATTGTAATTGTTGGAAAACGAGCTCTGAGGTGTAGCTCCGACAGGAGCTGGAAATGAATCTTCATCCATGAGATTGCTCATTGACTTCTTCAAAGGTAACACTGCCAAAGAGGTCATGTCTTTGGAAATTGTTTGTTCTGGTGTAGGACGATTGAAAGCAGACAAATTGAAGTCACTTAGATAGCCAAGCAGCGTAGAGTATAACTACTTGGGTCCTATAAAGATATCTGCTTGATGGTAGCAAATAAACTTATTTCTGCAACGAAATAGGGAGACTGTAAACGAAGCAAAGGTTTAATTAGTGTTGTCTCGGATTTGTAATGCGGGATGCAAATTTGGTGTAAGTCAGAAAAAAGGGAAAATCGATGAGTCTGAAACGGCGATCTGGTGGCAATATATATCTGCGTTTGCGCAGAGATTACTAATTGGGTCAGGAGGTGCATGTGGGCAGTGCGTGAGGGAACGGATCTGGAATAGCTCAATTACCTCCGAACAAGCGCCGTGCCAGATAAACAAAGGGGGAAGAATTAGCTTGATATTATATTTGAAGCTAGATATTTATACGAAGGTGAAGTAAGACAAGTTTGAAATTGAGATGAAACGAGTAAAGTGAAACAATTTCAACGCAGCATTCAAACTTGCTTTTGGTTGCAGAACTGAGCTGTTACTGACAGGCGCAATTCGGTTCACAGTGATACGGAGTCAAAGGTTGCTATACATATTGAGATGAAAAAAGGGATTAATCAGCATCGTACTTCATAATTACACGGCTGGCGTTATATTTTTTTTTTCTTTTTGTGGAAACTAGATGACGTGGCCGAACAATATGTTTCAGGAGACGGAGAAAGTGCGGACTTAAACTATTCGCAGGATTTGTTCCAGGAGGTTCCAAATTAGTGCGGCATCGTTTACGGAATCCCAAAGCCACATTCAAGCGCGAGCTTCGGTGATTCCAGATCGGGACAGCTTTCGCACCCTCGTGAAGCTTACGATAAGCGTGCAGTAGGAATATTGTTATCAGGCTTCAATGAAGCAAATTTGATTGCTAGTTTGGGGGTGTGCACATAGACAACATAGACAATATAGACAACATGAACTCATTTGTTGCTTATCTTAAGGCTACGTTGGTGGGGATTTTTGAATCTCTTTAGGAAAGCCTATTGTTGTCTATTGTGGCCTGCTGTAATGGTATGTCTCGTGGATTGAACGGCCACAAACTGTTGTCAAGAAGGTTTTTTTTTTCCGGAGTTTATGACTTCTACCGATCGGGATGTCTGACCGGAAAAATCTTCTATAGGAGGCCTTCTTATCAGGGAACTTTTTTTCAAGTAGGAATCCTGACTTTCGTTTTTATGAGATAAGATCTAGAAACAGGAAAAAAGCCGTTGACTTAACATTCCATAATGCACGCAGTTTCGTTGCTTGCCATGCACGAAGCTCATCTAGGTGAGTCACGGCGACCGCAGGATCGGGAGCCGCATTACATGCAAGATAAGATCAGTATGGCCAGATGAATGAGAGGTACTGGCCTGGAAGCCCCACTGCTAGACCATCAGCCATACACACCACATTAAGTATGGCCCTCCTGCTCCACCTTAAGAATACCTTTCTTGGCCAACTCCTCGTCAAGCCAATAATAATTCCCGATGACATTTCCCAGGTCGTCAAGCTCAAACACTAAAGGGACACCGGTGGGCGCATTAATCTTGCTGATATCCTGATCATTGACCCCACAAAAATACTTTATGAGACTGCGCACAATGGAACCGTGCGTGACAATAAGCACGGTTTCGTTGTTTTGCAAAATGTGCTTTTCAATCACCTCAGATTGGATGAACGGAATCAATCGTTCCATGGCGAGCTTTAACGACTCAGCGCACGGAATTTGGTTTCGGTCCACCTTGTCATACTTTTCATCGATTGACTGGTCATTAGTGGCAGGCGGAGGTACAGCATTAAAATCACGACGGAAGTACTGGTATTTATCTTTACCGTACTCTAAGAACACTTCGTTCTTGTCTCTTCCTTGAAACGAGCCATAATGGCGCTCATTCAAACGCCAGCTCTTGATGTGCTCAATCCATAACCGCAGGATGGTTTCAAGGATGATATAACCGGACTTGATGGTCCTTTGAAGTAACGATGTGTACATGATGGTGGGCTTGATATTGAACTTTTCTAGAAGCTCTCCTGCATGCTGCGCTTCTTTCTCACCCTTGGCAGATAGAGGAATGTCTATCCAGCCACAAAACTTGTTCTCATGGTTCCATTGTGATTCTCCGTGGCGAAGAACTATGAGTTTATGCATGGATGGCGAATCCGATTTGATGAATTGAGAACGAGTGAGATAGCAGCGGGTCACGTGATGCGCGGACTTGGATTTCATGCACTTACAGGGTTCAAGCCATGGAACGAGACAGCAACTCTGTGGATGCAAGGGAATGTGCGACAGTGTTAGGAGAAAGAGAGATACAAAGAGTCGAGCTTTGCTGACTAACTCTTGGGCCAACTCCATCACATTTCGTATACCGGAATTAGGATTCTGAAGTCAGCCCGATTGATAATGGGTCAATTCAACCCAAATTTATGTCTTTATCGGTGGCCATTAATCTTCGTGGCCAATCTTTTTGATTTTCCTGAATTAGCATGTGGTCTGGGTTCTCCACTTGAATGCGCTGACTATGTTGTAGTCATCGACGGTCGGGCGTGCATACAAGTTGTTGTGGCTGCAGAAGCGATGGCTTATCTGAGATATGCGCCGCGGTATACAGGACATATGACTTTTATTGCCAGAGCCGGCCCTAAGCCATGCTAGTGAAAGGATTAAAAAGGTCTATGGGAGGATCTTTTTTTTTTTTCGTGCTGTGTCACTTGCCCTATTCTTGGTCCGAGCTTTGGGAGCATGGTGGGCATTGTCTTATGTGCAGGAACATGTAACATTGGCAGAAAATGCAACGTGGTGGCAGCAGATAAAAACACCAAACAAGACGCCGTGAGTCTAGCCAATACTTTTTTCATTACTCATCTCATTTGACTGAATTTCTGAATTCCTTTCGGAAACAATCCTCACTAGCCCCTATATTGCCTGACCCAGATCTAGACCTGCCATATCTGTTCCCCACCCCGCGATGTCCAGCACTCTTCAAATTAACACTAAAGTGAGCATTCCCCTCACTATCATTCACAGCCCCGACATGCCAGCACCATCAAAAATCTCCGAACGGCCTTTCACATGGAATGAGGTCGTACAGCTCGTCAAATCCAACGAACTTGAAGCGTTTGCTAGATCTAAGCTGGTCACAGAAAAGTATATTGCATTCAAAAAGGAATTGAAGCAAAACAACACGACAGTCTTTAAACATCTTGTGACCAACTCTCTTGAGTGGGCAACACAAAATGAGGTGGCTGGTCTCAAGGATGCAGATATTCGGATTCAAAGTCTGGGACACAAACTTTTCGAAGACTCTAGCGACTTGAAGGTGATCAAAAACGACTTTCCTTATTATTTCGAAAATGATGTTTCCCATCTTTGTCTCTGGAGCAAAGTAAGGATTGAGTCAGACAAAAATAGCATGATTGGTGACATTTCCCCAGAAACTCGAGAACTCATTGAGTCATACGTGCACAAGGTGTTCGTGGAGGATCTTGGCGTACCCCGGGAAAACTTGGTTTGGTTCCGCAATTGGGAAGCATTGCAAAGCGTCAGAGAAATCAGCCACGTGCATGTTTTGATCAAAGGAATGACTTCACAGCAGCTTTCTCAGGTATTAAATTAGCTTTTCAGCTTCATTTTAGATGATACCCGAAGCTGAAAGCAGGTCTAGCGGGGACCGAAGCAATATAAAGAAATCAGGTGATTGAGTGAATTTATTGAGGAAGAAATGAAGTGATTAATTGATTATATTGACAAAGTGACAAATTAAATTAATTTATTTTAGTGACAATATGAAAGTATAAAAGTGTGAATTAGTAAATATTATTTAGCGTGAGGTTAAGTGCAGTATATAGTATAGACCAGGGTGCAGTGAATTAGAAGTGGTGTGTAACATAGAGAAAAACAAAAAATGAAGCGAAAAAAGTAGATAGTGAATTAAATGAAAAAAAATGAAAAAAGTGAATTATTAAGGAAATGAAGAATGGAAAAAAAAAATTAAAAATCCTTATACTCTCTACACTCAGCTCATAGCTGCATAATTTCCATAAACGTAAATTATAATATACAGATAACCCAAAGAAGCCCAGCTTAACCTCCGAAACCGTACAAGGTTCTACCTTGTCTCTTCAAAGCGTAGACGACATCGAGAGAAGTAACAGTCTTTCTCTTGGCATGTTCAGTGTAAGTGACAGCATCTCTGATGACGTTCTCCAAGAAAGACTTCAAGACACCTCTGACTTCCTCGTAGATCAAAGCAGAGATACGCTTGACACCTCCTCTTCTGGCCAATCTTCTGATGGCAGGCTTTGTAATACCTTGAATGTTGTCTCTTAAGATTTTTCTGTGACGCTTAGCACCACCTTTTCCAAGACCTTTTCCTCCTTTTCCTCTACCAGACATTGTGAATTTATTTAGTAGTTGTTGATGTCAAAAAAAAAAGTTACGTTGGGTGCGGGAGGGATTTTATATATCAGCGAATGCGAGCTCCTCCTTCCCCGTTGCGTCCGCAAATGAGAGCTCTGATGCAGGCCGAAGTTGCCTTTCTTTTCTCGCCCTCAAATGTGTCTTTTTTGGCGTGCGATATTTTCTGCGCACGCCAAAAGCGCTTAACTATGGTCATTTCGCGATTATGTGCGACTTTTTGCCCACTACTTTCTTTCGCGCGCGAGAAAAGTGGGTCAGGGAGCGTGCTACTTTATACACACTTTCCCTGCACATCCTAGCACGCGCACCATTCGTCTTTTGGGCCTCGCCGCGCTCTTACTCTCCAGATATTATCTCTTTTCTACTTGTAAGAGCCGCAACTGTGTGCAGGTGCTGTATGATGCGCCATCAATCTAATATATAAATTCCCCACGCTTTCCTGCTACTATTTTTTTTTTTATCACATCTTCATTCACAATGGCTAGAACAAAACAAACAGCAAGAAAGTCTACTGGTGGTAAGGCCCCAAGAAAGCAATTGGCTTCCAAGGCTGCCAGAAAGTCTGCCCCATCTACTGGTGGTGTTAAGAAGCCTCACAGATATAAGCCAGGTACTGTTGCCTTGAGAGAAATCAGAAGATTTCAAAAGTCTACTGAACTTTTGATCAGAAAGTTGCCATTCCAAAGATTGGTCAGAGAAATTGCTCAGGACTTTAAGACCGACTTGAGATTCCAATCCTCTGCCATCGGTGCTTTGCAAGAGTCCGTTGAGGCTTACTTGGTCTCCTTGTTCGAGGACACCAACTTGTGTGCTATCCACGCCAAGAGAGTTACCATCCAAAAGAAGGACATTCAATTGGCCAGAAGATTGAGAGGTGAGAGATCGTAAGTGTCCTGGTGCTGCTTCATTTCTCTCCTTGTATTATTTTATGTCTGTATATTAGAAATCAACGTTATCGGAATTAACTGTAGCCACATGCGCAACTAGCCAATGAATTAGGAATAAGAATACATATATTGAGTTTCTCTCTATTAAACTTAGACATCACCACAAAACGAAATAGGTTTTTTTTAAGAATTTGTTTTTTTAAGAATCCAATTTTAATTTAATACTATTTTCATCACCCAGTCTCAACTTAGAATGGGTACACATTAGGCTCACTTCCCGGAACTAAGCCACTCTTCTCCTGTGCTTCAGCAGCTTCCTTTAAATATGGCAAAAGAGCATCCTTGAAAATGTCGTAACCCCGGTATTCCTTGACGTCATCGGTCCAACTCTCAATTCCATTAAGCAATCTGCGCGGAATGTATGGTTCGCTGCAGATCTCCTTGATGGGTGCAAAATAAGTTCTGATGGTAAATACAACAGCTCCACTGCGGGGCAATCTACGCAAACTTTGGCGTTCACTTCGATAGTAGCATTGCTCTGCGGTCTGTGCCGGACTGGCGGTGTACCAGCCAACATTTTCGTTGCTCTCTTTACCAATTGATGAGGACCACGCCAAATTATCATCAGTCTGAATGAAATAATTATTTCTCACCACAGGTTTGTCACAAGTCAAACGTGTGAAAAATTTGGTCATTCCAGTTTGTAACTTTTCCCTGTATTTAGGAACATCACCACTATAATGAATTTCATTAAGTGACATGCCATATTTATCTTTAAACCGCCAGAATCCAGGCAAAATGATGGCTCCAGCTTTCAAGTAGTAATTACCATCTTCGCCCTCCATCATAATAGCTAGATCGTCCTGAACCATCTTGCCTGCCATCAACATAGGATCCTCCTTTACTTCGTTTTGGTTGCAGTTCTTAAACACAAATACCTCACCAGTGAGGAGATTTTCTAGACCATTATCGAGCTGACGGAAAAGCGAAGGATACCTATTAGGTAAGTAATTCCAAAATTCTTCAAGCAATTCGAACGCAGCGGCTCTGGCTTCAGGTTGAGTTCCGTAGACATCATTTCCCAATTCATTGGCGCGTTTGACTTTATCATTGTGATATTTCATCCACTCATTATCCAACTCAATCCATGAGTCCCATTCCATGTTACGAATACCCATGGTGATATTATAGCGGTCTTTGAAAGCTCGGTAAGGAAGTGGCTTTGTTTTGTTGACGTCCCAGTTGGGAAACACTGGCGGAATTGGAGCCTTGAAATCTTCAGGTGTCCAGAATCCCATTTTCCTATTTTTGTTCAGAACTGCATTGGTGGGTTTTGGCTTGCTAGCGCGCAGTTTGTTGGCGTAGGCTGCAACAAGAGCCAAGAACGCGGCGATGTAGAGGTAGTGCTTTGGCTGGAGTAATTCGAGGACTTCCATGACGCAAAAGAATAAATATGGGCGAGATATTTATAGATCTTGATCTTAATCTTGGAAATAAATCGTTGATTTTTTAATGTTTCTTTTGCCCAAACAGGATCTTAGCCAAAATCCACTTGAATTTTCAATCCTTGGCCTGGCAATTTATCCCAGCAAATTCCCGCATTATATGGTAGTCCATGTTATCAGCGCGGTCTGGCGCGCCCGAAGAGGAAATGATATCCAAGTGGCCCCGCGAAAAATGCACCGAAGCAGGTAGGCCTATCATTGCCAAAATGATCGTTCGCACCCGCGCCAGAGACATCACGTTTGAAGACTCAAGCTGGAGGTAGGAAAGCAGCAAAAAGAGCCACCTGGATGATATTCCAAAGAATGAAATATGCGAGCGCAGCCCTCGCCCACTTTTGTTCGTGCATATTGCCTTGTGTCGCCAAACCTGCCACTAACCAGTATAAAATGGGTAAGAATGTATGTACGCGCGTGACAATCTGCACGTGCCAAAACAAGCACTGGAGAAAGAGATATGTAGCTGTGACCACTAAAATTGGAACCACTCGAGCTACTGGATACATGTATGCAAAATAACGCACACTGATTGCCAGCAAAACAACTGTGGGTGCAGCAAACATAAAATTGGGCAAGTTGCCCATAGTCCAATAGTTCAAGAAACCATTGTTCCAATAGTGCGCCTGCGCATAGGCAAAAAGCGATGGTACACGAGAAAGACACCATTCTCCACGATCTGTACCGTGGCATACATAATAGTATCCGTGAACCTGAATGGCCACAAATGATGCACCTAAAATCAGCCCGGTAATCAAAGGCATTTTGTATCCAAACCCGGGTACTGCACACAAGTCGTGGATATACACGAGTCCAAGTAGTAAACAATTAGCACGAAGCCCGAAAGCGAGCGCTGCGAAAAGCCCACTACCGACGTAAAGACATATAAATGGCAATTGTTCCTGAAATTGTTCCTGCAATAAATTTTCCCCCATCTTCTCGTTATAGGACAATTTTTCTTTTTTCGGAATGGAATACTCATCACCATGTACAGAACTGTCCTTTCCGTGATTTGTGAGTCTGTTAATGGCGAGCTCTCGTGTATAGAGGCATGTGAAGCTGCACAAAGAAGCCGCCGACTCCGAATACGGCGCCGTCATAAATGCAGCTGCAGGGGAACATATGAAAAGTATCAGCGATGCCATGGCCATGCGACGCCAGGAAAAGATGCGGGCGTTAATGAACGTTGCCTGCGTATAGTAGTAAAGCACCACAGCAGCACCAAAATGACACATATTGTTGAGAAGGGTGGCGAAAAGAAGTCGGGAGTAGAATGCTGTTTTTGTATTGGCGGGGATATGCCGTATGATGCGCCACCAGAGAGGACAGAAGACAAACTGATGCTCGTATTGTATATCATTGACAAAAAGATCACTAAAGTAAACAACATCCCAAGTGACCATTTTCTCCAAAAAATGGTCGGTAAGCCATAGACTGGATTTCGTCAAGAGCGAATTTAGCCACGGACTGGCGAAGTGAAATGTCACGAAATCAGCCTTCTGAGCAGTGTATTTTTCAAGAAGAATCTTGGACAGAACGTCAAATTGACCTGGTGTAAAAACAATAATGAGTGCTTGAACCAATTTGACCAACACGAATATCGAAAGGAGCCGAGAAATTACCCGTGGAAGCTCCATTGTGTTCTGCACTTAAACGCTGGATGTTTCGCTTGTGAGACTGAGTAATGCGATGGACCTGTGCGTCACGTGCTTGGAAACACTCTACAGCTGGGATCCGTCCACGAGTGACGTTCCATAAATAAATAAATGTGATTATATTCGCGATGCGATTCAGGGAACTGGGAAAAAAGAGACTAAATTGTAGATATAAATTAATTACTTCTTGCCGAATTGGGCACCAAAGCTGCCGATAATACCTTCGACAGACTGAGGGTTGGACAATGTGGAGATATCTCCCAACTGGTCTGCTTCATTAGACGAGATCTTACGCAAGATTCTTCTCATGATCTTGCCCGATCTGGTTTTGGGCAAATCCTTAACAATGATCACAGACTTTGGAGCAGCAAAGGGTCCGATGTGTTGTCTGACGACCAAAACCAACTCCTTTCTGAGAGCGAAGGCCTCGTCAGAGTTCTCGTGGTTCTCGATCTTGGCGGCCCATTCATCCTTTAACGCAACAAACGCAATCACAGCTTGTCCGGTCAAGTCATCGTTGATACCCACAACAGCGGACTCCGAGACTCCTTGGTGCTCAATCAAAGCGGCCTCAATCTCGGCGGTAGACAATCTGTGGCCAGAAACGTTGACAACATCATCCACTCTACCTCTGATCCAGTAGAAACCATCGTGATCTCTGGCGGCTCCATCTCCGGTGAAGTAGTAGCCTGGGTAAGGTCTCAAGTAGGTGTCCATGAATTTTTGGTGGTTGTTGTACACTGTACGGGCCATGGAAGGCCAGGTATTTTTAATGGCCAAAACACCCTCCACGTCGTTGCCGGAAATTTCAACTCCACTGACTGGGTCAATGAGACAAGTGTCGATGCCGAAGAATGGGAGAGAAGCGGAACCGGGCTTGTTGGGTGTAATACCAGCGATTGGAGCGATAAAGTGTGAGCCGGACTCGGTTTGCCAGTAGGTGTCGGTAACATGGCATTGGCCCTTACCCACGTGAGTGTTATACCACTCCCAGATGTCGGGAGAAATTGGTTCACCCACGGAACCCAAGGTTCTCAAAGAAGACAAGTCATACTTCTCGATCTCTTGTTCACCGGACTTTCTCAAAAGACGTAATGCGGTGGGTGCCGTGTAAAAGTGAGTGACCTTGTGCTTCTGGATGATGTGGAACAAACGGCCAAAGTCGGGGTAAGCTGGTGTACCTTCAAACACAACAGTTGGAACACCCAAGAGCAAAGGTCCGTAAAGGGCATAGGTGTGACCCGTGATCCATCCCACGTCTCCGGCGGTGAAAAGGGTGTCTTCAGGTTGGATGTCGAAGATGTATTTGGTAGTGAGCGCAGCACCAAGCAAGTAACCACTGGTGGTGTGCACAACACCCTTTGGAGTACCGGTGGAACCGGACGTGTACAACAAGAACAATGGATCCTCAGAGTTGACCGAAACAGGAGGACAGTAGCCGGGGAATTTCTCGGCCTCCTCGTGCCACCAGAAGTCTCTTCCAGGAAGGAAGGCCACGCCGTCGTTTCCGGTACGCTTGTGCACTAAAACCTTCTCTACAGAAGGACAGTCGACCAAGGCCTCGTCACACAACTTCTTGATGTTGATGGTCTTACCTCCACGCTTACCCTCATCGCACGTAATCAAGGCCTTACACTTGGCGTCATTGACACGGTCTCTGATGGAGCCGGCGGAAAACCCAGCGAAAATCACCGAGTGAATGGCTCCCAATCTTGCCACGGCCAACATGGCAATGATAGCGTTAGCGTTCATGGGCAAGTAGACGGCCACAGTGTCTCCCTTTTTAATACCCCAGCTCTTCAAGATTCCGGCAGTCTTTGAAACCTCCCTTAAAAGCTCAGCGTAAGTCAACTTGTAGGAATCCTTTTCGTCGTCGGCTTCGTAGATGATGGCCGTCTTATTAGGGTTGGCATATGCCCATCTGTCCACACAGTTGTAGGATGCGTTCAACTCACCACCAACAAACCATTGGATATCACCATTGGTTAAATCTCCAGCCTTGGTCTTGACAAAATCCCTGTCCCAGTGTAACAACTCGCGAGCCTTTGGACCAAAAAAGGCTTCGGGGTCCTGGATGGATTGCTTATACAATTGCTCGTATTCTTCAAAGCTCGAAAGGCAGCCAGCATTGGGCTGTCTCTCAAAGAACTCCTTTGGAGTGTGGTGCTTCTGGATGTTGTTGGCCTCGTGAACCACCTTATGATCTAACTGAGTCATTGTCTATAGTTAGTAATTGCTTTTGACCACCTGATGTATAACCACAAGTTTGAATCATTGCTTTTTTTGATTCACTATTCTCGTAAATATTTTGATGTCACATACCTATAAATGTGCTAGAAAGAAAGTTGCAACGATTCTCACTCGCGGTCGCGTAACTTTGTTCGTATAGATTTTTTTTGGGTCTGGAAGATACACTACTAATCTGGAGAAGTTGGGCTTGGGTGCGCCAAAAAAATAGGAAAGCTTGATATGACCAGCGACTGAGCTGTGAAACACCGGACTTTCTAATTTAGTACGTTTCTCAATATAATGTAACCTCTTTGGTATAATTTTCACCGACTTTGTAAAATCGCCTGATTTTTGGGTCTTGTGTCGTGCGGAGTTGGGCTGGCTGATGCGAATACTTCACCAAAAACGTGACTTGAGATGAACTGACCAATATCAAGAAGTTTGGGCCTCAGAAGCCAAAAATTGAGTGTTTGTTTCGAAATGAGCGTTGGTCCCTTTTTTATATTTACTGCTTCGGCGTTAGGTGTTTGTGTTGAGATCCGTCTTCCGTCTGTCCGTGAGTATTGGACGGATTACACTGGTCCACACCACTTAACAATGAATTTTGGTGAAAATTGATTGGATGTTTTTATGGGCATCTTTTGGTTCTGGTACTAGTGCATTTACAAATGTATATATTCGTTCTTTTATATTTATAGGGTATAATATCGGATTTTGGTACTGGATGCACATGAGTGCTTAACACCGATACTTCAATCAGTGAAAACTGATGACACTCTAAAGCCAAATGCTACCCAATTTTTTCTACTGCGATTTTCTTTCTTATAACATTACATTAATCTATCATAAATGACCTAGCTCGCTAAATCGTTTAGTCAACCTCCTCAACAGTTGGGCCATCGTTAGATGGGGCAGCACCAGCGTCACCAGCACCTGGGAAACCACCTGGGGCAGCACCACCTGGAGCAGCACCAGCTTGGTAAGCCTTGGCCATGATTGGGTTGACGGTTCCCTCCAATTCCTTTTGCTTGTCAGAGAATTCGTCAGTGGAGGCGGTCTGGTTTTCGTCCAACCATGCGATAGCCTCATCGGCAGCCTTGGTGACGGTCTCGACGTCAGCGGCCTCCAACTTGGACTTGAACTCCTCTTCACCCAAGGTAGTCTTCAAAGAGTATGCGTAGGACTCCAAACCGTTCTTAGCTTGGACTCTGGCGGCCTCAGCCTCATCCTCCTCCTTGAACTTCTCGGCCTCAGAGACCATTCTCTCAATGTCCTCCTTGGACAATCTGCCCTTGTCGTTGGTAATGGTAATCTTTTGAGTCTTACCAGTACCCTTCTCCAAAGCGGAAACATTCAAGATACCGTTAGCGTCAATGTCGAAGGTAACCTCAATTTGTGGAACACCTCTTGGAGCTGGTGGAATACCAGACAACTCGAACTTACCCAACAAGTTGTTGTCCTTGGTCTTGGCTCTCTCACCCTCGAAGACTTGAATCAAAACACCTGGCTGGTTGTCAGCGTAGGTGGAGAAAGTCTCAGACTTCTTGGTTGGGATGGTGGAGTTTCTTGGAATCAACTTGGTCATGATACCACCAGCGGTCTCAATACCCATGGACAATGGAGCAACATCCAACAACAACAAGTCTTGAGTCTTGGAAGAAGTGTCACCGGACAAGATAGCGGCTTGAACAGCGGCACCGTAAGCAACAGCCTCATCTGGGTTGATGGACTTGTTTGGCTCCTTACCGTTGAAGAAGTCAGACACCAACTTTTGGACCTTTGGAATTCTGGTAGAACCACCGACAAGGACGATCTCATCAACCTGGGACTTGTCGACCTTAGCGTCTCTCAAGACCTTCTCGACAGGGTCCAAAGTGGATCTGAACAAGTCTTGACACAACTCCTCGAATCTGGCTCTGGTGATAGAAGTGTAGAAGTCAACACCCTCGTACAAAGAGTCGATCTCGATAGAGGTTTGAGCAGAAGAAGAAAGAGTTCTCTTAGCACGCTCACAGGCAGTTCTCAATCTTCTGAGAGCTCTTTGGTTAGTGGACAAGTCCTTCTTGTTCTTTCTCTTGAATTCGTTAACAAAGTGGTTAACCAATCTGTGGTCGAAGTCCTCACCACCCAAGTGAGTGTCACCGGCGGTAGACTTAACCTCGAAAATACCGTCTTCAATAGACAAGAGGGAGACATCGAAAGTACCTCCACCCAAGTCGAAAATCAAAACGTTCTTTTCTTGCTCGGTCTTCTTGTCCAAACCGTAAGCAATAGCGGCAGCAGTTGGCTCGTTAATGATTCTCATGACGTTCAAGCCAGCAATCAAACCAGCATCCTTGGTGGCTTGTCTTTGAGAGTCGTTGAAGTAAGCTGGGACAGTAACAACAGCGTCCTTGACCTCAGTACCCAAGAAAGACTCGGCAGTCTCCTTCATCTTGGTCAAGATCATAGAAGAGATTTCTTCTGGGGAGAAGACCTTGGTCTCACCCTTGTATTCAACTTGGATTTGTGGCTTACCACCCTTGTCAACGACAGCGAATGGGAAGTGCTTGACGTCACCTTGGACCTCAGCGTCAGAGAACTTTCTACCAATAAGTCTCTTGGCGTCGAAGACAGTATTGGAAGGGTTCATGGCGGCCTGGTTCTTGGCAGCATCACCGATCAATCTCTCGGAGTCAGTGAAAGCAACGAAAGAAGGAGTAGTTCTGTTACCTTGGTCGTTGGCAATAATTTCAACACGGTCGTTGGCGAAGTGAGCCACACAGGAGTAAGTAGTTCCTAAATCAATACCGACAGCTTTAGACATGTTTAATTAGTATGAATATAAAAATAAAAATTGAGAAAAGTCGGGCGATAGGCTACATTTATACTGGGCTGAAATGACGCCGGAGCGACTGGAAAGTTCTATAGAATTCTATGGAGAAAGTGCGAAAGAATCACGTGGAACAGTCCAGATTGTTCTAAAGCGCATTGACGTAATGGCTCCTTACGGATTCGGTTTCGAATTCCAATTCCCGATTTGGTTTTGATATTGAGATAGTTTCAGATAATCCTGGTTTGATATTATGAACTTTTCAAACTTTTGATCTTCTAAAAGGTACTGCCTTAGATTCTACATGGGCCTAGGCTTCTATAGAACTTTCTAGAATACAATGCGAACTTCAATCGGCAAGCTGAGTTTGCAGCAAATATTGACAGCATTATTCATTGGAAATCTTATAGAGACTTTGCCCAATTTTTCAATTCCCAATTTTTTAATTGATAGTAGCAAATGGAATTATTAAGTGGGGTACATATCTGGTGTGGTTTTAGCCAAGTTCCACATTAAGGATGCAAGCGCGAGCAATCAATGCCGTGCAGTCCGAAGCCGAGATCCAGTTTGGGTATAATTAGAAAAAAAAGAATTCGCAATAATTTAAGGTTTGTTAAAAAAGTAGCCCGATGCGGGGCTCGAACCCGCAACCTTTTGATTGACCTTAAAGATTAAGAGTCAAATGCTCTACCGATTGAGCTAACCAGGCTTCTGCGATGAAAAATTTAATGGAAAATGTCATCACACTTAGCTAACCTAAAATGTTTAAATGTATATCGTGTGTGGAAGTATTTGAGCCATGACCTTATAAAAAAGGGAATACCAGAAAATCCGCTTCGAAAAGCCTCATCGAAGGTATCTCTTTTGGACATTGTTGTTTCTCCAACCCACAGATTCAGCTCATTTTTATTGTCTTAAACTTTATCCCTAGCATGGTTTCCTAGCAGTTTAAAATTGCGGGTGGAGTTCTAAAACGGTCATCATCATAGGAAATCACTCAAGAATAATATATAGGTGTTTTACATCATTTTCCATTCTATTACTTATTCTAATTGACTTTGAAACACAATTTGTCTAATTGAAGAAATAGAGGATTTTTAGTGTCAATGTAGAATGTGATCATTAATTGACCAGCATTAAATCTTCATTGATTATTCATAGTGTGTGCGCGAAAAGCTGAATGGGTGCAAAATGTGTACTGAATACTAAACTATATAAACTTTCTCCCATAAAATCAGATTATCTTAAAATTTTCAAAAAAAAAAAATTTCGAAATAAACTCTTAAGATCATCACTTTTATTGATTCGAAGCCTTCTTGAGTTATTCATAGTATTGCAACTGAACGAGGAAATTAGTGCCAGCCTCACTGTGATGATAGATGTGAATAAGAGCGTGTCAGAATTGTTTCATGTCTCCACCAAACCTGCGTGCAACTATCAAAACAATACACGCAGCTTAAATGTTTCACATTATCTTACTTGCATACATTCTTCTTTCTTCTGACTAGATTCAGAATTTGAAGTTGTGAATTCATCCTGAGATTGTTGAGGTTGAGGTACTCAGAGAAGGCAATTTTTAGGTACCAAGTGGGTGACCCATTATTGTTATGCTGATTAGAGACATGCAATTATACAGATCATATGAATAGTGATTTTTTGGTTGCTTCTACATTTGTTCAAGAGACTGAAACTTTTGAGTTATTGTTGCTCTCTCTTTATAAGACTTGAAAGCCAGGCATGATCAATAACAGGGGAATGAGTTTCCAAGTGGAGGACTAAGGTTCATTTATGAAAACCCAAATAAGAAGAGTTGAACCTTTATGAGCTCGAGCTGCTTTTAGCTTCTTCATGTTTGTTAACACTAAACATTTGGCAGACTTTTCTCCAGGGAATTAAGCAGATATAAACGGTATACCTGGAAAATTGTCAGGTCTTTTTGGAACTCACGATGGAATGGTCGCATCATGCCAGCGATTGATACTGGTGAATCTGAGAGGGGGCATCTTAGTTAACTAGGACATCGATGGGGTGGTGAAGAGGAAAGGCTACGGAAAGCATTTGGATGTTGATTAAGACTAACCCGTGATGGGAAATCCTGCAATATAAACCACTCGATAACATTCAATAGGATAAGAGGAAGTTAATCAATTACAAAGTTAATACTATGAATTGATGATGAAGCGGTTCAGCTTAACTAGCATTGCTTCAAATGATTTTACAACGTTAATTGCATGCAGTTCACTAGATACTTAGGCAAATCAATACTGCTTCTTCTCCAGAACCTCAGCTTGGACAGTAGAACCAAGTTTGGAAAGAACACCCTTAGATGAAACCCAGGCATTCTTAATAGCAGGAACACCAATACGGTTCACCTGATGATCAACTTTAACCTCCACAGATTTAATGGCGCTCCGAGTGTAAGCAGACTTGTGGAATCTCAAAATAATGAAAACAGCAAAAGAGACGAACGGCACAAGCGAGTTGGATCTAAAGGTCACAAGTCTCAAAAACAATACCACCAAAGTGTAAACCTCCAACAAAGCAGCCAAGCCAATTGATTTGTTGTTGTTAGCAGTGACAAAATTCTCAATCTGAACGCTCAAATTATGGGTCTCAGGAACACCAAAGTGGGGCAACAAGGTGTTGCGAGCGTAAGATAAAACATGGAAGGTTGAGAACAATACAAAGGGAGCCAAGGCCAACAACACGTACGGGCTGAACACAAAAAGCGACAAAGCCAATACCAAATATTGAACATTGTCGTCACGAGCAAGGCTTCTGACATTAGCGCCGTTCTTCTTGGTGAACTGGAAGATTAACACTCCAAAACTCTCAATGACACCGACAAGTGCAAATTTGTACCAAAACTTGTAGCTGCTGGGGAAGATTCTTAAGTAAGTGAGCAAATAGAACACAAACGAAACCACGGTGACGACGTGGCCCACGAACCAGGCAAATTGCAAGCTGCTGAGCAAGGATGACTTTGAAGCGGCCGGTTTGGCGGCGCCGGTTTTGATACCGGTGTTGGTACTTTTGTTGACGGGATCAACTTTAGCGGACAGACTCGACATGACGAAATTGGGAATCAAAGAGGTTGAAGGGGATTTCTTTGTGTGAATATAAGTGGTGTATGAAGACGTTTTTCTATCGGTCCCGATTACGCAACGCAAGCAAGTGACGAGGCCACGCATATGCAGGCCGTACTTCTCTCGCATTCTTTTCGTCATTGTGCAGGCTACTACTACTATCTGAATTGAGCCGATAAGCCGGGATGTACGGATGGATAATCTAACAGGGTAATATTTGAAGATATTACATAATTACATCATTTGGTTTGCCCTATATAATGGTCTGTATATAGTGGTTGCATTGGTGATAATATGAGGGAAGCCGCGCCTCGAATGGTAAATTGAAAATATATGGGCATTTAGCTGGCCAAACACCCAAACATTTCCATCGAGAAGTAGAAGAAGTTGCGTTGTATACAGGAACACGATTCAGGCTTCTCTTACCTAGCTGAAGGCTTGGCTTTTTGCATCACTCGCCGATTCGGGCAATCGTGGCGTTTATGGATTCGTGTGACTTTAATTCGCGCTGTATGCAGATCGGCTATTGGTGTACCTGGCCAAGTCATGTGCAAATCCCTACGTTTTTTCATACATTTCAAAAAGATATTTCATTCGTAGATTCTGAGCAATTTCCTAGCAAATTTCATGAGCTATGTTCTAGCGTAAGAAACCCTTACGCGATTTCTGAGCAGTGTGAGAAGGCACCGGTTCGGTAGGCAAGCTCTTCTGCTTCTCCAACTGAGCCTTCTTGTCCTCCAACAATTTGATCTGCTTAGTCAACTTCTCTTTCATCTCTTTGTGTCTGGAGAACAAGTCTGCCTCGGATCTTTGTAGCTTTTTCTCCTTCTCACTGACCTTTTGTTGGAACACTGCCTTCATTTCAGCTTCCATCTTAGCCAACTTGGCCTCATGCAAAGCACGCTCCTCCTCCTGCTTCGTCAAAGGATCAAATTCCTTGAACACAGAGTTGTCTTGTTCAATACCCATCTTCTGTAACTTCTCAGCTCTGTATTTCTCGTATAAGACGTCCAGAGTGGTCTCTCTCAACTCCTCCAAGTTAGTGCGGATCAACAATTGCCTCAATTTGACAAAGTCATTTTGGTTTTCGTTATCAACCTCAATAACTCCCCATGGGTATGCTCTGCCCCGCACGGTTCTACCGTCAACGGTCTGCACATCCTGGGTGGATCCAATAACAGCAAAAGGAAAGGAAGCAATCAATGCCTTTGAAGCGAGAGTAGTCTCATCATCATCGTTTTCGAACACCTGGGGCGAAAACACTTTAATCTTTTGGTGTTTAATGTCAGCCAAGACACGGGCCTTAAACTCCTGGATCTCTTCATCAACGAGAGTATCTGACTTGGCAATCACAGGAATCAAATTAACCTTTTCATGCACCAGCTTCATCAACTGGATGTCCAAGGCCTTCAAAGAGTGACCGGTAGGCTCAATAAAGTACAACAACGCGTGCACTCTGCTGTCAGCAATTGTAGATCTGTTGACTCTGCTTTCAGCCTCCAAATAGGTGTCAAACCGGGTGTTGATATCATCGACAATAGGCTTCCACGACTCAGAGTTATTGACGTGTTCACCAAAGCCTGGAGCAGTGATCACATTTAACTTCAATTTGACGCCATCCTCTTCAATCTCACACGAAGTGTTCTCGATGGTCACACCAGCAACCTCATCCTCGCTTTCGGGCTTGAAGTCCTCATCCTCATCCTTCGATACCAATACCTCCCGGTTGAACAAGGTGTTGATCAAAGTAGACTTTCCTAAGCCTCCTTCTCCAATCACCATACAGTTGAAGGTGAAGCCTCTGCGGACAGACTTGCGGTGCCACTGCTTGGGCAAGTTGGCGAAGCCGACGAAGCCGTTGACTTTACGTCTTATGATTTTGAGCTCTTGGTCCATTCTGTGGTGCTAAGAAAGTGGGATCGAGCGAGTATTTGTATGTTTTTTTTCGTCTTGTGTCAGGACACAATTCAGGCGTGTCGCGCGAAACGCAAGCATGCACTCACGTGACCAGCGCACCACTATGTATGAGTCTATACACCAATAATGAATTTCCTATATCGTCGGCAAGTTTGAGTAGGAAAGTACGCAAAAACGTATATGGAAGAAAATGCAAAGAATTCTAAAGCACCATGAATCCATGCATCAATCTCAACTTAAGTGTAAGTTTGGGACCCTCGGAGATTGTCCCTCAAAAACTGAAGACCTAGTTTTGCAAAAATTTCCATGTTTTGAGAGCGGTCAGAAAGTCCCGTTTCGTGTCTGCAAGAGACTTCGCCATTGGGCCCGCTCAAACCGAGGAAAACAGTCCCAACGGGGCTTTTTCCCGCGTCGTTCGACAGATGCAAGTGGAGATCCGTTGTGGGTCCTGCAAACCCTGTTTCGGATAGCACGTATGTGGAGCCCAATTCGTACTTGGTAGTACGTGCCAACTTGAGTACCACTTGCTCCAGGGGGCCCATATACGATGTGATGTCGTCATCTGACCAGCCGGAGAGCTTTAAGCGCTGCCGCAACAGGTAAACCAATTTGCCGCCTATATAAAAGTCAGATGCCCCACTCACGGAGACAATATATGCAGACAAGAGGCCACCACAGGCAGCTTCGGAGATTGCAAGTGTCTGGTTTCTGGCTCTCAATATGGCGGCTATTTCATCCACCAAGAGACGCACTTCTGACGGTGGAAACAGTGACATATGAATGATGGATATGTAAATAATTCAAGACAAATTGATAGGGGAAATTCTTTAGTATAACGGAATGGTGCAATTGAAGTTGGGCTGGAGGAGTAAATGGCGCTTGGCTGCGCGCATCCTTACACCAGTGCGTGTGGCGAGAATACCGATTACTCCATACTACTTCATCATGAGTGCCACAATCAAATTCAACGCCGGCAAAGTTCAGTACGATGAAGAAACAAAAAAGTGTACGCCATTGCCTCACAAAGGCCAAATTACTATTGGTCCTTCAGCCGAAGATGAGGGCTTTTTTGACTTTGTATGGACCCCAAAGAACAGCGGAGTCGAGAAGGACGAACTCTTGATAATCCCCGGAGACATGACCTTCAAGCCCGTGAAGTCATGTAAAACAGGCCGCATAGCTGCTTTGACGTTTCTTTGCTCCGGAGACAAGAGCTTGTACTGGCTTCAGGATGTGGGGGATGAAGATGTTCTAGATAAATGGACTGACAAGGATAAGGAATTATTAAAGGCGGTACAGGACCTCATTGCGCCCACAGATGAAGATGATGCTGAAGTCAAGAGTCAAACGGATGTCAAACAGGAGATTCTCACCGCAGAAGAGTAAGTTTACCATGCTATTGCCGTTGTGATCATATATTAACATTCCAGCAGCTTGACCGACGAGTTTGACCATTACCCAGTGCTGCTGCTTACAGACATCTTAAGGGAAGACTTGGTATCGAAACACCTTGATGCGTTGACGCAAGACGAATTAGTGGCCCGTTATGGCGACATTTTGCCAGAGTCGGTTGAGCCTACAAGAGAGGAGATCATGAATGTGGTCCGGAGCGAATTTTTCAAGAAAGCTACGGCTGAATTGAGTCTGGATCTTTCGGAAAACGGGGTGGGTCATTTAATGAGCCAGAGCTTCGGCTATAATTACACTGGTGAGGGCCTTGATGCCTTTTTAAGGGGCATCCGCTCTTTAAAAATTAAAAAAGAGAAAAGTAATGAGAGGGAGGATACCGAAATGAAGGATTAGATTCGGATTCAACAAGCTTCTCGACGAGCCGTCCTTACCAGACATCAGATACAGATGTGCACCCTGGACGGCCCTAGTCCTCGGACTCTCGGTCCTGACAGTCTAACATATTGCTTATCTAATCAAAGATTTCCATTTGGAAACATGCTTCTATCAATAAGAGCCGAGTAGAAAAAGATTACCATCAAGATGATTAATGTAGTCAAGAGTCTCATGCTACTTAGCTGTGGAATAAAGATCTTGCGCGCGCACTAGTTGCTCGTACGAGCTCCAAAACTATCACTACCCCCATATTCTTCATCCCTGATACATTGCGTAGCACATCAAACAAATTCCAGCAACCGAGTGCTGTATACAAAGCAGCCTGAACATCGATCAAAGAGGAGACGAACTCTTCAACCCCGCTTCCCTTCTCTTCCACAGTCCCTGATACACTCCTAGATGCCATCATCACACAATGTCCATTAACACAGATTGCAGTCATCAAAAGGAGCCTCTTATGGCACAACTGAAAGCTCCAGCTCTGGCGATTCTACTGCCTGTAAATTCGGCACCAGACCCTAAAGCCGATTCTGATAACACTCAGAAGAACCTCCTTGGTAAAGTGGCCACGTTGCTCCAAAGAACAGTGGCCAGATCCAGAGAAAGCTCTATTACGTCAGAAACAAGTCTTCCCAGTGCACATACATCGCCTTTAGTGGCGGCCAATCCGTCATTTGCCAATGCTGCTGGTCACAATACATTGGTTTCGTCCAGCACCACCAACAACTGCAATACACCGAAAAGTGGGGCAAACGAGTTGAAGGATTCCAAGGCGCATAAAACTGAGCTTTTCAAGGAAACTAAGCATGTGTCGCTCGAGTATGACCCCAAATCAAAGCGGAAGGTGCTCAATTCTTACGAGATTCTCCGTGAAATTGGCCGAGGAGAGCACGGCAAAGTTAAGCTTGCCAGAGACTTGGTGAGTGGTGAATTAGTGGCCATTAAAGTCATGAGCCGGAAAAGCAAAGATAAGCTGTTGCGCATGAGGAAATCATTAAATCAAGACCAGAGATCTAACGACTACGAGTCGAAAATCAGGCGAGAAATCGCTATCATGAAGCGCTGTGATCATAAGTACATCGTCAAGTTCAAGGAAGTGCTCGATGATTTGAACCTGTACAAGATTTATCTTGTGTTGGAGTATATGGAACGGGGAGAGATTATTTGGAAGAGGAAACCTTCTCACCGGCGCCAAAGCCATCAAAGTGATTTGCAGCTTCCATGTGCGTCTGACTCCACCGATAACTTTAAGAGCGAAGCTTTTGTCGGCAGCGAGTCAGAGGACAATGATTTGTTATCGTATGAATTCTCCCCAAATCTCACGTTCAAGCAGTCTCGCCGAGTTTTCAGAGACGTTTTGCTAGGACTTGAGTATTTACATCTGAAAGGGATCATTCACCGTGATATCAAGCCAGCTAATTTGTTGGTTAGCTCAGATTATACCGTCAAGATCTCTGACTTTGGTGTGTCATTTGCTTCTTCGCTTGATTCTGCAGATGACGGAAAATACTTCAGTGAGATGGAGTTGGCCAAGACGGTGGGAACGCCCGCTTTTTTTGCCCCGGAATTGTGTCAAACCAGCTTATCGAAGAACAACAGTTTCAGCAATGCTGAGGCTGAGGTGGCCACAGTGCAAAGTTCCGAAAGCTCGTTACCCAAGGTTGATTATAAAATTGATATCTGGGCTTTGGGAGTCACGTTTTACTGTCTTCTTTTTGGCCGAGTACCTTTCAATGCTGAATCTGAATTTGCGTTATTCGACGTTATTGTTCACCAGGAACTTCAGTTCCCGGAGTCTTGCACATCGTTTAATTCTCCGCAGCCAGTCTCAGAGGAAGAATTCGAGATGGCTAAGGATTTACTCTTGAAGCTTCTAGAAAAGAACAGCAGCTTAAGATACAATATCAATCAAATCAAGCAGCATCCGTTTGTTACTATGGATATAGAGGGCGACGCGTCAGAACTCCAAGAGCTATTTATGCTCAATCAAGGATTGGAACAAAAAGGCTTCGGTTCCCATGATATGCTGAGCAATTCTTCAAGATGTGATTCGATTGACGGTGTTCATGGAATTGTCAGAAGAGTCAATTTGTCATTATCAAAGAGCTCAAATCAAGAGGGGGATAGTGCCAATTCAACAGGAAGTATGAGTCCCGATTTGATAATTCAGTATCCTCAAACAGACCCTGAACCTCCAGGACTCTCACCTCTACCATCATCAGCGACAAATCAAACGTCACGAGGTCTGATTTCAGGAGCGAATCACAATTCGCAAAACAATAATGCCAACTACCACCTACGAGGCAGGGCTAGTCTGGTTTTCCATGATATGATAGATTATGGGAACAATGTTAGGAGAGATAGCACAGGGTCGCTTGAGGCACCACAAATTGAAACAAAGCGAAACGTCGGTGGAAATCTCTACTTGCAAAATCAAACTGCCATCGATGCTTTTAAAGACATACAGAAGACAGACAAGAAACAGCGCAAGTCCAGTCTATACAGAACGAAGAGTGGCTCTTCAACCAGCCAGAAACCACTTCGAACCAAGGAAAGGACGCTGTCGAATTCTCCATTGCCCCAACCCAAATCGCAAACTCTGAGCAAAATTAAGGTCGGCCCCATCAGTATTGAATCTGGAAGACGCCAGTCGTCGGTGATCTCGTTACCTCTAACTGAGAGTTTTGCTTCGCTAGACAGTTTGAATGATGACTACTTGTCTTTGAAGTATCTTGAGCATAAGAAAAAGAAGCAAACAGTTACGGAAGAGCATGCTATCCAAATAAGACAAAACACTCAGGAAATGTCTGACATGTTTCGTGGCTTCAATTTGGGAACTCAGATGGCGAAAAAGCCCAGTCGTCCCGCCAGCGGGAATGCATCTGAGAATAACGATGAAATTGAACCGCCATCTGCCAAGTTGGGATTGCGCAAACCGCTTATATCATCGCTCTCGTTGAGCTCAGACTCTTCTCTGTCCAGCAGTGATAGCGGGGAAGAGGGAAATTTGACATTGAAGTTCTCATCTAAAGTCGCTCCGGTTGGAAGACCGCCATTTTTAAGTTTGGGAAATCGGGCCCAATCACACGATTCTAACCTTCAAGACTTGATGCTGCCTGTGAAGAAATACCACGAAATGCCATTCGTTTTGCAAGACCTGCTCCATGAATTGGAGGACGTGCCAGAGGCCTTAATACAGAGCAATTCTGTAGAGAATTTCCTGGAGACTATACCCGATGTCTCCATCATGGCACCAGTGGTTCCAGAAATAAAAAAGGTCAAGAAGTCACATGTTACACCCAATTACAGCTCGCCTCTACGGAAGGAGGTTCTGAAAGCTCCATCGCCAATTCCTTCAACGACAGTGCCTGACAAACTGGAAAATGATTCTCGAGTTGAAGGTTCAGACCAGATCAGTAACGGCTACTACAACAACCACTACAAAAAAGAGCATGTTAGATCGCCCTTCCCTTTTGCAAAGCACTTGGATGGGGAAAGAAGACCTTCCAAATACAATGGGGATATCAGTCGGCCTACTTATAATAGATCTAACTCGATCACTCTCGGGCTTCTCCATCATGAACGGCCTGAATACGACTAGATGTTGCAATGACAGATACTAAATGGATGAAGTGGCAGATACTAATGGATACTGAATAATGTGAATTGAACCTAAACCAACCCCCAATGGGCTACTTAATATAATTTAATCTCAAACATAGTCGAGCTTTCTCTTTAGCACCGACAACCGATTGCCAATGCCGACAATAAACTTCTCAATCATAAGCCGGTCCTCGCCATCCAACTTGTCATCCTCGCCATCCTCTTCGTCAAGCAACGCCTCCAACATCCAGATGGCTGTACTGTAAGCCAACTCACAACCCTTTAAGTCAACTTTAACCAACTCGTTGACCGCAGCGTTTCTTGAGATCTCCAAAGCACGATCAAAAATCAATTTCTCGGAAACCACCCGCAGCTCCGAGGCAGAGTCTCTTGAAGTGGATGCGCCAACATAAATATGTGTGTTGCTGTCGCCAGAGTGAAGTTCCTGCTTTTCCCATTTGGCTATATTCAGCAACGCTTCATCAAGCCTCAATTTGACCAACTCGGCCTTTTCAAGACATTCGTTAAACCTTTCCCTGATCCACTGAACAAGTTCATTAATTTTGACTGAGGTTTGAATGTTGATTGATCGACCCAGACTTTGTTCAGCAGTGGCCTCTTCATTCTCATAGTTGGCACTCCACCACTGATTGGCTATGCTCATTCCCTTTGCCAAGAGCGCCAATGTCTTGACGTAAAGAACAATGCCTTCCTCACAAACGTTTTTCACCACCTTTGGGGGCAACATGTCTTCATTTAGAGTAAACTCTTGGTCTGCATCGGTGGATGGAGGTGATGGCACCAACTGACTAAATTTCACGTCGGCGAACAAATTAATTGCATGGGCTTTTGTTGCCAAAGACTCTAGCTTTTTAAGGACCAATTCATCCTCGTTATTCGCGGGTTCCACGCTGGATCTGTCCATCGCCAAAGTGCTGGGAGTGGGCAAGTTGAGTTTGTTGAGCAAAAGATTATTCTCAAACTCCAATGGCGATAGCATCTGGTCTCTTGATGTCACAACTATCCCATTTGTATTCTCTGGAATAGACGATGTTAGAGTGTTGCCGAAAAGTCTGTGAGAGGCCATGCTGATTGCCTTTCCCAACGCATTGGTTGGCAGTATTGAAACTGACCGTTTTCTCTCTCCCAAAACTGGGGCATGCTGACTTCCGGAAGAATTTGATCTCTGGGAGTTTCTTCTCGAGATTAAAGCATCTCTCTCCGTGCTTGCACTCAGTCGACGTCTGCCAAACCCAATCGTACCGACCCTAGCTAATTCGTCAGCAATGGCATTGACCTCAACAGCTCTTTTCTCGACAACAACGTAGTCCTTCTCGAGAATAATGTCGACCTTATGTTGTCCTTTGGATAGCATTTCGGAGCCCTGTTTGATTTGCCGAAACCGAGTGCCTATCTCGTTTGGATCGGGACTGTTTCTGGACATGATCAGCATGATCTGTTCATCCCTTGACTGAGTACATCTATCATCATCAAGCGCAGTAGATTCCTCTTGTGGTGTTGTGGACACCGCACCTTGCTGCTCTTGATTTTCCTTTGGCTGGACACATGCCTCTCTATCCGAAGCCTTAATTGGCGAGATGTACTCACTAATAAATAATTTCTCGTCAACCTCAGAAGTATCTAGTGGTATACTTGAACTCTCGAGGTCATTGACAATCAATGGATCGTTGAAGAATTCGTTGAATGACACTCTCTCGGTCGGATTGTACCTCAACAATGATCTTATTAAACTCTTCAAAGATTCCGGAACTTGAGCCGAAGAAGGAAACTTAATTTTGTCTTTGCTCTTTTCGATATTTTTCAATAATTCAATATGATTAGCAGCACGAAAAGGCGGCTTTCCGACGGTCATTTCATAGAAAACGGCGCCCACAGACCATAAATCGGCTTTGGCGTTGTACTTCTCATATCTGAGAATTTCTGGTGCCATATATAGTGGCGAACCACATAAGGTTTCGGCCATGGAAGTTGAGGGCAAAAACCGAGCAAATCCGAAGTCGGCTATTTTCAAAATGGGCAACTCCCACAACCCAGCGAAGTGTGAGTCATCGAACTCTTCCTTTGAATGAGATGGTGGACAAAGAAGAAGATTTTGAGGCTTGATGTCCCGGTGCACCAAGCTTTTGCTCCGCAAGAATTCTAATGCAGAAGCCAACTGCTTTAAGAAGTGTATCACCAATGTCTCGTTTAGACCATGTGATCCCTCGGGGGAAGGATACCTCAGGAGTAAAGAGGATATTATGGGATGCGTTTTAACGAGCTGCTCCCTCTTCTTGATGAAGTAAGACAAGTCGCCCATTGAGCAAAAGTCCATGACCAAGTAGAAGTGCGTGGGACTCTGGGTGTAATCCTGTAGACTGACCACGTGAGGATGCTTCATGGATTTCAAGATGGAAATTTCAATTTCTAAATTTTCAATTAACTTCTTGGATTTCAATTTTGACCGAACCACGCTTTTGATGGCAACAGGCTGATGCGTCTTGTTGTTGATGCATTTATACACGGTGGCAAATGAGCCCTTACCAATCTTAGGACCCACGGAGTAAATCCCTATGGTTGATTCTGTCATTGAATTCCTGAAGGGGGAACGATGTGTTGTTGATTGGAATGGATCGTTAATTTTTTTTGCTTTTGGGTGTTTATCTGATACACAATAGGGGCAAACAGTACCAATGAGGAAATTGAGGCTCTCAGCTCAAAGGAAATATCACGTTTTGAAGGATTCTGGCGCAAAGTGATGTGCTAACAGTTCCAATAAAATTGTGGCGTTCCGGATGTGTAAGGAAACACAACCACGAGGATGCGTGAGTCAGAGAGGCTGGAAACGAGATGAGATGCCTGGAAAGAGTTGGGATTTTTGCCGTTATTTTATTGACTCAACGGAATTTTTATGCAGCAGAAACTTGGGTTGCTGGTGGAAAGACGAGCTTGTACTTAAGGTTCTATCTTAAGAGTCATGTAGGGGGCAATGCGAGGTCTGGTACATTAGAGGCAAGGTGAGACAATGTGCTACAACTGCAGATAGACAAATATTAAGTGCACAATGGCCACGTGTAAAGTTATAATTGAAAGCTACGAGATCTGTTAATTGATACGACCTACAACAGCCATACAATTAACTTATGACGTTGTTGGGACTATTTAGCTGAAACGCGACTGATAAGATAAAGTCACGTGCGCAGTTGACGCCGCGGTCCATGCACGTGATGTTGAGGCGGTACCAAGCGGCCATGTCACTTCTGAGAAGCCCTATGTCAGCCTCAATCTCAAACAGAATCAATTCTGCTGGTGGCCCATTTTGTTTATATGCAGGACCAACGGGTCATAGGTAATTTGTTTTGTTTTAGGTGAGGGGCTGACCCGCGATGAATGGTGCACGGATGTTTGTGGAGAGCAATAGACGGGTCGCGCTACCCCAGTATTGCAACTACTGCCAGATCCATTAACTAGATTTGTTTAAAAGTCAATTCAATCAACCAGAGCCAAACAGCTAAGCTAATATGTTTGAGTCAATTGTTGCTACACTCATTAACCGGTTTTTGGGTTCATATATCGAAAATTTCGACTCCAAATCTCTCAATATAGGAATCTGGAGTGGAGATGTCCGTCTCAAGAACTTAACCCTCAAAAAAGAGTCTTTGGACAAGTTCAAGCTTCCACTTGATGTGAAATTTGGTCATTTGGGCGAATTGACTTTACAGATTCCTTGGTCAAATTTGAAAGGCAAACCAGTCAAGGTCATCATAGAGGATGTCTACCTCTTGGCTTCTCCCATTATATTGAGTGATTATGATGCTGAAGATGACCACAGAAGGTCTCAGGCACTCAAGCAAGAAAAATTACGGGATTTAGAAGCAGTTCAAAGTGCCTTGAACTCCAATAATGACATGGCGGCATCAGAAAAGAACAACGAAACTTTCACAGAGAGCCTAGTCACCAAAATTGTGGACAACTTACAAGTGACTATCAAAAACATACACATTCGCTACGAAGACCAGTCAATTCTCACCGAGTCACCCTATTCTTTGGGTATGACGCTCTCGGAGTTATCTGCCGCTTCTACTGACGAAAACTGGGAGCCCAGCTTCATCTCAATTACACAAAGCTTCACCAGAAAGTTACTTGTATTGCGCAATTTTGCTTGCTACATGAATACAGAGTCAAGCTCCATTTATACAGATGATCCCGAAGAGATTCTCGAGTCTCTCAAATCTATATTTGCTGACGACTCGGCACCATACCAATACTTATTGAAGCCCGTTTCCGGTAAAGGGCATGTTGTCATGCATAAAGCTGGAGCGACTCAATCTCATCCACACGTCAAGGCCGAGTTGTTCTTCGACGAGTTTGGTGTGTATTTTGACAGTAGTCAGTACAGGGATATGCTTTGGACAGCTTCTAAATTCCATTGGTACCAGAAGACATGGAAGTTCAGAAGATTCCGCCCGAAGCTTTCATTAGAGGAATCTCCCAAAGAATGGTTTCGCTATGCTGCAAAATCGGTCTTGAATGAAATTCACGAGAAAAACTATAAGTGGAGCTGGGAAAGCATGAGAAAGCGTAGGGACCAGAGAAAGGCCTACATCAAACTATGGAAAGCAAAACTCTTGAAACGTGCTCTTTCAGCAAATGATGAGGCAGAATTCAAGTCTTTAGAGGAAGAACTCTCTTACGAAGATATCAAGTTCTATAGGTCTTTGACCAGAACGCAAATCCGTGACAACAAGCTTGTGGCTCCTCAAAATGACACTCATAAAGCTTCAAATACTGGATGGTTTTCCTGGTGGGGTGGAACCCAAAATCAGCAAGAGCATCTTGAATCACCAGAAAACGAGGGCGGACTTGACTTGACCTTGACCTCGGAGCAGAGACAGGCGTTGTATGATACTATTGGTTATGACGAGAATAAGCAGGTAGCAGGAGCAGCTTTGGATCTTCCTCGGGATTGTGTCACCATGGAGGTTTATCTCAATTTGAAAAAGGGTGGCATCACCCTTAAACCACACAAAGACTCAGAAGCTCTTGCTGAGGTTATTGTGGAGGGATGCCAGAGTCAGTTTTATCAAAGACCCGATTCATTTTTGGCCAAATTTCAACTTCACGAGTTTAAAATCGAAGACGGAACTCCAAAACCTCTCTACAAACACATTGTCAGCGTGAAGCATGATCACGAGAATTTCCATGAGTCAGGCTCAGATGTTGCAAGTATTTCCAATGATCCATTTTTCCAATTCTCTTTCGAGAAGAACCCATTGGATGGTATTGCAGATTCAACGCTCACCGCTAAAATGAAATCCATGACCATCTTCTATAACTACTTTTTCATTCAGGAAGTGATCAATTTCTTCAAGCCACCAAAAATTCATCTTGACACAGTGGGTGCTATCATGAATGCTGCCGAAGCTACCATGGAAGGTTTGACATCCCAAACCAGAATGGGGCTCGAGTATGCGTTGACGGAGCATAAAACAATCAATCTTCAACTCGATCTACAAGCACCTCTTGTTATTGTTCCACTTGATCCTTCCAGCTGGAAGTCATCAGTTGCCATTCTTGATGCAGGTCATGTTAGCATTTCCAGCGATTTGGTTGATCGCTCCACCATCGAGGAATTCAGCGCCAAAGAAAGCTACACGAAAGCTGATTGGGCAAAGTTCAATACGCTTATGTATGATAAGTTCAATCTTCATCTCCATGACACTCAGTTCTTGATTGGACCTTCGATTAAGAGCACTATGGAGCAGTTACACAGCCGAAGTAAGAATCTGTCAGCAGTGATACTTGATGATTTGGATATAAAGCTTTCCCTAGGTGTATCTATTTTGCCAGATGCAGCTAATTTAGCCCGTTTCAAGGTGAGTGGTGAAGTACCTGGCGTGAATATGGCATTAAATGACTTTCAATACAAAACATTGATGAAGCTTATCGATGTCATGATACCCAATGAAACTACTAATGATGGCGACTCAGCAAGTGTTTTCAATGCGTACGGTAGTGCTGGAGATCAGGAGATTGCATACGACTCCGATAACGAGAAAGAAAAACTTGCATCTAAGGCACTCAGTTCTCAACATTTGGTTGAGATCGACTTCAAAGTCAATACTGTGTCTCTTGCTTTGTCGAGATGTATTGATGGTGTGACTTTAAGAACAGAGCATCTTATTGATATTGTTGGCGATTCGATCTCCTTCTTTTTATGGAAAACAGAAGCCGACATGCACATTGACCTTTCTTTAACTGATGTGGATATTATTGATCATATTGAAAAATCGGGTATTCCAGAATTCGGAAAGTTGATATCTTCCAACAATTTCTCAAAAGAAGACGAAATCAATAGGCGGAATTCACAATTGGTCAAGTTAGCCTACGACCGAAAGCAAAGAATTGTGGAGCTCAATAACCGAGAAATCGAGGTGTATGATCAAGATGTAATCCTCGATATGTCAGCATTGAAATGCGTTGTTTCTCGAAAATCTTTTTTGAGCTTGTTGAACTTCACGCTCAACACATTCACTGATCCAAATTTGAAGAGTAATGATCCTGAGGCCGAGCTTCAGCATAATACTGAAGATGAGCACCTCACGCCCGAGAAAATCAACGTCACCATTAACTTGGATAGAATTATTCTTGTGTTGAACGAGGAGGGTATCAAGTTGGCTACTTTACAACTAAGCACGGCTCTGATTGGGGTCTTGGTCCTTCCAGCCGAGCTCGAAGTCAATGGAAAACTAGGAGCTTTGACTCTACATGACGAGTCAAACCAGGGTTCCCCTAGAGATTCCATACTCCGTACTTTGATCAGCATTGAGGGAGACAATTTGGCTGAGTTTACTTATAAAACTTTTGATCCTCACACCAATCGGGAGAAGTATCAAAGTTTAATTCAGTTTACTACAGGAGCAACAAATATTAATTTTGTGGAAGACTCATTCTCCAAAATTTTTAACTATTTGAATAAGTTTCAAAGAATGAAAGCCATCTATGATGCTGCCAGAGATGCTGCAATAAACCAAGCTGGTCTGATTGATAGCGCCAACGACATGAAAATGGAGATCTTGGTGCGTGCGCCTACAATTCACTTTCCGAAATTAGCCGAGCTGGAGAATGAAACTTATGATATGTTGGTTGCAGAACTCGGAGAATTGTATTTGAACAATGACTTTGAAGACTTTGGAGATGGTTTACACAATATGATGAAAGCAGGTTTGAGAAATGTGAACTTGAGCACATATTTCAATTTTGAAGAGCAAATCAAGCAGGTCGGTAAAGTGGTTGAGGATTTGGATATTAGCTTTGATATTGACTATGCCTTAGAAGCCAGTGTTCTGACGCCTACGTTTGTCATTACGAGCAAAACAAAGGAAATTGAGATGAAACTTACAGAGTTGCAATTGCGATACATGTACAATTTGCAAAATCTGATAACTCAAATGTTTGCCAGTTCTGACAATGACTCCTTGGTGGATATCGAGGAAGACGCAGAGTATGCAAATGCAGTTATGAAACATGACACTTCAAACACAAAAGATGGCAGGATTGAAGACGTCCCATTCAAGGAAGGGCTGAGCTCTGTTGCGACTGCAGTTGATCCAGAACACCCCAAGGTTGCATTCGATTTTGAAATCCCCAGAATATCTTTGACATTATACAATCGAACCCAATCTTTGGCGGATTTCGAATCCAAAAAGCTCTGTTCCTTGGCTATCAATGGCCTCAATTTGACATTCAATATGACCGAAGATACTCACTTCAGTTCGAATGTTTCAATCTCTTCATTCACGATTCAGGATGTCAGAGAAGGGACCGAGAACAAGTTCACCGAGATCATTCCTTCAATTGAAGATGAAAAGCAACAGTTTTCTCTTAACGCTACATCTAACGGTGAAGCCGACAACAAGTCCACGGCGGTCATGCTTACCATCACGAAACCTAAAACCCTTCTTGCGTTAGATCACATTTTCGAGTTGCAGGCATTTGCTAACAAAGGTTTAGAGCTTGATACTATATTGGAAACAGGGGAAGGTGAAGAAAATGAGGGCAGTACCATTAGTAAAAGTACTATTGAGGAATCTAACGATGCCGTGGCTGACTCTGGTGAAACCAAAACCGTATCTCGTGTCGGAATCTCCGTGAATGTTATCGAACCATCAGTGATTTTGTTGGCTGATTCTACCAAAGCAGATACCGAAGCTCTAGTTTTCAAAGTGGGTCAGGTATTGGTGACTAGTCAGAATATCATATCGTTGGCAGTGGAAAATGTGGGTATGCATGTTACGAAAATGGATAGTTTTGATGGCGACAAGATGAGAATTATTGACGATTTTTCTGCTTCTTTTGCTTTGGATTCCAGGGGCTCTACTCCTACTGAATTACTCACAAGCATTCACTTATCCATTGATCCATTGCTCCTTCGTATTTCCTTACGTGATATTCGACTCGCTTTTCAGATTTTCGAAAGGGCAAACATGTACTACTTGAAGGCACAGGAAGACTTATCTCAGGAAAATTGTGAGCCTAACTTCGACATCTCTGAGGATTTCAAGAGGAAAATCGCTAAATATGCGCCTAGCGAGATTTCGAGTATCTTCATGGCTTCGAAACGGCCTCTCGAACAAGCTAAATCTGCCGAAGTTTTGGTAAAGGGTGAAGAGTTCGAAGCTACTTTTGGTGGAGTGCGTTTGGTGCTCATTGGTGATGTTAATGAGTTACCTGTTCTCGATATGGGGCTTAAGCCAGCAGATGCAAAGATAACAAATTGGTCTACAGATATGAGCGCTGAGACTCACATCGAGTCATACATTAACATCTACAATTATTCCAAATCTACATGGGAGCCATTGTTGGAGTCATGGCCAATCTCTGTCTATGCGTCAAAAACACTTATCCCTAAGCCCAGTGTTATGATTGAAGTCGTGTCAAGAGAAATTGCTCAGTTGAGTATCTCATCAAGATCAGTGGCTCTCCTTTCACAGATTGCAACTTCGATTACTGCAGATCATGTGTCTAAGTCCAGGGAAAAACTCACTTCATATGTGATCAACAATGAGACCGGATTTGATATTGAAGTATGGAAGGATAATGCAGATGATCTGCAGGTGAATTTGAAGACTGTGAGGAGAGGAGAAAAAATTGGCTGGGAGTTTGAAGACTGGCGTACCATCAGAGAAAATTTGGATACCGATAGTGATGCCAACGTCTTAGGATTAAAGTTGCTTCATTCGAATTATGAGCCTCTTTCTCAAATATCCGCTAGTGGTGAGGGCGAGGAGGTGTTTATTTTGAATCCACCTATTGATGGAGTTCATAACAGATTGGCCTGCGAGATCAAACTAGGCAACGACAATGTGAAGACAATCCATTTGAGGTCTACAGTCACAGTGCAAAATAACGCAGAGAGTGCAATTTCGCTCATGACGTTCAACAAGATGAAAGACAGCATCGATGGTGAGCTTATCGTTGAGCCGGGAGAAAAAATAGGCTTGCCCATTGATGTGGTCTACAATGACGAACTCAAAATAAAGCCAAAGATGGCCACTAAATTCAATTGGTCGGGTGATTCGCTCTCCTGGAGAAAACTCATGGATAAAGACACCTCTCTTTGCTGCTCTTCCATTGTGGATGGAGGCAATCTGTCGAATTACTACTATCAGGCCGAAGCCCGATACCGCAAAGACGAGCCACTTAACAGCGTGTATCCACATCTAACGATTGTTATTTCTGCACCGCTAGAAATTGAAAATTTGTTGCCTTTTGACTTTAACTTCAGGCTTTACGACAAAACTACCAAAAAAGACTGGCGTGGCCATGTTGAGAAGGGCAAGAATACATTCGTTCAAGTTGTAACTCTTGAAAGCCTTCTCCTCTTAAGTGTGGAGCCTTTAGCAGACGGCTTTGGGAACTCGGAATTTGCCATTATCAATTCGACAAACATTAGGGACTTCAAACGAGAATATGTCACCAGTGTGAAGAATGATAACGGCCAAGTCGTCAAGCTCAAACTCTACTACCCCAAGCTTCAGAAGTCTAAGACCGGTCTTAAGGTTGTGATTTATTCACCTTATGTCATCTTGAATAGAACAGGAAGGCTGCTCCAAATTACCGACCAGGCAAGAAATAACCAGGCAACTTCCTTGACTTCCAGCGGAGAAGAGCATGCTCCTCAAATGTATTCGTTTGATAGAGATGGAGATCGCCTGAATCGTGCATTGGTGCGTCTTGGAGAATCGCAATGGTCAGCGCCTATTGGTTTCGATGCTCTCGGGCAAGTTTCGGGCTTGACTGCCCCAGTTCAAGGTCGCAATTTGGAAATGAATTTTGGAGTTTCAATTGGCGAAGGTGAAGGCAAATACAATTTGACGAAGGTGATATCTTTTGTTCCTAGATATGTTGTTCGGAACACTTTAAAGGAATCCATTATTATTGCCGAGAATGGCTCAAGCAAGCAATCTGAAATTGCACCTGGAGATGTTCTTCCAGTGTGTCTTCTCCGCAGAACACAGGAGAAAACCATGATCTTGAAATTCGCATCTGAAGGAGTGAAATGGTCGGCTCCGTTTGCGTTCAACGACATTGGCCAAATCTTCTTAAAGGTTGAAAAAGAGGCTGTGGGACAAGTTCTTCTAAAGGTTAATATCATTACCGAAAATGGAACCATTTTCGTACAAATTGAAAATGCTAACAGCTCATGGCCATTTTCAATCAGAAACTTCACTGACTCGGAATTTTACATTTACCAGAGCAATCCCAACCTTAATCGCAACGGCGAAGTGGCCAAAAGAGATGTTGAATATAAGCCAATTTACTACAAGGTACCGGCCAAGAGTGTGATGCCATACTCCTATGATTATCCGAATGCCATAATTAAGGAAATTATCATTCGATCTCACGGGCGTGAGAGAACGGTGAATTTAGCGGAAATCGGAAATCTTAAACCCTTTAGGTTGCCTGAAACATCTGACCAGGATCAAGTCATTGTTGATTTAAACGTGGTGGCCGACGGTCCTACTCAGTCTTTGGTGATTACAGATTATAATCCATCGGTGAGTTTGTACAAGTTGAAAGACTCAGAAAATCTGTCCGTCAGCTTGGCACAGCAAAACTTTGAAGTGACTGCTAAAGATGAGAATTATTTCACCAAGATATTTACGAGATTCGAAGGATTTGGAATTTCTTTGATCAATACCAGATCCCAGGAACTTTGTTACTTGTCTCTAAGAGGTTTGGAATTGAGGTACAACGAATCAGAGCTCTATCAAAACTTGAGTATGAAACTCAAATGGGTTCAATTGGATAATCAGCTTTATGGCGGTATTTTCCCCATCATATTGTACCCAACGCTTGTTCCAAAGTCTGGAAAAGAGATGAATAGTCATCCTTCTCTCAGTGCTTCCATTTGCAAGGTCAAGGACAATAGTCATGGAGTGATTTTCATCAAGTACGCCACTATATTGTTGCAAGAAATGTCCATCGAGATTGATGAGGATTTCTTATTCGCCTTATTGGACTTCTCAAAATTTCCTGGAGCCACATGGAATTCTGAAATAGAGGATAAGTTATGCGATGATGACTTTGAAATTCCTGAGCCGCTGAAATTATCAGAAGCAAGCGATATCTACTTTGAGGCTCTCCACTTGCAGCCTACTTTGACCAACTTATCATTTGTGAGAACAGAACGGGTCAATGCCGAAGACAAGTCGACTTCTCAGAACACTTTGATGTTCTTTGTGAACATGTTGACAATGGCAATTGGTAACATTAACGATGCGCCAATCAAGTTGAATGCCTTATTCATTGAAAACATCCGTGTGCCCATTCCAATCTTAATGCAATCTATTCTGACGCATTACGGGCAATCTTTCTTCTATCAAATGCACAAGATTCTTGGTTCTGCTGATTTCTTGGGCAACCCAGTTGGATTATTCAATAATATATCGTCTGGTGTGCTCGATATTTTCTATGAGCCTTACCAAGGTCTTGTTATGAATGACCGCCCTCAGGAAATTGGTATTGGAATTGCCAAAGGTGGTCTCAGTTTTATTAAAAAATCGGTTTTCGGCTTTTCCGACTCTTTCGCTAAGGTTACTGGATCTTTGGCAAAGGGTCTTTCCGTGGCTACAATGGACAGAAAGTTCCAGGAGAGAAGAAGACTCAATCAGCGCCGAAACAGACCCAAACATGCGCTCTATGGATTCACTTCAGGAGCCAACTCCTTTTTTGAGTCAATTTCCTCTGGTGTGACGGGAATAGCGCTGGCTCCGCTTGAAGGCGCTTCTAAAGAGGGCGCTGGTGGATTTTTCAAGGGAATTGGCAAAGGTGTTATAGGTTTGCCCACCAAAACAGCAATTGGATTATTTGATCTTGCGTCAAACGTGAGTGAGGGTATTAGAAACACTACTACAGTTTTCGATACTGATGGCTTGGAAAAGGTTAGGCTTCCCCGTTATATTTCATATGACAATGTTGTGAGACCCTACTCTCAAAGAGAGGCACAGGGTCAGTACTGGCTCAAATCGATCGATGGTGGCCAGTATTTCAACGAAAATTACCTTGCACATTTGGTGCTTGCAGGCGAAGATAAATCCGTCATTGTTACCTTCAAGAAAATCATTTTGTTTGAGGTCAACACGTTGAAAGCATCTTGGACAATCTCCTTTGATCAAATTAAGTCTCTCTCATTGGAGACCACAGGTGTTGGTCTTGTTTTGAACAATGGAAAACGGCCTTTCCTTCCTGTGCCGGACAGAAAAAACCGAGTATTCTTGTACAACCGGATGAAAATAGCCGTGGACAAGTATAACTCGCAAAGTCAGGTATCATTGTAAGATCACTCATGAGAGCCAGTTTCAGAATAAAATACATTTTTTGTTCCACCACACCGTTTCCTTAGATTTGCCATGAATGTATCGCCCGACTCTAATCCACAGTACTGTAGTTTAACAGAACCCACTGAAATGTACCCGTCAATTGTTTTGACTATTAAATCGTTACCATAGAGAGCAAAGTCACCCGGCATCCGCATTAAGCGATCAAAACGTGGGATTTTAGGAACTTCTTTGACATCATGCAAAATCACCTTACGTGTTTCATGTACAATTTGTTTCTTCCTCTTGAACTCTACCTCCTTTCGAGTGTGCAAAGATCCAAGAGCATCACAGAGGCGTTTGGCCTCTCTTGCACTGCATGTATTCCAATCAACTCTCTGTTGCAGTCGTCTTAATTTTGGAGCTAACGAGTAGTTCTCTTTTGAAACCAACGGTACTGGATTGACATAGAGTTCGTCGCTAAGAACCTTCTCCAATAAGTCTGCACCAAGAACACCTAATTTGTCTTGAAGGGAGGCGAAATTGTCATTGTCGTTTATTGGCACATCAGTGGTTTGAGCAATGAGGTCTCCACAATCGAACTTGGTGGGATGCAAAGTCTGAACAGTTACTCCAGTAGTTTTACAATCTTGCATTAATGCATATTGAAGCGGCGACGAGCCGCTGAATTTTGGAAGAACTGAAGGATGCACATTCAAGCCTCCATGAGGCAAAGCTTCTAAAAACTGGCCCGGGATGAGCTTTCCAAACGACACAGCAATTGCAAGATGATATCCACGAGGTAGAGCCGTATCCAAGATTTCCGAAGCAGTATCCACACGAAACACATTGAGATTCTGCTTCTGAGAGTAAACGCCAATTGGTAAATCAACTAGCGTTTTGAGCTTGCGTCCCGTTGGCTTGATTGAGCGGGTGAATACATCTACCAGAATTTGCGGATGACTTAGACGTACGAGCCGATCTAGAGAATGAACACTAAAAGCATCAGATCCAAAGAAGGCAATTTTGAGCTTAGAATGGAGGGGCATGGATGCGCGGCCCACAATATTATGTAATGAACCTATAATGAGTTGTCGGCTGAAATGACGCGCAGTTCGCATTTTGTCACAGTCTGACATGTAAATGAAGCATGTTGGGTTAAAAATGGTCCGATGAAAAATCGAGTTTTTGCAATTTCATCATACTATGACTCTAAAGCTTGTAATAAACTTTACATCAATCTGCGAGGACTATCTTTCACCTTCAACCATGCCGAATTTTGTGCCCATTGTTCAAATCCAACTGAAATTATCTGGTAACATCATGTTCATCGCGAACATTGTTAAGAAAAGCCCTTGTAAAACGCCATTGTCAAAGTGCCACTTTTGAGGAGTAATTTTGCTCGTTTGTAATTTGAAATAATCCAGCTTCGATCTCTATGGGCCCCCCAGAAATGCTCTGTGCAAATCAGCCGTTTTCGCCACGGCTTTCGGCTTCGTGGTTGGGTCCACTGGTGCGTCTTACACACAGGCGCAGCTGCAAGGCTCAGGAACACACGTTATACACACTCGCCGAGAGAAACCTCTCCAGCTCCGCCAAAATTCGCTATTGCGTGTCTTTCTAGGGGATCACACATATATCTCTTCTTCGACTACACCCGAAACATAAAGGGTGATTCATTTGGCTAAAATTTCGGTCTGTCAGCGTGATCAATTGAGACCATGGCGCCAGGGCATATCCACAAGATCTTTATTCTCCTCCTGTGTACATTTATGGGACTAATATGTGGAACGCTCTATCTATATTCATCCTTTAGCCCCCAATTGGCAATGAGACTCAATTACTCGGCCACTAATGCTTCTACCATTGCATTGCTAGGGAGTTTGGGTATTGCCATTTCGGGGCCTTTGGCTGGGGTCGTTGTGGACAAAAAAGGCTACATAACTCCGCTACTTATTGGAGGCGTTTTGATTACGCTGGGATACTACTTTCTTCGACATCAATATGTGAACTTACAGCTGAACCTACCTCTTCTGTGTACCTGCTTATTTTTGATTGGCTGTGGATCTACATTTATTAACCTGGTGTGTATGAAGTGCTGTGCCGTGACGTTTCCCAAAATAAGGGGTGTGGCCACATCCTTGCCATTGGCGCTTTATGGACTTCTGGCCATGTTTTACTCCGTCGTGGCCTCGGTGTTTTACCCTGGCGATACTCAAGGCTTTCTCCAATTCCTCATCGTGTCCGTGGTATCCATCTTCTTCTTGTGCAGCCCTTCAATTATGCTTTGTGATATGAAAGCTTTCAAGCCCCGTACAGCTCCACGGGCCATTGAGATGGTGGCCTTGGATGCTCCAATTCCAAATAAACGGCCTCCAAGTGCGGTCAACGAAGATGCCACCGTAAAAGATCTCGCTTACTCAGCCCGCTTCTGGCTTCTCTTCTTCATCACAGGTTCTATATCTTCCTTGGGCCAGATGTACATCTATTGCATTGGCTACATGGTGAAAGCGCTTGTCACCAAAACTTATAATATGTCCCCATCTTTGGCAGCCACTGAATCGGTCGATACGGTAATTCAGCTGTTTCAGCAAAATCAGGTGGGTCTTATCTCGGTGTCCAATTGTGTGGGTCGTTTGGCGGCAGGAATCATGGGTGACGTCATCAATCAGAGCTTCAATAAGCCACGCAGCTGGCTTTTATTTCTTCCATGTATTGGCTTTGTGATTGCCCAGCAATTGAGCTTGAGTATCTCCTTTCATGAAGACTTGGGTTTGGTTTCTATTATATCGGGCTTCTGCTACGGGTACATGCTTTGCATAATGCCCATAATTGTGGGCGACGTTTTTGGCATGGCCAATTTCTCTCGAAACTGGGGCCTTATAAACCTCGCACCTGTTGCTCCAAGCATGTTTTTCACTAATTATTTTGGGAAAGTATTCGACAAACATTCCTCAGTCAGAAGTGATGGGCTCCGATCCTGCACACTAGGCAATGAATGTTATAATCTGGTATTCAGCCTAACGCTAGTGATGGCACTTGTGGCATGCTTTTTTGTGGGAGTTTTCAACTCTTGGGAGAAGGTCAGTCGCCTTTTTCTTGCAAAATCTCTGAAAAAGTGTCACTCCATCCTCAATTAGTCTTGTATAAAGCACACCTCACTGCTTAGCATGTGGTCTCAGTCAGGCATCATGTCTTCATTAGAACGCTTTGAAACTGCATGAACTTGTTTCTATTTTAATCATATACCTCAGATTAACGTGGCCTAATAAACCCGGCGCTTTTGCTGAGTTCAAAACTTTCTGTATGCTGTGTAATGGTCTGGTATAGTAATGAGACTATAGTATAGAGACTAATTCGCACGCGAAATCATTTGCACCCGCTACCACCCTCAATCAACTCCGCCGGCGGACAAGCGATTGCTCAGATGTCAACCCCTGCCATTGGCGCTAGTACGACCATTGATGATGAAAAACCAAAGTATAGTTGGAGATGGTCTAGAGACAAAATAAAGGATACTAATGAGGAGGAGGAGGAGGAGCTAAAGGCTGCACGAGCACGGAGATTCAAGAGTTCGGGGGCAACTACAAAGCCGTCGTACGGACTTGTCAGTCGAGGAAGTGAAAGTCGTCTCCAACATAGTGATCAAGCTCAGCGTGAGTTTTTTGATTCAATTCTAGAGAGCTTCAAGGCAAGCAAACCAGATGGCTCAGAACTAAGCTGGAGCGCCAAGTCTGAAGACTATGCAGGTGAAACAGATATATCATCTCTTCTCTTGAACCTTAGGAAGCTCAGAGAGGCGTTACTTCACAAAAATCCTGACGATTTCACTAAGAAGGTGCACTTGTTCTCTGTCCGCGTCAGCTCGGCAATAGGTCACTTTCAGACCTACATCCCCAGCATCAATTATCTTATGAATGAAGTCAGACTGATGTTGACTGATGAAGAGCGCCGAGAGATAATGACCATAAAGGTACTACATATGTCCCACAAAAATGGGGCTAATAACAGGGCGTGGGAGATGTTCTTTGAGCACCTCGATCCACAGCAGGATTCGAGAATTTATTCGACCCTCTGGGCATGGCTGCTGGGTGACTATAACCTATGGATGCTGATTTACAACAGCGAAAGTGACCATGCGATATATTACGCGATGACACAAGGTCTTCGGCGAATGATGATGCACATGATCGACTGCTTCACTAAATCGTTTTTCTCCTATAAGTTTGATGACTTCATGAAGCTTTTGCCACGGGGAATGTCTTGGGATGACTTTAAATTGGAATATGCGACTTCGTGGGTATTGAAAGATGACGTGATTTCTGTCAGGCAAAGAAAGACCCAGTAAATTCATGTCAATTATGGCTGAAAGTGTGAAACGGAAATAAGAATCAGAGCCATGGTAACACTCGGTTCCCAAAAAAATGAAAATTAAAGCAGGTAGTTTTAGCCTAACTGACAAGGGCACGTGCGGCCTGTCTGCAGGAGCATCAACAAGCGCGGCTCAAATGTGCCACCTGAGACACTAAACTTCTCAGCCAACAAGCCATTTTCATATTTCTAAATCGATGCTTTCTGAATCCATAAAAATAGACGATGTTGCATCCGGCCGAATAGAAGCTGACATTATCTACGAGGAACTCGATCGATTGAAGATGGAAATTAATGTGCTCCGAAACGAGATGTCTACATTCATCAAAACCCTAGCGACCATTTCGGACGATCTGAGCCAACAAGAATACTACAACAACATTCAGCAGAAGATCTTTGCGGTTCGAGAGGCCATATCTCAGTATTGTGTTCAATACAACCGTCTTATACCCGTCATCAATTTAAGCCAGGTCAAATTGGGACAAGATGTCGAGATCAGGAATGGCCAGCTTTCAAAGTCGCCACAGAAGGACATCACGTGAAATCTGGATTGATTAAGAGATAATTGGAGTCTTTTCGAGTGTCATGCCAAAACATATACAAACCCCAAATGCAATCAATGCTAGTGCAAAGCCCATGGAGATTGCCATATTGCTGTTCACGAGCACTATATTCAGAATGTCATCCAAACAAGAGATGAACAATGAACATCAACTATATAGTGAGGTATTCAAAACTGAATTTTACTACATAGAGTCAGCCCCTCGTAATACATCTGGTAAAAAAAATAAATCTGGGAATTATTTATCCTAATCAATGTGTAATGTGCACTCTCTTGACTCATCCATCCTGCACAGAATTGGGTGTCCGCAACGTCTCAAGCTATCGCACTTTGGGAATTTTCGCCAACACACCATGTCTGACTTGTTAAAAGCTACATTCGAGAGATGCAAAAATGAGGGCAGAAATGCCCTCGTAAACTTTATTACTGCTGGTTTCCCCACTATTGAAGATACTATTCCCATCATGAAGGGAATGCAGGATGGAGGTGTTGACATCATTGAGTTAGGAGTTCCGTTCTCGGACCCTATCGCTGACGGTCCAACTATTCAGGTAGCCAATACTAAGGCCTTAGAGAACGGAGTTACCGTCAAGAAGTGCTTGGAGATGGTTGCTCAGGCTAGAGAGCAAGGTGTGGATGTGCCTATTATTTTGATGGGCTACTTCAACCCTATCATGAAGTACGGTGAGGAGAAAATGGTTGCTGACTCAGCCAAAGCAGGAGCAAATGGTTACATTGTTGTGGACTTGCCACCAGAAGTGGCTGTGAGTTTCAGAACCACTTGCTCCAAGTACGGTCTCTCGTACGTTCCCTTGGTTGCACCGGCCACCACCGATGCCAGATTAAAAACCTTGGGTAAAATTGCCGATTCGTTCATCTACGTCGTTTCAAGAATGGGAACTACTGGTGCTTCTGTGGAAGTCTCTTCTGGTATTGCTGCTTTGTGTGATAGAGTCCGTAAATACTCCGGCAATACGCCGCTTGCCGTCGGTTTCGGTGTTTCTAACAGAGAGCACTTTTTGACTGTCGGAAAGGCCGCTGACGGAGTTGTTATTGGCTCAAAGATCATCACCCTTTTGGCTGACTCCAAGCCGGGACAAAGAGGTGAAGTAGCCCGCCAGTTTGTCAAGTCCATCTTAGGTGACAACTACTCACCCATTGCCCCTCCTGTGCATAAGCCTTATGTCCAGCCAGATACCCCACATGCAATCAATGCGATTCATGAGGAATCTCACAAGTTCAACCCACTTTTCGGAGATTTCGGAGGCCAATACGTTCCAGAAGCCATGCACACTTGTTTGGCTGAGTTGGAGAAGGGCTTTGAAGGCGCCGTCTGCGATTTAGACTTCTGGGAAGAATTTAGAGGCTTATACTCCTACATCGGCAGACCTTCTAGTTTCCACAAGGCTGACAGATTGACTGAACATGCTGGAGGTGCGCAGATCTGGTTGAAGAGAGAGGATTTGAATCATACTGGTTCTCACAAGATTAACAACGCCTTGGCGCAAGTTTTGATTGCGAAAAGATTGGGCAAAAAGAGGGTTATTGCTGAAACCGGTGCTGGTCAGCATGGTGTTGCCACTGCCACTGCTTGTGCCAAATTTGGTTTGGAGTGTTGCGTGTTCATGGGTGCAGAGGATGTACAGCGTCAAGCCTTGAACGTATTCAGAATGAGGATTTTGGGTGCCAAAGTTGTTTCCGTGACTAATGGTACTCAGACTTTAAGAGACGCCACTTCCGAAGCTTTCAGGTACTGGGTATCGAACTTGGAAACTACCCATTACATTGTTGGCTCTGCCATTGGTCCTCACCCTTACCCAACCTTGGTTAGAACGTTCCAGAGTGTCATTGGTCAAGAGGCCAAGGAGCAATTCAAGAAATTAAACAATGGTCGTTTGCCGGATGTTGTTGTGGCGTGTGTTGGAGGCGGTTCCAATGCTACTGGCTTGTTCTCGCCATTTGAAAATGACTCTTCAGTAAAAATGCTTGGTGTTGAGGCTGGTGGTGACGGACTTGACTCTAATCGCCACTCAGCAACTTTGACTGCCGGAATACCTGGTGTATTCCACGGAGTGAGAACTTTTGTCTTGCAAGACCATGACGGCCAGGTGCACGACACTCACTCTGTTTCCGCAGGATTGGACTATCCAGGTGTCGGCCCCGAGTTGGCATACTGGAAGAGCACTGGTAGAGCTGATTTTGTTGCAATTACCGATGCTGAGGCTTTAGAAGGTTTCCGCTTATTGTCTCAGTTAGAGGGTATTATTCCTGCATTGGAGTCTTCCCATGCCATCATGGGTGCCGTCAACCTTGCCAAGACCATGTCCCCTGACCAGCACATGATCATTAATGTTTCTGGAAGAGGCGACAAGGATGTACAATCGGTGGCCAAGGTTTTACCTGTTTTGGGTGAGAAGATTGGCTGGGATTTGAGATTTGAAAGCGACCCATCCAAGTAGATTATTACGGTAAGATTCATTCTTCAATAGGAAAGGCTCATATCGGCAAATATTTCTAGATGAGTAAGCTTAAGAATTAATAATTTATACAGCTTGAAAATCTTTTAATATCCGGAGTTCAATGTCTCTATTATGTTAGTTCTAAATTAATTAAATGTGACACTTTGTGCAGTCCCAAGATGATATCCACGCGACTAACATAAACACAACCACAACATGAGCTACGAGATCGACGCCAATGGTTTGGTAGTGGAACTAGCAAAATTACTTCATATTGAACTGATTGACGAGGAGACCATACGAATTTGTCTCCAACTCATAGATCAGGGAGTTGACCCTGAGGATATGGCTAAGTCCATCAAACGTATAAGAGAAGAGGGTGTTTCGAAAACATAAGTTGATTGATGAATGAATTCATGCAAAACCTCCCTTTTTCTTTTTCCGTTTTAAGGCCGGATTCTGTGATCCCAACCTTTTAAGCTGCAGCTTTGTCTGCGATTTTGTCTGAGATGCAGTTGCTTTGACCTGTACTTCGGCGTTTTGACTCGTTACAGATGCAATAGTTTCGTGCTGCAGGGAAGGAACTTGTAACACACCTTCTACAGGAACGGATGGAGTCAGCTTTGGAGCGTCCATATGCGGCCCAAGCAATTGTGATGTGGGAGCTTGTTGTGTTTTGGGAACTTGTTGTGTTTTGGGAACTTGTTGTGTTTTGGGAACTTGTGGGGTTCCGAGAATGTCCGGACTTCCAGGGATGCTCTGAGATTCTTCGAATTGCAGCGGCAGTCTTTGGGAGTTTTGAGTCAAGGCTTGTTTTAACAACTTATTGCTATTTCTAACCTGCGTGTAAGCAAGTTTGGCTTTTTCCTCAAGAGTATCATCCAATTCCCAACTATCGAATAGATCTTGATATGCAGACGCATGTTGGTTTGCTTCTGCTTTTATAAGAGAGTCATATCTTTCCACAAAATTTCCACCACAAGCTTTCGTGAGTGTCGATATCAAGATGATCACTGCCTTCTTTATTTGGTGGTCCAGCTTATAGCTTTTAAGTGATGCAAGGAGTGATTCACTAAGACTTTCCGAGTTGGTGATAGGAATAAGCTGATTTAGAACCCGATGATCGCCATGGTCGAGAGTGACATTGTGATCTTGGAAAAATTGTTCTAGTTGCTGGAGCATGGAGCCCAATTCTGGGAAATCCACTATGGTGGTGGGAATATCTTTTGCAATTGTCGCAAGAGATTTGTAACACAAGTTTGATTCAGTGAATGCAGAGTCTATGTCTGTACCTAACTCCAAAGCGAAGCTTTGAACCAAGTCGACTTGAGACGAATGCAATTCTTGAGACGGCCCCGGGGCAGACGTCAACATTCCAGAATTATCACTTTGAGCCCCGCAGTTTTCTTTTGACAGAGCGTGTCTGAAGTCGTTCAAGAGATATTGCTCTTCCTTCTTGGAAAATACGAGCGGAATTAGGCGAGGCATCTTATGGGAGGCGACTTTGCTCGATTTCTCAGGTTTAGGCTTGAAGGAGAGATTTGGCTCATAGTTTAGAGCCATATATGCCACTTCTAAATCCTTTCCAATTTGGAAGAGATTAATAAGATAGTCATCTTCTCCAAATGCTGTCAGACAAACACTAACATGTTTTATACCTTTTAGAGTCGAGCGTGTATAATAGGGATCTCTGACACTGCAAGGTCTTGAACCACGCATGGCGAATGAGAAGTAAATGACAATCGGGGAGTTGTTTGAGTAGACAAGACACATGATAGTTTTGTCATTCTCTCGGTATCTGAGGCTCATTTTGAAAGAGTAATCCGTGGGATCGAGGTGATGCTTCCAAGACAATAGTCTTGAGAGGTCTTTTCCTTCAGTCAACCGTAGCCAGATTATCTCTTGTGATGTAAGAATGAAGATGTTTGAATCAATGCTCTGAAAATCAAGGAGATGAGACCAGTTGTGGAAGTTGATGTATTTTCTGACCTCTGGGGTCACAAGATCAATACCATACACCGACTTTCGCTGGAAGATGACCATGTGGTTGGAGTCTTTGGGCCAATACACTCTGATAAAATTCGAGAGATCGAACGGATTTCTTGCGGGGAGTTTCCTTGATGAGGTCTTTTTGAACGTCCATTCAGATTCTTTATAGAACAGGTATGTGGAGATTCGCCCATCAGATTCAAATACAACAAAGCGAGAATCGCTCATGTGAAAATGCAACAAATTAGTTTTGACAAACTTTAGAGAGAAGGCATCGGAGATTAAAATCCTTTTATCAGTATTACTCCACGAAATCTCTAGAAATATAATATCGCCACTTCCCCGAACTGCAAGAAGGTCTCTAGACAGTTCAATTTGATGGATTTCAAATGGTAGTTCAAAACTGGAAGTATGTCTATCGGATGGTACAACACATAGCGTCTTTTTCAGCTGAGCAGTATCTAAGCGATGTATGACATTTTTCATCCTCGGTAGAAGGGGATAAAATGCAATTCTGGTAGGCATTTCAATACAGCAAACACACCGAATCCGTAAAAGACTGGCCTTATTGGTGCCTTTGTTTTCATATTCTCCAACCCCCAAATCAAAAGCCACAGAAAGAGTACTGTAACTTGGATCAAGGCCCATATCTTTTTGGAACGGATCTGCTTCGGAGCCCAAGGCTTGGAGCAAAGAGTTGCCGATCGCAATGGGTTTCTCAGGGGCCCTTAATTCGCCGGATTCATCTGTGATTCCTCCGGAAAGCTGGATTGATGAGTTGTGGATCTCATAAAGACGCAGAACACCGTCTCTGATTCTTGGATAAAGAAGCTTAACATTGGTTGCTCCTGCAGGATCGTGATCCATTATTCCGTTACCGGATACGCCATACGTGAGCTGGGCGCCTAAGCCTGACTTGGCAGGCCACATTATAGGGCAAGTAGTGTTAGGAAGAGTATGGTATGCAGGCAGTTTTATTCGCGGTTATACAGTATATGATCATCAAACGATACCGCCAACTTCTGGCCGAGTTGAAGCCATGTGAACAGAATTGTGGATCTATCATTTTCAACTTCAAGTCTACACGAACAAACTTCATACCTCGACTTTGATGGCTCGATCCATCTTGCCAGATAGTCCCATTTTAGTAATAATCAGTCCTTTTAAGATAATCGATCTTATTGACAACTGTGATGTCCATAAATGGCAATTTCATCTAAAAAAGGATCCTTAAGCTATACTCGCCAAGGACATCTCAGCCAATCTTCTGCTTGTGGGGTGACCGAGCCTGGAGAAGTGTTAGCGGCCGCCCCAGGCTTCTCTGCAGTTTCCGGTCGCGGCGCGCGCTACGTAACACGTAACGAATTCTATTTTTTTTTCCACGATTCTGTTGTATTCACACACTAGCACCACCAATGGCTAAGAAAACTAAGCAGACCTCAGCCTCCAAAAGTGGAGCGCAGAGTCTGCTCATCAATTTGCTGAAAGTGGACACAGTGTCCGAGCCTGTGTTTGAACCCGGTTCCCAGAGAAGCTATTTGCTGACGCTGGTGCCAACATATGTCACCGAGTCCCGGGCCTTGTCCAAGATTGATTTGCCCTTTATAACCGTGTTATTGCTTGCTGGCTTATACGTGCGTCTTTATAATCTCGAGCTTCCCAACTCTGTGGTGTTTGATGAGGTGCATTTCGGTGGCTTTTCCAAGAAATATGTGTTGGGCAAATTCTTTATGGATGTGCACCCTCCGTTGGCCAAGATGCTTTTCGCTGCCGTTTCTGCTCTTGGTGGATTTGATGGCTCTTTTGATTTTGCCTCCATTGGAGACGTGTTTCCTGAAGAAGTGCCTTATGTGTTGATGAGACGCTTCTCGGCATTATTGGGACTTTTAACCGTCATTTTATGTTACTTGACCTTGAAATGCTCCGGTGTACGTCCTGCAATTGCTTTTGTTACCGCAGGCTTGCTTTTGGTCGAGAATTCGTTCGTCACCATCAGCAGATACATTTTGTTGGATGCTCCATTGGTGTTTTTCATTGCTGCTGCAATCTACACCTTTAAAAAGTTCGAAACAAAACAGCCCTTCTCTTTCCAATGGTACCGCTCCTTGATTGCGTGCGGTATTTCTTTGGGTTTGGCTTTTTCTTCTAAGTGGGTTGGTTTGTTCACCATTGCATGGGTTGGTATTATGTGCATGATGCACATGTGGCTTCTTATTGGTGACCTTAAGGTTACTCCTTGTACTGTGTGGAAGAATGCTATTGCAAGAGGCTCTCTTCTTCTTGGAATTCCGCTTGTCGTCTACTTGGCCATGTTTAGTATCCATTTCAATGTTTTGACCAACGAGGGTGATGGTTCTGGTTTCATGTCTAGTGTTTTCAGAAGCAGCTTGGTTGGAAATACCATTCCACAGACAACCATTGGACCAGTGGGTTACGGCTCCGTGGTCTCTATCCGCCATGTTAACACTCAAGGTGGCTACTTGCATTCGCACAAGCACTACTATCCATCCGGCTCAAAGCAACAACAAATCACCTTATACCCTCACCTCGATAACAATAACGATTGGATCATTGAACCTTACAACTTCTCGATCCCTGACCATTTCGTTCCAATCACTGACGGTACCAAGATCAGATTGAGACACGTCAATTCCCACGTCAGATTGCACTCTCATGATGAAAAGCCTCCTGTTTCTGAACGTGATTGGCAAAAGGAGGTTTCCGGCTATGGTTACGAAGGTTTCGATGGTGATGCAAATGACGATTGGATTGTTGAGATTGCAAAGCACGTCACTCCGGAACATGCACAGTCCGACTTGAGATCTTTAGATACTATCTTTAGATTGAGACATGCAATGTCCGGAAATTACTTGTTTTCGAGTCCACAGACTTTACCTGATTGGGGCTTTGACCAACAAGAAGTTACTGCTGCTTCGCAAGGTTCTAGACCTTTGACTCATTGGTACATCGAGACCAACAAAAATCACATGTACGAAGGTGATGATATGGTTTCTTACCGCAAATTAGGATTTTGGGGCAAGTTTTTGGAGTCTCACAAGGTTATGTGGAGAATCAACAATGGGTTGACTGGTCATCATAATTGGCAATCTAGTCCTTATGAGTGGCCTCTTTTACTTCGTGGTATCAACTACTGGAGCAAAGATCACACTCAAATCTACTTCATTGGAAACCCTGTTGTTTGGTGGGCTGCATCAGCTTGTTTGTTGGGATTTGCCATTCATGCTGGAATCACCCTTTTGAAGTGGCAGACGGGCTCTCAAATTGCTTCCAACAAAGAGGTGTTCAACTACAACTATCAGATGCTTACTTACTTTGCTGGATGGGGTCTTCACTACCTTCCTTTCCATATCATGGGTAGACAGTTGTTTTTGCACCACTACTTACCCGCTCAATACTTTGCCATTTTGGGTCTTGGTCTTCTCTTGAACTTGTCCGTGTCTTCTTGCAAGAAGCTCAGCAAGCCAGCTTATGGTGTCGTTGCACTCTTCTTTGTTGTTGCAATCTACGCCTACCATATTCTCTCACCCTTGATTGCTGGATCTCAATGGACCAAAGACTTGTGCGAGAGCTCCAAGTTGGTTAACTCTTGGGACTACAACTGCAACAATTTCCTCGCCAGTCCAGAGGCTTACGCTTCCTACAGTCAGGAAGCTAAGTCAGTATCAGTTTCTTCACCAGCAGAGACCAGCCCTGTTGCAGTGATTAACGAGCCACGTGCATCTCCAGAAGAAGTCAGAGAAGAGGCAGCTAAGATTGATGTTGGAAACGTGTCTCCATTGGAAGAAGCACCTCCTGCAGAGACACATCAAGGATCTTTTGAGTTGGATGAGCGTGGAAACTTGATAAAGGCCGACACCCCACAGATTCCCGAGTACGAGCCAGAGGCTGACACTGGGGCTGCTAAGGTAGAGGAGGAAATCGAAAACTTGGTTGAAGAGGTGACCAACGAAGCCGGCGAAGCCAAGGAAAACATTCAAGAGTCATTGAGAGAGTTGCAAGCGCAAGCCGCCGAGAAATTCGAAGACGCAAAGGATGTTTTGGAAGAAGACATTGTGAAGCCCGGTAAAAAAGGCGCACAGGGCATCATGAACAAGATTGAGGAACTTGAAATTTCGATCGCTGAGAGCATCATCAGCGAGGCAGAGGCTGGATCACAAGAAGCCAAGAAACTTGCCAAGGAGGGCCAAGCCACCATTTAGAAATTTATATGAACAAATAGTGTGAAAGTCGCATACCCCGATAATTCTCGTATTAATAGCAAGTCGTCTATGGCGGAGTGCATATAGAGGGAGAGATTGCATTGTGCGAAAACTAGAACTGCGCAGATCCAACTAATCACATCGATACCCCCATTTCATCATTCAGCCTATCAATCGACTAATCTAGTCAGCTTCTTGCTCTAGTTCCAATGTCTGAGGTTGAGCAAACTTGTCGGATTTGTAGGGGTGAGGCCTCCGCATCCCAGCCGTTGATACACCCCTGCAAATGTCGAGGATCTATCAAATATATCCATCAGGACTGCTTATTGGAATGGCTCAATCACTCCAACAATAAAGAAAAGAGATGTGATATTTGCAACACTGCATATATCTTCAAGACCATTTATGATCCTGAAATGCCGTCTCGCATGCCAACGGCAGAAATTTGCTACAAGCTTGTCTCTAATATCAAGCGTGCAATCGTCAAGAACACCTCAATATTTCTTTACGCCTTTTGCATTGCCCAACTTTCTATTTTCTGGATGTTTATTGGAAGAATGTTAACTTACCTAGCAGATGAGAGAATGTCGTCTCCAAATTTAACTGTGCTACATACGCTCCTTTACGGTACTTATGACTCGCGCACAAGAAGCGGGGTGTTGTTCAACAGCCCTGAGGCTACGTTCATGGATAAGTTTGATACGTTTGTGTATAAAACCTTCGTGCATGGTAATATCCAGGTATTGATCTTCATCTTTGTGCTTGTTGTGATTTTTATTGAGAATGAGTGGGTAATCCGGGAAGATGGTTACAAGGCGCTTCTCATACGTCAAATGGGTAAACGTCCAAGATCAAAACTTGCAGATCTTCTTCTGCTGCTTGCGCAAAATGGTAATGACGAAGGTGCCAATTCAAATGAGATGATGGTTAATAGAGCTCTCGATGACCTCCGTCGAGTGCAGGAAACGCATATTCACGAGAACGCTTTACGTGCTGCCATTGAACATAGGCAATTCGATGATTTGCTTCCGAATGCAATCAACATGCCCAGAAATCCATTGCCGGATATTGATTTACATGCCGGTAACGCCTCGGTAAGTACGGATCTCTCTTCCGGCTCTCTGTCGCACGAACTTAGAGACGATAATCCACAAGTGGATGGCACACACCTAGAGCCATTTGGTTCTAATGAAAATTCGATGAACTTAAACGGCCAAGATGCAGGGGAGGCAGCTTCTGAAATGTCTGATGACGAGTCTTTTAATGAGCCCGAGGAAAGAGATCGTTTGATAGAAGACCTTGAGGCGGCTGAGTTGGCCGAAAACGGAAATCTTTGGGAAGTTTTGGGGTTTAAGCTTGATCTCGTGACTCCAATTCAGCTCATGATCTTTGCGGATACTGTCATTCTCATTTTCTTGCTTGCTGCCTACATCATACCACATACTATTGGAAAGTTTGTCCTTCTTATGGCTGCAACCACAGCTATTGGCCTCAACTATTTGTTCATTCAACCTTTATTAGCTCTTCCCGGCATGAAACTCATTCCTGAGCTTGTTAATTATGCACGGAGAGAAATTCAATTACCTCAATTTTTCGAGACCATTTTGAGGGAGCTTTTCCTTGAGCCTGTCGCCGAAGCATTTGGCCGCATGGCAAATAATGAGCCTATTACATCGCCGAGCTTGGTGGGACGCCTGGTGGCCTTAATCGCTGGATACTTCATCATCTGTCTGCTTTTTCACAATTACATGTCTATTTTAGTGGCTGGTCCCAAGCCTATAATGGGCAGGTCGAGGAAAATTTACGAGAACATGTTTCAGATCACAGCCACCGCTAAGGTGTTTATGATTTTCTTATCTGAAATTGTTCTCTTTCCTCTTTACTGTGGTTGGTTAATTGATTTCTGCATTGCTCCCCTTGTGAATACAGACATTATGACAGTCGCGGACGATCGTTTGACATTCTACCCTTTCACCACCGTGTTTTCTCTGCTTGGATTATACTCCAAGTGTGTGCTTTATTGGGTTGTGGGTACATTCTATATGTTCTGCGTGGCCTTGTTTGTCAGCATGATCAGAAGGAGTATATTACGTCCCGGAGTCTTGTACTTTATCAAAAGCCCCGAGGATCCAAACGCACGTCTTATTCATGACGCTATTGTTAAGCCTTTTTTCTCACAAGTCCTGAGAATATTATTAAGTGTAAAGGTTTATACCGCTTTTATTGTTTTGGGAATCGGCTCCGTCACATGGGGACTTCGCTTATTGGTGAATCCTCCTTTCTCTGATGGTGGCTTGCTTCCAATACAAATGCCATCTTTCCATGAGGATGTTGTTTTGGCTTTTACGATCTGGGTTTTGTTCAGTGTCAAAAATATTGTGGCGACGCAGGTACTTTTTTTCTGGCAAAGATCATTTGCTGTTTTAAGTCACAAATTTAGACTCTCCCACTTTTTGCTAGGTGAGCCCGTCCCTCAAGAAAGAGGTTATGTTGTCTACAAAAGCTGGTTTCACAGTATCCTAGGCATCGGTAATCCCGACTACAGCAAGCCAGTCAGTTATACGGAAGCACAGGAAATTTTTAAAATTGACACCAACATCACAGCTTGCTTTGTGCCGGACGGTACATACATCCGTGCCCCAAGCAGTGATGATAACTCTCGCAAGTTTTTAAGACTGTTGTTTGTTCCTGTGACCAAATCAGACCAACTCATCTCTCCAGTGGAGCCTCCAACTGAAGATGATGAGTCCGATTGGTGGGATGAAAATGTTTTATACGATGACAGCTATACCATTGTGTACACGCCGCCAAACAAAAAACTTCGGTGTCTTGCATTGGTGTGCATGGTGATTCTCTTTGGGGCAATTCTAATTGTGCTGATTGGATTGGTGGCAGCGTTGATCGGTAGACCAATAATGACCGCTTCCCTCGTTGTGACCAGAAACGCTTATAAGGATTTCAAAAGTCCTGAAGACCAAAACAAGTGGAAATATTTAGATGTGAGCTCTTTATGTGCAGGCCTCATTACTCTAGCCCAAGGTTTGTTCTTGATGAATAATCGGCCTAACCTGGCTGAGGTCAGAAATTTTGTGGTGGATCAAGGGCGTCGTGCAGTACCTGCTGTCAGAAATTACTTGATGCTATTCTGGGACTTCTGTAGAGAAGCTCTACTGTTGTATCTCCATTATGCTATCATAGAAGCAGTTTACTTCAAATACATCCCAGAGATTGAGAAATACTGGCTCGGGGAGTCGACTCTACAGATTTATGCGGACAATTTCAAGTTTAAGTTTTCGTGGCCCGGGACTTTTTTGAATGTTCTAATGCTACCTTTTACCGTGATGCCATTATTGCTCTCTTTTTATTTCAAAAAAGCCAGGGCAAAGACATGGCGTGGATTAATGGTGCTGATTGCAACCCCACAAACGATTGGCAGTCTTGGATACTTGATCATCCACAGAACGTTTTTATTCGCAGCTAAGAGGCTGGGGGTTATCATAGATCCCAAGGAGAACGTATACTTACTTATGGGAGTGTTATTGGCCATTGCAGTTACTCATGCTTTAATAAGCGGACTCCAGCTTTTAAGCGGAGTAAATGAGCAGATCAAGAACGAAAAGTATGTGAGGGGAACAGCAATTCATAATGTTGGCTTGGAAGACTGAACCCAATGTATATAGGTCGAGATACCTGGCAAACACAGACAAGTGTGCATATGCATTAACATATGCTAGAAGAAAATATTCGCCATTAGGAATTTTTTATAATTGGTAATTCTCTTCCAGTAGTATTGAAATCAGTAAGTTTCATAGAAGCGGCACACACAAGACGACTAAGAGTCACTCTCGTTTGAGTCGTTGAAAGAGACAGTCTGAGCAGATTTCTTTTTTGATTTCTTTTTCGACTTTTTAGGCTTCTTGCCATCGCCATCTTCATCTTCATCATCAGCAAAAAGTTCCTTTTCATTGACATTGTTTGTATCGTACATCTTCTTTGCATTTTCAATCCGGGAAAGCTGCTCTCTGATGTAGTTCATACGCCCTAGTTTTTGCGGGTCATTTCTCATGGCAAACGGTAAGTCGTCAATCTTGATTCTGGACCGCCCGTGGGCTCTAGCATAATGTAGCGACTCATGAGAGAGATCTGTGAGGAATTCCACTAAACAGTCCTCTAAACAGTTGACGGTAGAGTCTAAGGAAATGGGTCCATCGCCAAGTGAAAAGAGAAGTGTCTCTATATCTTTGGTGAAAAGCCGAGGACGTCTGCGTCTCCGAGGGTTGTGGATTGGATTTGGACGGTAGGGGTACATAATGTATGAGAGAGTTGAGTGAGGAATGAGTTGGAATGCGCGTGCAGGTTTGAGACTTCACGTGGTGCGTTGAAAGTACATTTTATCTTATATTTGAATGCTGATCTTCAGTAGCTTTTATTTCTTTTTTTCTTTTCTGCTAATTCTCTGCTAAAGATCATTTCAACCTTGTATTGGTTAGCTTTTGAGATCGATATAATTTCGTATTATCTTTTCCTTATTACCCGGTTTGGTCTTTTAGTTCCTGGCCAGACTCATCTCACCAGCAACTATATCCGATAATACACCTGAGCGAGAATCTGGAAACAGCACAAGCTTAATTTTTCCATCGTGTAAAGCCGAAATTTTCTCCTCTAGCAAGCCCTTCTTTAGCTCTTCGGTATTGAGCTTTATCAAGTAACCACCACATTCGAATTCAGCAGCTACTTCTGCCTGATGCCCATCCATCAAGTCATCATTTGTAACCACAACTAATGGAATTTTAAGGCGAAGCACATCGAGAATAGACCCTGTGCCTGCATGCGAGACCACGAGATTTGCCCCTGAAATGAGGGTTTGGATTTCATTGGAATAGGAAAAGACTTGGATGGTTAAAAGCAGATTTGCAAACGTTGTGATATCCTTATCATTTGTTTGATTTTGGATTGAAAGTTCCAAAGCGTCAATTGTGTTTTCTCGAGCAAGGGCCTTGCTAAAATAGCTCTTGCTGATACTTTTTCCACTAGCGTCCACTTCATTACCATATTGGATCAAAATATTGTTAAATCCCTCTTTTCGTAGAAAGCTTAAAAAATTCGGTTTCACCACATAATCCACAAGTTTGTGAAATGTCACAGTGGCGCCGGTGGTGAATAATATGGACATGGTTTGCAGAGTGGTGGGTAAGCTGCGCCAGGTCAGTTCATATTGTGTACAGGATTAACCGATATTATTTCGCATACATTTATTTGAATTATTACAGTATATCGGTTTTAGACCATCACGTGATGTGGCCACCAATTACACCGGCCGGAATAGGTAGTTTGCAGTGTCCGTCACGCGCTGTGCTTGCAGGGTCGCGGCGTGCATATAAGACAGTTATATGCAAGTCCGCCGACATACGAGTGCGTTTGGGCAAAATCTTCCCCAGACTCGCGCTTCTGCTGGTTCTCCGGATTTTATTTTTGGGCATTGTTCCCAAACAATTGGGAAAGTCACAAGTAAAATAACTGGCGGTCTTATGCAGACCTGATATTAATTTGAGTCATGATTATGTGTAACAATCTTATTCAATTTTAAATCACGTTAATGGTCACGTTCCGGCATCATGCTCGGTCATTCCGGACTTTTCTCCAGACCCGTGTTGTGCGCTCCAAATTTTCACTGCGGGTGGATCCTCTACTTTTTCCTCCATACTTGTCCTCTAAACACTTAACTTTTACTTTGAGTTTCCGGAGTACTCGAACTCACCTCCGTTGAAAAGTCCTTATTTTTAGGCTTCGTCTCGTTGCCTTCCTAAACCTGCACTTGATCACCGGCCCGGCAGCAGTGCCCCTTGTTTCACCATTGCATGCAAAACCTCGACATGAAAGGTGACTCCTCTCCTACTTCGGAGCGTCTCTCCGTACTGTCTGCTAGCGGTGCAACTGAACCTATCCCAAAAAAATCTCTTCAGATCAGGACCGATAAGCCCCGCCCCCACGCCTGCTCCATTTGCACCAGAGGTTTTGCCCGCTTGGAACACTTGAAACGCCACGAACGCTCCCATACAAATGAAAAGCCTTTTCAGTGTGCTGCTTGTGGCCGCTGTTTTGCCAGGCGTGACTTGGTGCTTCGTCATCAGCAGAAGTTACATCAAAACATCTTCCAAGTGGCTCGCCGTGGTCTGTTGCCCGCATCCTTGTCGCTGTCTATGGATGCTTCAGCAGATGCTTCGATTTCCAATGATAATATCATCATTTTGAGAAATAACACCAAACCCAAAGCGCCACTTGCGGGCGCCGGTTCGGCCAACAATCACCAGCTGAATCTGCCTTTACTGTCTAACTCTAATGATTCTCCACACGATACCAACGTTCGTGGTGGCGATTTGGACTTTTCTGCTTTCCAGCAGAACTCTTCTCTTAACGGGAACATGCCTTCGCCGCATACAAACTCCTCAACCAATACACCGTCTTTCCAGTCCAAACACAGCGGCGTATCTTCGGTTGTTGGAGATCTAGACTTGCACATGGCGCCCTCCAGCTTTATTCAGCAACCATCGCCCTCAATGGGAGACTCCCCAGAAACGAAGGACAAGAAGCTTCGAACTCTGGACGGCTTGGAACAAACGTTTGACTCACGCTTTTCTCTGAACTTTCAAGATTTCAACAAAATCCGTAAGAGCCAGGCCCCCAACCAGAGGTACGCCTCTTTTTCTGCTGTTTCTGGATTGTCGTATACAAATCTACAGGATGCTTTGACTATCCAGAAAAACCACATCGACTCAGGTCTACCTCCAAGCGCATACTCGCACGATAAACCACTTGTGAAGGGGGAGCTGATCCTTGATTTAGGAAATCTCGATTTGGACTGGTACTCAATGGATTTTGCTTCTTCCGGAAAAGATGATACGTATCAGGGCATGGATCCTATGGATCTGCATCAGGCTCGGCCTGATAAGCAAGCACACAATGCTCGGCAGACCCAAGTTTCGACAAATGTGCCTGGTGATTATTTCTCAAATCACATCATGTCAACTCACCAGTTTCAGGACCCAAACCATCCACATCATATCAAAGGAACCACTCCTTTGGCGTTAAGCTTTGCCCCAACGGACCCTTTGGGTTACGGCGAAGAAGAGCCTCTCCCAGTGGGTTCGGGCTTTGTTCATATGACAGGAGATCTTGCCATGTATGGAGAAAAACCTATGAATTCAAGCGGCGGCCCGAGCGATATTATCGCTCCCAGACCCAAGCGCAGCAGAACATCATCTAAGCAGTCGAAGCAGTCCAGTCCTCCACTGTCCAGTGATAATAAGCGTGCAAAAAGAGGCTTTGTCAATGAAGTAGAGGACCTAGACTGGCTAGAACAAATCAAAGGTATTCCTGTTCTCAACAAGTTTCCTTCTGCTTCAAACGTGACGGGGTTTTTGGGTATGCCTTACATTGCTGAAGAAGCTCAGGCTCAAAGCGACGAGGTTTTCTCATTGTTTAAAGTAAGACAAGAAGATATTGTCCGTCAAAGAAGCCAAATTGACATCATTGGTGGTAATGGCTCGGAAAAGGCGCCAAGCACACTTATCCGCAATCAATCCAAAGTGCTGTTCACCATTGGTGAAAGTAAAGACTTTATTACTGACGAGTTAAGGCTGAGAATTATTGAGGTCAGCAATTTGAACGAGGATCAATTTCCAAATTTGGAGGATTTGAATGATTACATGAATTTTTATGAGAAAGAATTTAACGCTTACTTTCCATTCATCCACACGCCAACCCTCCGAAATCCAATGATTGATAATTTCGAAAACATACCATTGATTTTGTCTATGTGTTCGATAGGTGCCCTTTACTCATACCACGACTCCAACACGTTGCTCTTATTCAATTTGTCAAAGCTCCATATTCACAATTTTTTTGAGAAAGAAGTGACTGTGGACAAGTTGCAGTTCAAGAAAGTGCCAATCATGGCTCACCAGTGTCTTGTTCTTCACATGTTCATCTCTATGTTCTTAAATGAGCCAAACATGGTTGAAATTACCTCCAGGCAGATGAAATCTATGGTTGGTTTGATCAAATCCACTAATTTTCATCGCCCACTCGAAGAGTTTCTTGTGCCACCACCAAAATTCTCCAGCCTGAATGACGTGGAAATCATCCAGAATAATTACGACTATTTCATCATGACTCAAACTCGGATCAGAACCATTCAAACATTTTACCAGATGGAAATCATGCGCAGTCTTTTACTAGGCTGTGCAGTTCCAATGTCTGGTATGGAAATTGCCTGTGGCACCCATTGCAATGATGAACGCTTGTGGCAGTCTGGGGACTCGACAAACTGGTACAATTGCATGAAACATTTGGAAAAGACATCGCTCGTGGACTTGAGTAATAATGACCAAATGACCAGCTTGCTTGCTAAAATGAAGGCCGGATCAACCGATTCCAAACTGTCTTACAAGAACTCCGCCGCCTTGCTTATGTACGTACATGAGGAAATTCTGCAAGAGTATCACGGTTTCAAATTCAATGCATATAGGTGGAGAACAGAGCATCGGCCCAGACTCTCTGCTTTACTCAAAACCTGGGAAGATGATTATCTTCGAAATGGTGGTCGTTCACTCGCGAAAGAGACGAACTTCCAAAGCAAGGAGTTTGATGCAGACTTGAAACTCATCTTGCCATTTTTCTACCTTGCTAAGATTCGGATCTGTGTTGATTTCACGCCGGTCACCAAGATGGTTATTCACAAGGATTGGTCAGGTATGAACGCGGCACTCAAGAGTCTCGATGATGATGCAGAAGCTCTTAAAGAAGCTTCTGAGTATGCCATTAACATTTTGAAGCTTTGGACTGAGAACATTCTCGAACTCCAAAACCCTAATCAGGTTTCGGTTCGGACGCCAGTGTTCTTTATTACTGCGGTATTTATTGCTGTGATGATAGTGAGCAAAACCTTGATGGTTCTTGAGAACTCAGCCCATTTGTCTATTGCAGACATAGCACTTTGGAGCACTTTGGAGAATATTCTCAAGACGGTGGAAACAACGCTCAGTCCTAGTGAAAATTCTTCATACTCGGAGTTCTTGCGCAAGCAGTGCAGAGGTATTCTTGACTCAGCATGGAGCGAAGAGTGCAAGAGAAATGTCAATAATGTGAAAGAGAAGTTGAGAAATGAAAATCTTCAAGCTGAAGATCTTAAAACTTGCAAGCTTCTGACACAGGCATTGGGTTTAGGGGTTCGGATTCTTGCGGATGCACCACTTTGGCCAATTGCGATGGGATTTGCTGAAGCACTCAAGAGTATGGTGCTTACCGCCCGTTCCTAGCAATTCCAGCCACGAAATTATTTATTCAATATCACGAATTACGAAAGTTGTAACGTAGAGTGATACTCCTACGTAAAGGATATTTTTTCCTAGATAGGAATTTTTTTTAGAATGTTACTTTAAGGTAGAATGTTACTAATAATTATTATCTCACTTTTTAGAGAGACTAAGTAACTTCAAGAAATTAATGCAAATGTTTACTTCACAATTACAAGAATTACAAAAAAAGACTTTTCATTGAATTCAATGAAATAAACAAGATACCTCTACATTTTTTCCAAACTTTTCATCTTTTTAATTCATGGCTTAATGGCACTCTATAGTTATAGTATCTACCGGTATATGGTCGGGTGCGAAAAAGAAACGCATGGCATCTCCATCTCAAGTCTTCTCAGAAACGCATCCATCGTGTCTTCTCTACGTCATCTCCAACACCTTAAACCTGGCAAACGGTTGTTACAAAATATGACCAACCAGAAACTTCAAGGCAGAGATCTTTACCGGTCGATGGGCGAACCCAAGACGATTGTGGCGCCCATGGTAGATCAGAGTGAATTAGCATGGCGAATCCTTCTGAGAAGATACGGGGCTGAACTTTGCTACACACCCATGTTCCACGCCCGTTTGTTCGCTACTGACGAAAAATATCGGGCCAAAATGTGGTCTTCTATGGATGGCGATGCTGAAACGGATCGCCCCGTGATTGTACAGTTTTGCGCCAATGATCCGGAATATTTGTTGCAAGCTGCACAATATGTGGAGGATGAATGCGATGCCGTGGACCTCAATTTAGGTTGTCCACAAGGTATTGCTAAAAAGGGTAACTACGGAGCGTTTTTGATGGATGATTGGCCGTTGGTGCACCAGCTCATCCGCAAGTTGCACGATAATTTGAAGTGTCCCGTGACGGCGAAGATCCGAGTTTACGACGACTGGGAAAAGAGTCTTGAATACGCCAAGATGGTATTGGATGCGGGAGCTCAGCTCATTACCATTCATGGGCGGACGCGGGAAATGAAGGGCCAGGCCACGGGTTTGGCCAACTGGAAGGTTTTACGCTACTTGCGAGACAATCTTCCTGCAGATCAGGTGTTTTTCGCCAATGGAAACATTCTTTATCCGTCTGATTTGGCCCGTTGCAGAGAAGCTGTGCTGTGTGATGCGGTAATGTCTGCAGAGAGTAATCTCTACAACCCTGGTGTTTTTTGGACCAAAACTGACGATATGGACAAGCAGTTTCGTCGTGTAGACCATATGCTACGCGAATACTTTGAAATCGTCAAGACTTGTCCTGGAGATGCATCGCGGACGGCTATGAAGGCTCATTTTTTCAAGCTTCTTCATGCTTTTTTAAACGTGCACAAGGAACTTCGCCCGATCATTGGCAAAACTAGCGTGCACGCTGGTTTCGAAAATTGGGAGGCCATTGTGGAGACGGTGGAGCGGCTCGTTTCGGAAATTTACGCTAAGCCCGATATTGCTCGGCTCGATGTCATTACCGAGGGTGACCTACAACCATGGGGAGGTTGTTATAAAACGGTACCATACTGGCGATGCCAGCCATATTTTCGGACGGTTAATGGTGAGAAGCAGAATGCACGTGTGCTTAAAGTGGCTGCTAGTGATGAGGTATCAGAGAACACTGGATCGAAAAAAAACAACGGAGCTGATGAATCTCATGAAGTTGATACCAAAGTCAACGGGGAAAATGAAGCTTCAAAAATGGCTAAATTCGATGAAGGTGAAAAAAGAAAGATCGCCGAAATCGATTCGCCATCTGAACCCAAGAAAGCTAAGCTCGAGGCCGCATAAGCGGCATATCGTCTTGATCAGCAGCCAATCCGCATAGCTCATTATTTTTTTTTTTTTTTTTTTTTTTTATTAGCTGTATTTCAGCAGCCCCACTTACTCACATGCGAGTCCTGCACAATCGATGCGGTACCGAGAGCGCTTATGCGCCGCCTCGACCTTGTTTTCACCTTGTTTTTATTGATCCTCTAGGTCATTGTCTTTATCAACATGAGTGCTTCTGCCGTCCATATCCCTGCTACTAAAACCGCCAAAAATGTGATCATTTTCATCCACGGCTTGGGTGATTCGGGTGAAGGCTGGTCCTGGATAGCTAAGGCTATTCACGATACCCAGATCTTCAAGGCTCATGCTGAGACAAACTTTATCTTCCCCAATGCTCCAATTGTTCCTGTGACATTCAATGACGGAGAGCTCAGACCTGCATGGTTTGATATGCATCAACTTGGTGAACTTTCTTCAGAACAAGATGAGGCAGGGTTTCTCAAGTCTTGTGAAACCATAAAGGGACTCATTAAAGAACAGATCGAACAAAATAAGATTTTGCCAGAAAATATTTTGATTGGAGGATTTTCCCAAGGTTCAGCCATTTCAATGGCTGTATTTTCTATGCTTGATGTCAAGATTGGTGGGCTTTTGGCGTTATCAGGGTTCTGCCCCGTTCCAAATGCCATCAAGGCCAAGCTGAACAAAGATGGAGTCAATTTAGACACTCCGGTGTTTCAGGCACACGGTGATGTAGATGACGTGATTTATTTTTCTGTGGGTGAGACAGCTTATGATTTTTACCAGGGACTTGGCTTTTCCAACTGGAAATTTCACGAGTACAAGAATCTTGGCCACACCAGCAATGACCAGGAAATAGAAGACTGTGCACAATTCATTTCAAGTGTTCTCGACAAATAGTTGATTGAAATAGATCTGATAGAGAATGTTGAGTGCGTAGTAGTAGTCTTAATTTAATAAGAATAAATTGGTGCAGCATTAATTTGGAGGCACGGATTTCGCGGTATGAGACACATTTCCATAAGCCTTCTCACCATCAATACATTAATACCCATCCAACTCCTGCCATTAGCAATAGTCGTCACGCAATTCGATGAGCAAATTACCGCCTCCTTCAAATGCTACCAAAGATAAGCGACATGTAGCTCTGGTGGAACGGGCGCTCGCGACCTTCGAGTCTCTTAATGAATGGGCAGATTACATAGCCTTTATTGCCCGCTTAAAAAAGGCATTGGCTATTCCAGTCTCTCAACAACACTCCTTAGCTCATATTCCTTCATCAGAACAAGTCCTGTTTTGTTTGGCTCTTTGTCTATCTCCACTGTTGCCCAATGGTGTACACCAAAAAGCGTTGGACCTCTACAAAGACGTGTTCAATTCTCTTTCAATAGAGGCACTCAATGATGACGTGTCACAATGGCTTCCTGGGTTGCTTCCGGTGATTTCTTACGGCTCGATGCAAGTGAAACCTCAACTTATATCTCTTTATCAGAATGACCTTGTGAAACATTTGGACTCAGCTACATTGAAACTCATTGCAAAGCCCTTTTTCCTCTGTTTACTCTCTGGGTTGGACGATGAAAACTCAGAGATTTTTGCTGATTGCTTGTCTCTACTAGATAAGTTCAAAACGAGAATGAATGACGATTCCCATTTCTGGAGGACGATGTTTTTATGCATAATAACAAGTCCTGAAAAGCGCTTAGGTGCCCTCAATTGGTGTCTGTCCCGACTCCCAATGTTTACAATAATCAAAGATGGAGCCGAGAAGAAGTTCTCTACTGAAGCGCAGACCTGCATCTCTCCCGAGCCAGGTTTGATGGTGCGGGCATTTGTTTCTGCTTTGAACACATCTACGAATTTTAGCCAATCAAGTGACATCAATGTGATTCGTGGCTTCTTTGATTTGCTACTCTCACATATCCCGCTTAATTCGGCTTTGTTGACTGATATAGTGTCTCCACAAGATAGAGAGCTTTTGCTCATGTCGTGTTGCGAAGTCACATTAAAAAAAGACATGAGTCTTAACAGGAGACTTTGGAACTGGCTTCTTGGTCCAGAAGACTCTGTGACTGAAAGTTCTCAGTCAACAAGCCAGCAGAAGCTCTATTTTGATACATATGCTCTACCTCACTTGGAAAGCGCCGCACGGTCGCTCATCGATAGTTCGTCCACGAATTCTATGTTGACTGCCTACAAAGTTTCTCATGCCCTTATCTTGGACAGATGGGAGATCAGCTCGTCTTACACTCCTAAGATGTTTGTGCCGATAATTCGTTCCTGTTATAAGGCAGTGACAAACAAACGAGCTGGCTCGGCCGAACTTTTGAGTATTGCTAAGTCCTTTTTCGATGAAGTGGAAGCCAGCTACATTTGGAGCTATATCATTTGCGAGTTACTTTTAGGCGACGAAGACGAGAGATTGCATATCGTCAAATACCTCATTGAAAATTTCAAATTTCCCGACGAAGAAAAAGCCGTGCATGCTCCTTTGGCGGTCATATGTTACCTTTACTCATCTGAGATTTCACCAGCAACGATTGATTTTTTATGCACTATGGTGGAGCTCTTGCAACCCCATCTTGCTGCTACCATCGAAGATTCAGACTATCTCGACTTGGATTCTGCCTCGTTGATAAGCTCAGTCAAAGGCTTCTACAGAGACTTACTGACAGATGAGAAATCTTCATGTGAGTACTCAAGTGAGCAAATGACAGCTCTTTTGCTTCGCATGTACGAAAAATGGTATATCCATAGCTTGCAGTTGGAGCTGGGTAGCGATCGATTGGCCACTATTTTGGATTCGCTGTTGAAAACTGTGACTTCACCAAAGCCACTTTCCGATTTGAAGCAGGCATTGCTCAATTATCCTCAGTTTACATTCAGTAATGAAACCCCAGAACAAAGTGATTCTGCCGTGTTTTTTGGAATGCTGAAACTATCGGTACATTTGAATCCCACACTCAAGTCTGCTGAAAAGTCAAAGTTGCTCAAAATCTTACTCTCGAATCTTTGGAGTATACTAGCTTCTGTCTATCCGGCAAATAATCAGGTTGAAGCAGTGAACTGCATTTTTGAATTGCCTTTAGTATTCGATAGTCATGAGGTTGAAGCTGGTCTAATTTTTATGCTTCTTGCAACTCCGCTGGATATCAAGTTTTCGGTGTTTCTCAAACTCTGGAGCCATTCCTCCGACTCTTGCAGATCAGATCTCATGCTTTCAAATACATTGCTAGCGATTCTCGAAAGTCTTGAACTCCCGCATTCTGGCGAAGCACTCGAAACACTGAGGCTTGTGAACAAGATTGTTCATGATGGCTCTGCAAACAGATTACTAAAAGTGCTCACCAATCCGCTTCTTTCATTCGACTTGATGCAGAAAGAAAAGGTTGAAATCACCACACATGATGACTGCAAACTTTTCGAGTATTACCTTAAGTCGATTCTTAATTGCGTGCATTCAAATGAGAAGTTGCTCAAAGACTCACTCAATCACGAGTATGTTGCGTCTGAAAAGGCAGAGAAAATTCAACTTTTCAATTCCAATAAATGGGACATATCTAATTACAAGTCTTTGATTTTATGCGTCATTCGCAAGCTCTTGAGTCTCAGTTTATCGACTGAACTTGTTAACAATGAGAAGAGCAAGTCTCATTACATCCAGTGCGTTTCTTGTGCTTTGGAACTCTACGCATTTGTTATCACCGGCTCAGAGTTGGACTTCGAAGATCATTTCAAATTTTTGCTTGATTCCTGTTCATATCTCGCTTCTATTCCGGGCGTGCACAGTTACTCATTGGAGATTCTTCAAACAATGTATCTCAAAACCATCATGGAGTTTTTGGAAATGGCAAAATGTCTCAATGTTGCTGTGATCAATATTAAGGATTCGGAAAATCATGGTTACCCATTGCTCATTTCGTTCATCACCAACACAATCGCTACAAGTGAATCATCAACATTGTTAGAGAAAATGTTCAGCCTCATGAACAAATGTCTATACTTGCTAGGCGAGAATATTTTCGATGTGTTATTGCTCTTGAACGATTCGGTTGTGCATAAAATTGAAGGTTACTTCAATGCAATGAAAGCATTTGAGAATCTAATTGGTTGCAATGACATAGAGTCTTCTTTGACCATTTGCATTTCTGGCCTCGAAGACTTGTTATCTATTAGTCATACTCATTTAGTCACTTCAAGTGTCAGACAAACAATGAAGTCTCAGCAGAATGAGAATGGATTTTTGGGCAATGTGATCCTGGGTGTGTTTCAAATCGAGTCGCCTTTGGTTAAATCACAAGAGGAGCAGAAGAGAAATGCTATGATCATTTCTTTCCAAGACGCCACGAGAATAGCATTTGAGATTTGGAGCTGGGCTGACAGAAGACACTTTACATTATGTCCATCGCAACATGCATCAGTACAATCCATGATCAATGTCTCGAACAAATTGAAATTCCGGTCAAGACGTCTTTTGGAGTCGCTTGGTGATCTCGAAAGACATGAAGTGATTGAAAAGTTGATCAGCGCCGAGTCAGATACGGACACGAAGATTAAGATTTTGCATGTATTGGATAGTGGCCATACTCATTTGACGCTTCCTCATCTTTTGAATTCTATCCTTGCAAGATGCTCTCCCCAGTCATTGGGCGAAAAAGAGATGTCTTCCATGTATACGGAATTATCTGAAGCGCAGCTTGCGAAGTTTTTGGAGAAATACTACGAATCTATTGACCAAGATTCCAACGGTGAAGTGTATGGTTCCACGGCAAATTTTTTGAAAGAGGTGATCGCTCACCCAACTTCGTTTAAAAAGCTGATCATCTCATACCTTCGAGTGATTAAGGTGTTTTCATTGAAATTACAAGGAAAGAAACAGAAGGATAGTCGAGCAGCACATCACAAAGAGCTCGGTGGCTTATTTATCAGCATGCTCAACGCTGCTGTTAGCAAGAAGGTACAGGATACCAAAAATCAAGAGACAAACGGGAACAAAAGACCTTATTCTGATGATCTTGCAGATAGCCTCTCCGACTTGATGCAATATTTTGATGATATTTTGCACGATTCTGACAAGGTCAATACTGCAGTCACCACAATCATAAGTACAGTGGTTCCTTCGCTCAACAAGGCCAAAAAGCTGTTATCGCCCAGCATTCTCAAGTTGGTTGAAGAAATTGGTATTCGACATCCCATAAAAAGTTGGAAGCAATTTGTCAGTGACTTATTCATGGATAATAGCTTCTTCATAAATGGCAGGCTGACTAATGAGGAATGGAAGGCTATAATCAACACTTGGGTGCAAGTTGAGCCATCTCGTTTAGATGAGCTTTTGGCACGCGTAACTCCTTCTTTGCAATCCAACACTTCCAATATTTTTGTTTGGAACGAAAGTTCTGAGTTAGAGGACAGATTATTTGTGTTGCGCAGAATCAGCTACTTGATGATGGTACAGCCAACGAATGCATGCGCCAAAATTCTTCCAGAACTATTTGGTCGTCTTGGAACGGCTTTGAATGGCACGTGTCCAGCGCAATATAAAAGCGTGGCGTTGATACTTTTCAGAGTGCTTAGCTTGAGGATGAGTGAGTCTCAATTATTACCATTCTGGTCTTTTATCACACAGACCCTAGCAGGAGTTTTCCAAAATTTGATGGGTTTCAATGGCAAACAGCTCGCAGCCTTAGACCAGAATCAATTACAGCTTCTTCTTCTGGCGTGCAAGATGCTCGACCAGCTTTTATTAATTGGGTTTGACGAATTCAACCTAAACTCATGGCTTTTTGTCACCAGCGATTACGAGCCTGGCCAACAATACTCCCAGTCGTATATTGACTACTTGGGATCTCAGACGGAGTCCATGGTTACCAGAGACACACCTATCCGAGTTCTGGGGCCAAAAAAGAACGAATTGGCTAAGCCGCTCTTGGGTGGAGTCTTCAGTATAAACAACGTGGCCAACTTGAAGATGTTTTTCGGGCTGCTCAGCTACATCAATTTCGAGCGGTTGTTTTGTCTTGCCAAGGCTGATGTTGAAGCTTGTGAGCACGATATCTTTAAGGATTTAGAGGTGTGAGACCTTAAACCAGAGAAGATAATCAGTATAATGGTTCGGGTGCAAATTAGCGCGCAACGATGCGCGACTCTCAACAACTACTCTATACACTTTGTAGTGCATAAACAATCTCATGTCTTTCAAGATCCGCCGGGTTGTTTCAGGGCTACTGCCTCTGGAACACAATTCTGAACCCCGTATATCCAGATCCTCTGATGCTAGTATTGGGATAGAAAACGGCTCGCCCAAAAGATCTCGAGTGAAGCGACTTTCGGTTGACATTGAAGACTTCATTGCAAATGGAGACTTAGAGTCCAACGAGAGAGACAAATCCAGAAACACATCAAGATCCGAAGATACTAAAAGATTAATCTCAAACAAAATTTTACCAACGAGCCTGGCTCATTCCAGAACCTGGAAAGATTCGTCAGATTCCGTGTCTGTGGATCAATCCGGGTCCCCCACAAAGGTTGAAACAAATACCAAAATTAACACCCAGATGAAACACTCTTCCATAAGTGAAAAAATCATTGACGACACGAATGTGTTTCGGCCCTCATTAAGGAGCTCTCGTATGGATTTGGGCCTCAAAGCTCAACCAGATACTATTGAGTTTGATTCGTCTGATCATACCCTGCCCGAAAAGCCCGCTCGGCGGCGTGGAAATCTGCCATTTTTAAAAGCTCTGCCTCCGGTTAGACTTTCAGATCCAATACGAGTGTCGGAGAGAAGCTCTCATGAGACAATGCCTCAAGAACTGGCCAACACATACACTCCAAGACGTCTGTCACCCCTCCGAAAAGAGCTCTCGCATAACAGCTCAACCACAGGTGATTTGGTAGAAGAGTTACGACAGAGTAGTGCTCTTCGAACGCGGTCTGCACAAGAGATTTTGGACCAGATCAATTCCAGTATAGACAAAATCAGAGCAAATGATAACTCGAATAGCTCCGAACACTCGGACACTTCTTCGCTGAGCGAAGACCAGCAGATTATGAGTATTCAGGGTTTGAATGACTTTGTTCCACGTAATGTGTTAAAAGAAGTGCTGTCTTCAGCCAAGCCTGCATCGCCAAAGAAGAGAATTTTAAAAGAGAGGAAAACGCCAATTGCAACCGAGAAAAGAAAGTCCCGACCAGAGCATGATCATTCGGTGAAAAAGGAGGATGAATTGGGACTGAAAAAACGATTAAAGCCCATTAAAACAGCAAATTATGGTGCGTGGCTGTTTGAAAAATGGGACAAACTCAAGCGCTTGATCGAACTGCCAGTTCCAAACGCCGTCATTATCAGAAATGCTATTGTCATGAAGGAGTTGGGATGTTCTAATGAACAGGAACTACAGCAGAGAGTAGATTTCTTGCTTCGGAATAAGGGTCGCTAGAAAACGGCGCCTCCTGTGTATAATATATGTATAAATAGACTCAAAACACTTTGGAAAGAACTGAGTCGAGATTCTCTGTATTCTTCTCTTTCTTGAAGCTTGCCTTAGCGTCAGCTCGCTTACTGGACACATCTCGCTGGTCAAAAACTCTTTTGGCCTCAGGCTCTTGAAAGTCTTCACCCTCCATCTTTCTTTTTCTCTCCAATCGCTTGGATCTTTCCACATTGGTGACAAAGCTCTTGTCAAGTTTATTCTGTTGCGAGATTTCCAAAGCCATCTTGGACTGTCTGATTTCGTTCTCTTTCGATATTTGCTGAGTCAAATCAAACCACTTGAATCCTGGCAAGTACTTGATATTCATAATATCATCGTGGTAATAGGAAGACTTTTTCCCACCTAAAATATTACCGTTCATGGTCTCAGCACACAACTTGGCCTCCGATTTTTTCTTAAATTCCACCCACCCCTCTGTATGCTTCTTCTTTTTGTTTCCACCATACTTAATTCTTTTCTTGTATGAGGTGGCATCTTCAGGTTTCATAAACAACCGATCAATTTTTCCAAACTTAGAGAGCACTGATCTCATCTTCAGCGGCTTCATATATGGCGGAATACTTGATAAGTAGCACACGCCGGTTCTTTTAATATTCCTCTGCTCCTTTGCAAGTTGTTCTGGAGTCAACTTTTTTAGCTTTCTAGCTCTTTTCTTCTCTTCCTCTACAACTGAGGTGACATCATCTTGCCTTTGCGGATTTTTCATCCCTTCTTCTTGCTTTTCATCTGCTTCTGCTTTATCTTCTTGTTCCTCTTCGGATTCATTGTCTTCCTGAGGAGCAAATCTCTGGGGTTGTGCTTTTTTTGTTGTCTGGAAGACCTTATTCTGGTTGTCCTCATCGGAACTGAAATCGTCTTCCAGATCCATGAAAGACTTTGATTTCGTTTGTTCGTCGTTTTGAGACGAGATCTCGTCTTCGGAGTCGCTAGATGGATTCAAGTCTTCAAGTGCTTTGTTGGCCATCTTAAGGTGGTCTTGGATACTTCGATGTGAAGAGAGCGTGCAGGATCACATCGCTTACCTCGGATGCGCACCCGTACATCTCATCATCACCACTAATTCAAATGCCAGAAATTCGCAGCTTATCATGTTGTAACATTTAATTTAAAGGGATGATCATATACTTTTCTACTTTTTGCATTTGTCGTAAGTTTATTGATTATATTATTAGAATGATCGGCTTACCATTTACTTCTTCTCCTCGGAAGCGCTCTTGGCACCCTCAGTAGCACCGGTGACAACAGACGACACATATTGGGCGGCATTAGCAACTTGTTCCTTGGCAACGTCAACGTAACCTTGAGCAGTCTCAGCCAAAGAAGCCTCTTGACCGGAGACAGCCTTCTTGGCGTCATCGTGACCTTGCTTAGCATTGTCAGAGACGGTTTGACCAAAAGACTTCTCGTTGTCTGGAACATTCTTAGCAGCGAATCCGTCAACAGCGTCGGTGACAGTTTCCTTAGCCTTGTCCAAGGTGGACTTTTGGCTTTCTGGGGTGATAGCTTCAGATGCTTTGTCAGTGAATGATTTTCTTCCGGCGTCAGACATATTTATGTAATAGAGTGATGCTGAATTAAGGCGGGGATCGGTGGGTTTTATATTCCTATGGGGTAGCAATCAAGTGTTGCGGCGGTGTCCTCTGCGTGCGCACATAGGCCATTCTGCAGGTGCGTTATATTCCACCCTTACGAAGGCAGATCCTTGACCCCTGGATCGCTTCAAAAAGAAACGGGCCCGACATTTTTGAAACAGTTTGCGTGCCTCCATTTCCATAATTGATGCTTTTTTTTTTTGCATTTGTTAATTGTATTCTTGGATACGTAGCCTGTGTTGCTGTCTCAGGCGCAAGAAATGACCCATTCTGTCGTCATGCATACAGATCACTCAGAAGAAGCTACTAGAAAACAAGCTCTAGAATTCTGTGCGGAGCAGAGCAAGACCACATTGATTAGGTGCTGTCCGCAGTATCAGTCCATGGACCAATAACTCAGGTGAACCGTTGAATTCAAAGAGACCATTAAAATCAGACAGATATCTTTCTCTTATATTCACTACTATACCAACCCAGAATGATTGTCAACTCCAGCCAAAAATCGTGATTTTTATCCATGCAATTACAGAAGCTTTTAACGAAATATGACAAAATAAGTCTCATTTTGTAGTGAAATCTGGGAGTTTCGCTCTTCATTGAACATGAGCAATCGGCAGTCTTCCCTGAAACATGGAGAGCGCACGTGACTAAGAGATGGTCTTCGCGGTACATTTTTCCCAGTCTACACCCACAATGCCCAAGTCATCGTCCCTTTCAGTGGATCAGAAAATATACGATCTTCTCCATGACCTTCTACAGGAGCGGACAGATAATAACAAAGAGCAAACTGAAGACGAAGACCCTGAGCTGTTGCTTCACTTAGTTTTGGCTCGTGACATTCGGCCGCTGGATCTCATGGTATATATTCAGACTAAAGACGCCCTGCTCCGGCGTATGAAGCGCCATGTGTTGGAAAAATCGGTGGATAACGTTTTAAAACTTTGTCGAGAAGATGAGGAGGAGGAACTTGCCGAAGTCATTCGTCTACGGGAGGAGAGGGAGCTTCAAACAGCCATAGATGCTGATAGTGACTTTGACGGTGTCGACACCGACAATTTGATGGATGTTAAGGACACAAACTCTCTTAATAAGTCGCTTGTGTCTGCTTGGGGTATTGCATCGCCCAAACCCGAAGAGCCGGCGCAGTCGTTGAAGAAAAGAACAAAAGAGACCACCAAAGAAGCCAGCGTCAAGGCGAAAAAGCCCAAGATAGAGCATACCAAACCTACCTCCAAGCTCTCCGCGTTAGGTGGGCTCCAAAACGTGACGACTCAGCTCATGGAATTGGTGGGCTTACCAATTCTCCACCCGGAAATTTACCAAAGCACGGGCGTGGAACCTCCACGTGGAGTTTTGCTCTACGGTCCCCCGGGATGTGGAAAAACAACTATTGCCAATGCTTTGGCCGGCGAATTACAGGTGCCGCTCATAAGTGTGTCTGCGCCATCGGTTGTGTCCGGTATGTCAGGAGAATCAGAGAAAAAGCTTCGAGACATCTTTGAAGAGGCCAAAGCGCTTGCGCCATGTCTTATTTTCCTTGATGAAATTGATGCCATTACACCCAAAAGGGATGGAGGAGCTCTGAGAGAAATGGAGCGCCGAATTGTGGCTCAGTTGCTTACTTCCATGGATGAGCTTACACTTGAGAATACCGGTGGAAAACCCGTGATTGTTGTTGGCGCCACGAACCGCCCCGACTCGCTTGACTCAGCTTTACGGCGTGCCGGGCGTTTTGATCGTGAGATTCTTCTTAATGTTCCAGATGAACATCAACGTTGTCTGATTCTTAAAGCCATGACTAAAGGCTTAAAGATGGACGGAGAAGACTTTAATTACACGGAGCTTGCTAAGCTTACGCCGGGGTTTGTGGGTGCAGACCTTAAAAGTTTGGTCACGGCTGCTGGAATCGCCGCCATCAAGCGAATTTTCGAGTCAATGTCGGAACTTGAAGTGGAGCAGCTCGACATGACTGCGCGTAACGACAGTATGGACTTGGACCAGCCAGAGACCAAGTTGGAGAATAAGTTTCAAAAATTTCAGCAAAAGTTTCAGGAAAAATCCGAAGCAGAAAAATTATCAACGATACAGAAATTTCTTGCTCAGCACCCGGACCCATTAAGCGATGAGCAGCTTGCGCCATTGCGCATCACCTACACTGATTTCCAGAGCGCACTTCCTACTATCCAGCCTACAGCCAAAAGAGAAGGCTTTGCCACGGTACCGGACGTCACGTGGCAGAGTGTAGGAGCCCTTTCCAGAGTTCGCATGGAGTTACACATGTGTGTGGTTCAGCCGATTAAAAAGCCGGAGTTATACCAGAAAGTGGGTATCAGCGCTCCTGCAGGTGTGCTCATGTGGGGTCCCCCAGGATGCGGTAAGACATTACTTGCCAAGGCGGTAGCGAACGAGTCTCGTGCCAACTTTATTTCCGTCAAAGGCCCCGAGCTTTTAAACAAATATGTGGGAGAATCTGAAAGGGCCGTGCGCCAGGTATTTTCCCGGGCACGTGCCTCAGCGCCATGCATCATTTTCTTCGATGAGCTTGATGCCTTAGTTCCCCGCAGAACTTCTTCTCTTTCTGAGTCGAGTGCGAGGGTGGTTAACACTTTATTGACGGAGTTAGATGGTCTAAATGACAGACAAGGTATTTTCGTCATTGGTGCCACCAATCGCCCAGATATGATCGATTCGGCTATGTTGAGACCGGGTAGATTGGACAAGACCTTGTATATTGAATTACCGACTGCAAGTGAGCGTTTGGAAATTCTCAAGACACTTACCAAGCTTAACAAAACCCCACTCGCTGCCGATGTGGATTTACGTGTGTTTGCTGAAGATGAACGCTGCCGCAACTTTTCCGGTGCAGACTTATCACTGTTGGTGCGAGAGGCAGGAGTATTTGCCTTGAAAAAGAAGTTTTTCTCTGGTCAAGAAGTACGTGAGCTTGATGCTTCGGGGTTCTATGTTGATGACGATGTCGACAATCTGATTACGGTTACCAAACAAGACTTCAACAGTGCTCTCTCATCGATTAAGCCCAGTGTGAGTGACCGCGATCGTATGCGGTATGAAAAGCTTAATCTGAGACTTGGATGGGGTGTTATAGAGGAGGAGAAGCCTGAGGAGAAGCAAGAAGCTGCATAGAAGTAGTCCTATATTATGATTACAGTTATCGCACTAAATGTATATGACCTAGTATTTCGTTCTAGTAAAATTCAGGAGCTAGTTTCTACATCTTATTCTTATCCAGTTATTTAACCTCTATTTGATTAAGCTTTTGAAAATATTTTGCGAGATCTTACATTAATGTACGACTCTTACAATAATCTATCCAACATGCAGTACAAAGCATTCTTAAACTTGAAATTCTTTCAAGCTTCCAAAAATTTAGCCATGGCAATTCAAATCCATCCTCTTCATTTTTGAAATTTCGATAATTAGCATTAACAGATAATCTTCGAAATTACTCCCTTCCAAAATTAAAGCTATATCAATCTACAGTGCGCGGTGCGCTTTTATATAGTCATGAGCTTGTCGGTCTTACGTACGCTTGGGCTTCGGGCCACAGTTCCGAGCATAAGATGCCTTTCATATGCTCTGGGTGATGCCTTTTCAACTGAAATTCTGCCATTGAAATTGGTTTTCGACAAGCACGAGCCCGCAGCTAAAGCCCAGTCAGCCAAGTCACCGTTGGTCATCCTACATGGTCTTTTTGGGTGTAAGACAAACACACGTACTGTGGCTAAGCAATTGGCCAAGTCCATGGCCCGAGACGTATACTGCCTTGATCTTCGCAATTTTGGAGACTCGCCTCATGACAAGCGACTCGATTATCCGGCGCTATCTGCCGATGTAGAACGTTTTATTGAAGAAGAAAAGTTCGAGAAGAAACCTATTCTTATTGGCCACTCCATGGGAGCTAAAACTGTCATGGCTTTAGCTTTGCGCCGGCCTGATCTTCCACAAATGGTGGTGTCCGTTGATAATGCACCAGTGTGGCTCTCTGCCTCCAATGGACCTTTCGGAAAGTATGTCCGCCAGTTAAGATATGCTCTCGAGGTTAAGAAATACACCAACATCAAGGACGTGGATATGGAACTTGCCAAGGTGGAGCCTACAAAAGAAGTGCGTCAATTTGTTTTGACCAACATCAATCGGGGCAAAAAAGACGAGGTATGTACCTCCAAGATACCTCTTGACGTCATTGGCGACGCCATCGCCGCAGGAAACATTGCTTCTTGGCCTTTTGACACCAGCAGATCTTGGGCTCGTGGTCCTACGTTGTTTATTCGAGGCACCGAGTCCAGCTATGTTCCTGATGAGGTAATCCCCGATATTGGTAGATATTTTCCCGAGTTTGAAATTCGGGATATCAATTCAGGCCACTGGGTCATCAGTGAAAAGCCTGCTGAGTTCATGAGTGTATTGCAAGAGTTTGTGGAGAGAAAGGAAGATGATGAATAGACATTTATTTATTATTTGGCTGCGGTCTTCATACCAGATGTCACGTCTTCGTAGATATCAAACCGTCTTTGATAATGCACAGGAATGCCTGTTCTGGCTGCTGGCAAGAGGTCCTTATCGATTTCGGCATAAAGCACCTCCTCGCCTTCTCCCGCTTCGGCAATAATCTTTCCAGAGGGGTCTGCCACCAACGAGTGCCCATAAGCCTGGTAGCCTGAACCACCCACATCTCTGGCGGGAGAACATAAGATGGTGAAAATCTCGTTATCCACTGCTCTGGCTCTCGCAAGAAGGTGCCAGTGTAGTGGGCCGGTCGTGGTGTTAAATGCACCAGGGTAGAACATAGCAAAAGCATTGTTTGGTTCTCTAGAAGCACCCATGGCCAATTCAGGGAATCGAATGTCGTAGCAGATTCCCAAACCCACGTTACCGAAGTCGCCGAGCTTAAATACCGTAGACTTGTTCCCTGCGCTTAAGGTAGTCGACTCCTTGAAAGTGATACCACCTGGAATATCGATATCAAAAAGATGTGCTTTTCTATGGGAAGCTATGATTTGTCCTTGCGGGTCAAATGTCAAAGAAGTGTTGAAGATCTTGTCTGAAGCGCCATCTCTTTCAGGGATAGAGCCGCCAACGATGTAGATTTGATGCTTCTTGGCCAAATCCGATAAAAAATTGGTGGTTTCGCCGTCAGGAATGCTCTCAGCATACTCCCGGAATTTGTCTACGGCGTATGGAGAATTGAAGCACTCAGGCAACATGACAAGGTCCAATTTGCCAATCTTGGAATCTTTGACGGCCGAATCGATAAATTTTGAAACCTTAGCCAAATTGGCAGCTTTATTAGCTCCAGCCTTGAGTTGGATCAAGGCAATTTTGAGGTTTTGGGACAATGGAGCTTTAAGGACTGACATTTCTTGTGGTGTAATTTGAGAAGCTTCCCCGATTAAGATCTGATACTGGTGCGAACTGTGGAGTGCGTGCGTCATGACTCACTCATAATCACTACTATACCACACTTTACAAAAATATGATGTCTATTAATTGGCCTATTAATTGGCCTTCCCTTTCACAGCTTCTGTTGTAGATTTCAACCATTCCAAGTGGGGAAGATACACTTCTTTGCACCTTTTGTTGTTTATCTCCACATCCTCTTTAATGTAGTTTAAGAAATTGCCTGCCCAACCTTGGCTCTTCGGAAGTTCGGAATCAATGGCTTTGCCATCTTTATAATAATCACTGCATACACCTTGGACGAAAAATTGCTGCAAACGAAGGTCAAAGTCGTAACCCACATTCTCGTAGATATCCTTGTACATCCGAATGTGCTCGATGTTATCCTTGTAGATTAGATCATGATTGTTGTAGAACCAATCGGTGTAGTGCTTTGGATAAGAGCAATGCATGAAAATTATGTTTGCATCGTCAGTCGATGCTAATGGGTCATAGTGACCCAAACCCTTGGAGACAAACTTGTTCTCATCTTTGCTATGGTAGCCAACCCACTTAAATTGCTTCTGCGTCTGGAAGTATGGCTCCTTCATTACGGAAGCTGCCGCAATAAAAGTCTCCTTATCACCCTCGCCTGCTCCACCTTGAGTCAACAAAGGATAGTAAAAGTCAGGGCCAAACACATTGTAATATAAAGCCAACATGAGAGTTTTCAAGTGGCTTGACTTGTTGACAAGAAGAACGCCAGCCTCGGAAGTTGGGTCTGGAAGCGTGTTCGCAAATGTGTGGAATGGCGAGTTGGCAAAGGTGTACAGATGCAATGGTTTCAAAGCAATACCATCTTTCTCAGCCTGATTTTCATCATATGGCGAAAACCTCACCTTATTCTCCTCCACTGGAAGACCCGCTATATCATGAAATTTGGGGTTGGTGGTCCGCGCCCACGCGTCGGGCCACAAGATGAGCCCCATCTGCTTGAACAAGCCCGAGTGGAAGAGGTACTCTGTGTTTCTGGTGGGAAATAAATCCGAGTCTAGGTACATCACATTTTCGAAGGCCGACGTAAGGATGGCAAGCATTTTATACTGGTATCCCCCAATCTTGAACTCCGACTGCGCCTTATCAGAAACGCTTTTGGAGAGCACATTGCACCGGGCATTGTACTTTGGTAGGACTGTCTCGCAAAAGTCCTGCTCATACTCTTCGGCAGAAGGAATGAAAACCTCTATGGGTGCCTCGCCTCCACCCGCCCTAATTTGCTGAACAACCAAATACGACAACCACGAGTATTTACCTCCACCAATAAGAACGTAGCCACAAGATCCTACGTAAGAGGCCCACTCAGGGTCAGAGCGTCGGACTCGGCCAAAAGTGTCGATTTTCTTGGCGCTTATGAACTCATCCATATGTTTGACGTAGCCCTCATGAGACGCCTTGAGCTTTTGGAAGGTGTCATCAGAAATATCCAAGATCCCTTCAAGATATTCCTTGGAGAAAAGAAACTCTTTTTCCGAACTGGATCTCAGCTCAGCTTTGCCACTATTCTTCTTATAGTTGTTCTTGAGCAGCGGCGCAGAGATAGCGAAGTGGCTCATGCCATCCAAGAAATCCACATAAGACAACGACGAGGAAAGAGATTTCTCAGGCGTTAGGCGAAATAGGCACAATAATAGCAAAGCTGTAACTGCCACTAAAGAGGCCATCCTTAGGATGCGACGGCGGTTAAAAGGGATCATAACGAAAAGTGGGATATCAAGCTGGATTTTCTCCACGCGCGTAGCCGCTTTTAGACGCACATACTACCAGCACTCCATGGACTTCCCTCGGCCCGACTTCCCCGTAATCAGGAAAAAAAGTTTCACGTATAAGCTTTTTGGGGCCAAGTTGGCCAACTCACTTGCACCTCATTTGCACAACTACATTTTCGAAAAACAGGGACTTTCGGGCCATAAGTACGAGACGTTGGAATCCACCGACGTGCCGGCTTTTTTGGACTTGATCTCCGCCAACAAAAAAGCATGCGTACGTCAAGAAAAAGACCTAATCTACAATGGCTCAGCCGTAACGCTCCCTTACAAAGTGACCATGGTCGATCATGTGGACGTAGTGGACGCAAATGCTAAAGGCGTTGGAGCTATCAATACCATCTACGTGCGTTTCGATCAGCATAGAAATCCCATCAATGTGGGCACGAATACAGACACCATTGGTATCCGTGACGCTTTCATTTTCAACTATAAAGATACAGTGGTACAGAACTTGGGGTCCAAGAAAACTGGTTTGGTTTATGGAGGGGGAGGTGCCAGCCGGGCGGCAGTTTATGCGTTGCATACGTACTTGGGATGTGAACAGGTGTACGTTGTAAACCGATTTGAGCTGGAAATTACGGATTTGATCAACGCGATGAGGCAGAACGGCTTCAAGGGCGAGATTGTCCCTGTGACAAGTCCAGAGCAAGCCAGGAGTCTAAGGAGCCCTGTCTTGGCCGTGCTTTGCGTGCCGGACTTCAAGCCGCAGTCTACCCAGGAGCTCCAGGCTAGAGCCACTCTTGATGTGTTTATGCAAACGCCAGGTCACGTGATTGAAATGTGCTACTACCCTAGTGTCCACACTACGTTATACCGTGATTTTGAGGCTGCAGGTTGGAAAGTGATTCTGGGCGTGGAACCTATGATCTATCAAGGCATCGCGCAACAGGCTTTCTGGACCGGCTATGACGTCAGCGAAATGCCCGTTGCTGACGCCATTGAGTTTGTGTATTCCGGACTCGACCAAAAGTAAATAAATTGACAAGTTTAGAATAGGAATTTGAAAGAATCGGCTCAGACTTCACGTATGTATGGCTGAAGCTATGGATTCACTGTGCAGTCGCGGACATGCTGCAGACGTTAATTCCTCCGCAATTTTGCCTTCACCAGTGTCTGTTCCTCAATTCGAACAGATCCGGATAAATTATGAACAAAAGCTGCTTCATTGAAACCGCCAGAATGTTATCTACGCTTCGCAAGCTACCAAAGCTGACTTCTTTTACCGACACTCTCAACCCAGATAGCAAAATCGCCACTAAGGACGAGGCACTTGCAAATGCAAACAACGTCATCCGAACTCCCCGCATCTTGCAAGATGGTGCATTTTCATGGACTATTCCCGAGCCTCGCAAGGAATATATGTACATGACCTCGTCTTCACAGGCGTTCACAGATTTAGGGCTTGCTCCCGAGGAGGAAGAATCCTCAGACTTTCACGCCATTGTCAGTGGCCAAATTTATACCGATAAAGACACATTTCCTAGCGCTGACTTGCCTATGCCTTATTCACAGGCATATGCTGGCTGGCAGTTTGGCCAATTTGCAGGCCAGTTGGGTGACGGCAGGGTGCACAACTTGTTTGAGGTTCCTAAGGCCACCGGCACTGGTCTCAATAGAAGCAAGTACGAGATCCAGCTCAAGGGATCGGGTCTTACTCCGTACTCTCGCTTTGCTGATGGCAAAGCGGTTTTACGTTCTTCCATCAGAGAGTACATCATCTCGGAACACTTGAATGCCATTGGAATTCCAACTACTCGCGCATTATCATTGACGTACTTTCCAAAAACATATGCTCAGAGACATGGCGCAGAAAGGTGTGCAGTTGTGGCCAGATTTGCGGAGCTGTGGATTCGTTTGGGCACATTCGACCTTTACAGATGGCGATTCGATGTTCGCAGCGTCAAGAAGCTTTCGGAGTATGTGATTAACGAGCTTTTCACTCTCGAAGATGGATCCAAATTCCCATACTTTGAAAAACTCTCACAAAGCAAGTTGGACTTTTTTGAAAACACCACTAATTCGTTGGGAAATCTCTCTGATTTCGACAAGATGTACTATGAGATCATCGTTAGAAATGCCACCACCGCTGCAATGTGTCAATGCTACGGTTTCTTGAATGGAGTTCTCAACACTGATAACACTTCTGTGCTTGGACTCGCAATGGACTTCGGTCCTTTCTCGATAATTGATCACTATGACCCCAACTTCACACCTAACTCCGAGGATCACAGTCTTCGCTACAGTTACTCCAATACTCCCAGTGCTCTCTGGTGGAATCTTACCCGTTTGGGAGAGGACTTAGCCCATCTTCTTGGAGCAGGGGAATCATTCGTTCACGATGTAAACTTTCTTGATGGAAATTTCGAGAAAAGCACCGAGGAGAGGCTCATTAAACGGGCCACCAAAATCATTGAGGTCGGTGGAGAGATTTACAAGTATGCTTACACAAAGCAATACGTACAAACATTCTTCAAGAGATTGGGATTGTCGACACAGTTGATTTCTGATGTCCCTGAAAAACAGCTTGAGGAGCTAATTACACCCATGCTTAACATGCTTGAAAAAGTCAAATGCGACTTCAACATGTTCTTTTTAAAATTGTCTCAAAATGATGTTACGATCTCTTCTTTCAATGAAAAGACTTTCATTGACGAGATCCTCGAACTGACGGGAGCAGAGCACGATGAAGTAGAGAAAAGCAGCATAAGTGAGGCTATAAGAATGTGGCTCGAGATCTTTAAGAAGTACGCGCAGGATGGATTGGTCAAAGAATCGAGCAAGCTAGCAAATCCCAAGTTCCTCCCAAGAAATTGGATATTGGATGAAGTCATCTCCAAGACTCAGGAGTCTGATGGCAAGGATTTGCAATACTTGAAGAAACTAGAGAAGATGGCTTTCAACCCTCATGATTCGTCTAAGTGGGGCGATGAACTAAAGGATGTTGAAGAAAGGTGGGTGCTTCAGGGTGCCAGAGGTGAGGACTACTCTATGCTACAATGCAGCTGCTCTTCATAGTTTCTAGCTTGCCTGTCAATACCAAATTATATCTTAAATTTAATTATGATCATTCTTTACCTGTACAGTTTCAAATTTCAAGACCACAGTAGTTGGCCAGTAGTTATTTTACTACGTTTCACTTTGATTGAGTCAGTATCAGTATCGTTATCTTAGATGTGCACACAGAATTAGTTCTTGTGGCTCTTAAGAGCGTCCTTGTAGCCTCTCTCAAAAGCCTCCTTAGCCTTCTCCTGGCCGTGAGAGTCCAATTGAGCAATCTTGGAATCTAATGAACTGTCGCCAGTAGTGAAGCTGGAGCCGGAAGTGGAATGCGATCCTGCACCAGCGCCTGCGCCAGTAGTGGTGGAGTTGTGACCCTGGGAACTGTGGCTAGTTCCGTAAGAGTCATGGTGACCAGATTGAGTACCAGCAACACCTCCAGTGTAACCTGGCCCAGAGCTAGAATGGTGTCCAGAGCTGGAGTGAGGTCCAGAGCTAGAGTGGTGTCCAGAAGTAGAGTGTCCGTGAGAACCAGAAGTTGAGTCGTACGCGCCTCCGGTGGTACCGTGAGAGCCAGAGGTAGAGTCGTATGCCCCGCTGGTAGTACCGTGAGAGCCGGCGTGCTTGTTCTCGTAGGCTGTTCCTGCAGTAGCGCCAGCAACTCCAGCGGTACCAACACCAGCGGCACCGTAAGCAGCACCAGAGTCGTGACCGGAGCCAGAAGAGTTGTAAGTATCACGGCCAGTAGTTCCGTGGGAGTGAGAGCCGGTGTGGCCGGAGGAGTGACCTGCTGAAGAGTGACCGTAAGTGTCGGAGCTTTGCTTGTAAGAGTCCTTTCCAGTGTAGCCGTCTCTGGCGGATGAACCGTAAGCGTCGGAACCAGATGTACCGGAAGTACCATAGGCATCAGAACCAGAAGATCCATAAGTATCTTTGCCAGAGGATCCGTAAGTGTTGGTATCCTTTCCAGAGTGAGAAGCTCCATAAGCTCCAGCACCGGCACCAGCAGCTCCAACGCCAGCGGCGCCTGCTCCTGCACCTGCTCCAGAGTGGCCTGAACCGTGAGTTCCTGAACCAGCAGCTCCAGTGGTAGAGTCATAGCCAGTAGTAGAGTCCTTACCGGTGGTAGCATCCTTGGAAGATCCCTTACCACCCAAGTATTCGGTACCGGCCCCATTCTTGGTTCCGGAAACATTCTCCTTTCCTAAAGCTTGACCGGCCTTCTGGTCGTACTCGTCGGCGTATTGGGCAGCATTGGCTTTATTAATGTTACCCTGCTTATATTGGTTTTGAACCTCACCCGACACATTGTCCTTACCAATGGCCTTTCCACCAGCCTTGTCAGCGTCGGAGAATTGCTTGTTGCTAGAAAGCTTAGATTGAACTTTTTCGGCGAATCCCATTATGTTTATTGGTTAATTGAATTGATCTTGTTTGCTTGTTTGCAATTGATTGTTTTGATCTGTTTTTTTTAGAAAAATGGCAGAGCGGGGAGTCTTATTTATACCCAGCAAATAGCAATAGATGGCTGCGAATTTTAGCACGAGGTCACCTGCGACGGGGTACGCCGCACCACACTTTAGGTTGCTTCCTACCCGCCTGCATACAAGACGTTTGATTACCTCACTGAACGTTTAACTTAGTTGCTGGAAGCAGCAGCATGCGGGTGTCATTGATGCATTCGGTGATGTCACTGCGGTGGAACCTTCTATAGATAGTTTAATGATATATTAAAAACAAGATGTGCATGAACTTCGCTTGCTTCGCCTCATCAAACGTTCTAACCAGTGGTGAGGCGTCCGCAGGCACAGACGGTAACTGTGGAGAAGAGCGAAGACGGGCAGCAATGCGCACCCCTAATTTTACATGGTCACTCCGATAATCCATAATATTAAGCATGCAGTATGAGCTGTTAGTCTAAGTAAGACGTAAACAAATCCAAAATTAGACTTTTCAAACTTAGAATTCAGTCTCTTAGTCTAAAATCTTGACGTAGTTTGAAGGGCAGATACCCACCTGGCCATTGGCCCGCCTAGCCTGCCACCACTTTCCGTCAATGTCATCAACTTCTAAGACCTCATCCTTGAGAAACGAAATTTCGTTGATATCGTCTGGGCTAGCATCATAGCTGTATAAAGCCTTGGCCTTATATCTGAATGTGGTGACCGGTTCGTTGAAGTCATTGCTCTCATTGACGTTGTTGTACGCGGTTTGACGGACGCTATTGGTATTGAGGTTTGAATTGGAAAAATTCTCCAATCCATTCAACTGGGATGATGACATGTAACCGGCCTTGTTGGAAGTCATTTGCGACTGCCTGGATTCACTATTTGGGAAAGCCTGCGATCCGGAACGAGGCATAACGATATCATTGTCATCAATTTTATTTCCAGAAGAAGGAAGCTGGCCATGCGAAAAATTGTTAGGCTTGACAGAGAAGGAGTCGATGAACTGGTTTGTTGGCGATTCGGGATGGCCGCCAAAGTAGATAACCCACAAAATATTCAATGCAGAGAGAAGAATGCACCCGGCAGCACAACACAAATTCCCCGCCGTGTTGGAATTATAAATAAGTGTGTTGGTGGAATTGGTGGTGTATACAAATGCAACCGACAAGAGACCAACCAACGTAAACTTGTATAGTTCAATGTTGTTGTTTAAGTATAGCAAGAAGATGATGATGATCAAAATGATCTCATAGACAAGTCCCCACCAGGTAAAACGTAATTTAGCCGAAGAAGGGCTGGCGGCAGCGCCTGCGATTGCTATTATCCATGAAATCACTCCAAATGACACTGTGCTGATGGCGAAAGGATCGCCCAAAAAATTGGAGATTTGAAAACCCATGGCTGAAATGAGGGGGGGGTATTAAAGGCTAACGAAGAGAACGAAATAAAGAGTCCAAGCTCAGGAAAATATAGCTGAGGTTAACCGCCGGCAAGGTGTGTAGAGCTGATGTGCTTAAACGAGTATGAGGGATGAGAAAGACTAACGGATCGAGATTTCCGAGAGATCAAAACAACGGCCAAAAGAGTAGGCAAAAATCCCACCGCGTTTCGTGCGCGCGTGGGTCTAGACCGGACGCGAACAAAGAAACGAATTCCGCACCTTGAGCCTCTGTGCCGCAGAAAAACAACCACACAGAACAATACCTAGTATTGATCCAGGATAATTAAAGTTTAATCAATTCTATCAGCATGCAGTCCAAAATCTTCAAATTTAGCAGTAGTATCTTGATCTATTAAAGAATTTATTTTTTTTTCGATTGCATCAACTTTACAGTTTATGGAATAAGAAAAAATTACGATTTCTATTCTGGGGTATTTTGGCTTGGATCTGTCATTTAATTGAACACGTAGTGGTAGACTAATGACCAACACTGGAAATAACAAACCCGCAAAAAGAAAAGCAGTTCTAGCCAAGAAAAGGTAATTTGGAAATTGCTCACATTTGAAAAGTGCTCATTTATTCCACGGTTACTTGTAATCTAGCCCAATTGGATCAACGGCTTCATCTCCTTATGCCCGTCTTGAGGCACACTGCAGCTCTTAAGGTGCCGCTCTCTTGGCTCTCCAATGAGATGTGCGATTTTTTCCGCGGAGTTGAAAGGCCGTGACCTTGATTCGCAGCATGTCCGGATTCAGCCGTAAGTGACTTCTTGAGAGCTCGGTAAAAAAATGGGAGGGCTTATAGACTTATTTTTTTGGATTGTAATTAAATTGAAACTATGAGTACGATTTCTTCTGTTCACAGAGGCGAAAGATCTAGCCCTGGCTTAAAATTACAGAGGTTTTGGCCTTCTTTTTCCTAGCTGCAGGCACCCGAGAACTAACCATCCATAATAAGCGCGCGCTTATATTAACAGCCGTGCCTAAAGGTGAGCCCCAGCTAAGAGAGCGAAACTCCATATATATACCAGGATGAATTTAATCACTTTTATTTCAAATATCACTAAACAATCTAAAGCGGTAAGTTTCTAAAAATTCATTTCAGAATCGCATCTTTAGATAAATATTCTTCATGCTCGCTCGCAGATCCCCAGCTTTGCTCAGAGTCGGACTTATCTTCTCCAGGTACTCGTCTACCCACCATAAATCAGTTTTTGACATAAAAACAGATATAATCCCCGACGGAAGCGAATTGAAAAATAATGATTTGAAATTCATCACCCATCCTGCGTTTCCTCACGAAAAATGGACTGATGACGACTGCAAATCTGTGCAGTATCTTCACAGACCACCCAAGACCGTCCAGGACAAAATAGCACACCACTCTATGAACTTCTGCAAAGCTTGCTTCAACTTTGTCACCGGTTATAAAAAACCAAAAACTCCCGAGGAGTTTCAGACTAGATTTGCTGGAACAAGATACGAAATGACCGAGAATAAATGGCTTACCCGTATCATATTCTTGGAGTCGGTTGCAGGTGTGCCAGGAATGGTGGCAGCATTTCTTCGCCATTTACATTCTTTGAGATTAATGAAGAGAGACAAGGCCTGGGTGGAGACTTTATTGGACGAAGCATATAACGAAAGAATGCACTTGTTGACCTTTATCAAGATCGGCCAGCCCTCGCTCTTCATGCGTTTCTTCATTTACGTCGGCCAGGGTGTTTTTTGCAATCTTTTCTTCTTATTGTACCTTTTGTCACCTCGCTACTGCCACCGATTCGTGGGTTATTTGGAGGAGGAAGCAGTCAGTACATATACGTACTTGGTGGATCAATTGACCGAAAAGCACCTTCCAAAGTTTGATAAAATTAGCGTGCCCAAGATAGCGCAAGATTACTGGCCGGAGTTGGACGAAAAGTCGACGTTTTTGGACTTGGTGCTTAGAGTCAGAGCAGATGAATCGAAGCACAGAGAAGTCAATCACACCCTCGCTGGTTTGGATCAAAAACTGGACAGAAACCCTTACGCTTTGCACATTGATGGCATAGACAAACCTCAGCCCGTCAATGGCTTGAAGGGGCCCAATAGAGCAGGATGGGAAAAGGAAGACTTGATTTTGTGATGAACACACCCCATTCTATGTAAATAGTTTTATGATATATGACAAATTTAAAGACATGGCTGGAAACAATTGAACCTTGGTATCGTTCTCGATCGATGGTTTCATATTTCTAAAGTTTTCAGTAGCAAGTTGTCTAGTGGGAAGCATCAAGAAAGATAGTAGCACTCAAGCATACAATCATCACGATCACACCCCAAACCGAAAGCAATAAACCTCCATATTTGCAAGCTTTTTCGAGCGAGGTCAATGTGCTAGAGCCGTCTAATGGTTTGATTAACATGTAGCCAAATAAGCCGGGAAGAATAAAGGAGATGGAGGTGGAACCAGTCGACCCAACAAATGCCAAGACTCTTGCCAAAGACTTAACGCTGATGGCAACAAGATAAGAAGTCACCACGATGGCTGTTGTGATGATATAAAACTTCTTGGTGGATAACGGTACGATTATTGGGTCGTGTCCATCCGTGTCCTGAGCACCCTCCATAGGAGTAGTACTAACAAAGGAGCCATCGTGAGATTCATTTTCAAGGCTATCGTTGATAGGGGTGTAGCCATTTGAGGTAACCTGAGTATTTCTAAGTTTCCAACCCGACTGAACACCGTTCCGTACAAAGAATATCACATGGTTCAATGAACCCCGGCATGGATGGCACTGCAAGGGAAAAGAAAGCGAAACCATGATGACAATGCACAAGCGTCCTATCAATGAAGGCACCGAATTTTTGGGGTACATGCTGATGATATTGGCATTGACCTCGTTTCCGAAGGTCAAGTAGCCAAGAATACCAACCACTAAGTATGAAGCACAAGCAATCAGAATAGCATTGCGGATAATCAAGTTGGATTGACGAGTCTGCGAGCCGTGAGTGTCGTCGCCTTTGAGTTCGTTGATGATGGCGAACATGTTCTGATGACAAGTATAAGCGAACACGAAGATGGGAAACGATGACAAAGTCAACCGCCAGGATTTGGGCCCAAAAATATCCACTTCGGCGGTAAGCGTTCGGTCCGTCAAGAAGTGTTGTATCACGAGGCAAATAAGGTAGACGACAGAAACAAGCGCCACAATGCTAGTGTATTTCAACGAGTCAAGCTTCTTCAAGAAGCTCAACGGTACCACCACAAGAAACATAAAAAGCGAAATCCAAAAATTGCGCTCCATGAACACTGAGGAGCTGTCGAAGTTGAGACTCTCCATGATCTTGGGCATCAAATCGCCAATCACCACAAGATATGACACACCCACACCAAAACATTTGATGGCAATGGCACCATCGAAAATCACTGAAAGCTGAGGATATGTTAGTTGGCAGAGACTGAAGTAGGAAACTGCATCTTGTTGCTGAGTGTACTTGGCGACCTTGTTTTGGAGATAGAGTCCAAACGCCGAGGTCAAGGAACTCCATATGATAAGGAAAGCTCCAAATACCAAACCATTGCTTTTAAGCCCATAGGGCATGGCAAGAATACCTGCACCAATGATGGTATTTAGGAGGTTGATGGAGCCAGACTTAATGGTGGCCTTTCCCATGGTGTGGTGTGGTGTTTTGTGAGCGACGATAGAAGTCCGCGCACTAAATAAGTAAGATACTACAAGGGATTGCTAAAACAGATATATCACAAATGTTGAATGCTGCTGGTGAAAAAAGGGTAGTACATGGGTATAGATGTCTTCGAACGTGCAAATGACATGAGCAGACGACCGGCCAGCAAGGTGTGAGACTAACTTCGGCGCTGCACCTAAAAAATGTACCATCCCAACAACAAGGCAATGATCACCAAAATAATAGCAAAAGGAATGGAGATACCGTTAACAGTCTCCTCGGCTACGGGCTTCTTCTGCTCGACTTCGTTGGAGTCCAACTTCTTGGACAACGAGTCAATCTGCGTGTTTGATTGTTCCAACTCCTTCTCCTTCTCATTGTCATGGATCACAGTGTTGTTTGCGGAAGGCAAAATGCTCTCGTTGACGGTTTTGTCGGGTTGTCCGATAGTGTTATGTATCGATTTTTCATTGGCAAGCGTTGTGTCAGCACCGCCCAAAGTGGTGTTGTTGGAGTCACGTGCTGGAGAAAATTGAGTGCCGTTAGCAAACGTAGTGTCGTCGGCGTGGGTCTCGTCTCTAACGTCGTCCTCGACGACAAAGCTGACTCGCAACTTCTTTTGCACTTCCTTGTCTCCGTAGAGTTTGGTCAAGTTAGCCCAGTTCTCGGCAACCTTGGATGGGTCATCCAAAGTTGGGCATGGACACGAGACAATCAAGAACTTATCCTTACACTTGTAGTCCTTTGGAAGAGGCTGAGTAAAGCCTTGAAGAGTGATGGAGATTTTGGCGGATTCTCCGGGTTGAATCACACTGGCATTGGGTCTGACACAATACAACTTTGGAGCAGTAGTCTTGACCTTGAAAGCTAAAGTCTCCGATGAGGTGTTTTGCAAGGTCAAGTATTCGGTTGAAGGTTCGGTGAACGATCCTAAAGGTTAGTAATATGCACTTGAATAACTCCTGTTTCGAACCACCAATGACCACCGGTTTGGTTCCTTGGCACCATTAGAAATCACTGGATTTTTCCATTTCACAATTTTGGGTATTTAGTGGGAAATCGGAGGATCCGTAATTTAGGGGCAGCACAGAGCAATGCAAATGCCGACATCAACAAATGTCAACATGCCGCAACCAAAAGCCCCGAGAATTTCTCGTAACATACCTCTGTAAGTCAAAGAACTTGGAGACACATCCATTTTCAACAATTGATAGTAATGGGTGGAAAAGAAGAAGGGATGTTGTTGAGAAAGCGAGCTCGAAAAGGACAACAGAAAAAAAGTGAGTGTCGGACGAAAAAAGACATACCGGATCCAAAATGATGGTGATATTGCTCGGTATGGAGATCGTACAATGTTAATCAATACGGCAGAATAGTTGCTAGATCCTTTAAGATACTTTTATTTTGAAATCTAAGAAATGAGACTGCATCTGTCTACGTTGGCGTCATGTGCTGAGCTTCGGAGGCGCAATCTTTGACTTAGGTAATCAGTCCAAAGTAAGTTGGTCTGGAATTCATCAAATCTACTTACAATCAGACAGCAACTATCGCTATTTAAACGCCAGCCAGAACCTTTTTACCAATTAATTCCTTATTAGACTTGTCTGTAGTCTAATAGTAGGTTGGTTCAATGACCGGCATGTGACATGCGCACATCTCAATAGTCGTCTCCCTTCGATACAATCTCCTTCTTGTGGGGATGCAACAAAATTGTGTGCTCATACTGAGCTGTATACGAACCAAGAGCATCTACCAAAGGTGGGTAGCTTTCCACAACGCCAGCACGCACCAACTGGTTCAATGCCAAAAGATACTTTTCCTGTCCCGTTCTTTCCAAGTAACGACGACACCATGGCAAAGTGCCGAAATTGCTCTGGATTGCCTTAACAAGCAGCTTTGTTCTAGGCGTAGGTAACGGAATGCCTTCGATATCTTTGTTTAAAGCGTAGTGAGAGCACTCGCCCAGTGTGATGACATATCCTCTGCCGGTAGTTCCGAAAGTCTCAATGGCAAAAGTCTCTCCCTCTTCCATCTTGGTCATATCTCCATTGGCAACAATGGGCACAGTTTTACCTGAGTGAATCTCGTAGTCGCCGATATTATGGCCATTCAAGTTCCGAATACACTTGATGGGGTAGCTCTTCCCGTCAATTTCCATTTCGTACGACTCCATTACCTCCTGAATAGCCTCTCCAATGTCGTTGAGTCTGACATCAATTCCAGCCTCCTTCACTCCAGTGTTTGTGGCCTCACGAACCGCAGTCAAGAGCGAGTCGTACTTTTCATCGAACGTGAGCGTAAAGGCAGCGTCCACAATATGGCCGTTGACATGTACTCCAATATCCACCTTCATCACATCTTCCTGTTTCAAATGTAATTTGTCTGTGGAGTTGGGTGTATAATGTGCAGCCACGTGGTTTACCGAGAGTCCCGTAGGAAACCCAATTCCTTGCTTTAATGTGTGATCATTACCGGTGTAGTCTCTGACGGAATTCTCAATCAAATCGGCAATTTCCAACATGCTCATTCCCGGCTTTATCTCTTTCTGCGCCATTTGCCGAACCCTTCTGTGCACTTCTGCTCCCTTACGGAAGTCTTGCCAGTGATTGTTCATTTGTCTATCCAAGTAACGTTTTTCCTCGGATGTCGTGCGGTAACTGTTGACCTCCAATGGGTATTCATGCCACTCTCCCTCTGGAAAAGCGCCTTCGGGGTAGTATTCGTTGATGTAGATGATATCCTTCTTTTTAGGCTTCTCTGGCTGAGACTCTTCTTCTTTAGTCTCAACCTGTGACTCAGTACTTTCTGCATTTTCGGTACTGCCCTCTTGAGGCAGTTTATCATCAAGGCTCAAATTGGCGAGTTTTACCGGCTTGGTGGGCTTCTTTTGTGCTTTCTTGCTCTTCTTGACCATAGTTACTGCTAAACGGACCAGTGCGCTTTCGACTTTCTTTGCTCGATCATGTGACCTCATCTGCACACCAGCCAAAACCATCCAGACATGACTTTAGTTGGATGCAAAGTTTGTCATGACTAAGTCTGAAAAGGTATTGTTCTTAAAATTCCATTTCGGGTAAAGAAATTTGTTTTGGACTTTCTCAGATTACATTGGTTTGTCTAGACTATTCTAGCTTTTGATAGTCTACTAGTCAGCATATTCATTATTCAATAAATCATTCTGATTATTCTCGAAAGTCTATCTAAATATCCCTGGGTTTTTTCTATCGCTCATGCATTGACTCAGTGCCCGACTAGTCTTTTTGTTGCTCGGAATTAGAACCGCCAAAAAGCTCGGCCTTGTCAAAATTGATCATTTTGCCGTCCACCAGCGTACGGTTGGAGCTTTGAAGTTGACCATGGAAATCTGGTGTTTTTAGAAGCGTTCTATCCATTGTAACATTGGCATGGCCGTGGTTGGCGGCGCCCGGTGATGGCGTGAAAAAGTTAACGTAGTCGTTCATGTTGAAACCTGCAGGTGTCAATGCCAAACCTGCAGACGGCAAAGCGCTACCAGGCACCATGAGATTGGCGTGGAAGCCTGGAGTGAGCCTGTTCTGCGGCGTTTTGGCCAGCGACGCAAATGACCGTTTCGGCGTGTGCGGTGCTTGTGGCACGATGAAGTGGCCGCCCTGTTTGGCCTGCAGCCCGCTTTCGATAGTGGAGGTTCGGGGATTTGAAAATGGTTTGACGGGCGAAGGAGATGTAGCCAAGTACATAAGTAGGTCGGCGCCTTCATCATCATTAACTGCGACGCTTGACCTTCCTGGTTGTGTAGGAGTTTTGAGAAGGTTATTTTCTAAGAATTTCTTGGATTTCATAGGCACTGCGGGCTTCAAGTTGTGCCTGTCATTATGGGAATTGGAAGTCAAGATTGGCGAAGGATGCAAGGCATTATGCTTTGGAGGCGTCAGAGGTGTGGTTAATTCATGTAGCACCATCTGAGGCTCAGGCCTGATGGCAGCGCCACTTTCTGCGCGACGCCGTTTAATGGGCGAGTCATTCAACTCAGTGGCAGCCTCAGTATCAACGGAGTTCTTGCGTGAAGTATTGGTGGAATGCGAAGTTTGTGCAGTAAAGTTCTTTAAAGGTGAGCTCAGGAGAAACACAGACGGCTTGGTCAGCGTGGGCAGTTTTCTATCTGGTGAGTAGAGGCTCGGCAGCAGAGTCAAGTTCTTGGCGTTGCCTGAAGCAATCTGGCGTTTCCACATGTAGTAATTCTTAAGGGGGCTGGAACGGGGCATGGTAGTTTGTGACTGTGGCGACTCGGCGCCTAGGTTGCGCAAATTGGTGCTGGAAGACGATGTAAGCAGCTGTTTAGCAGTTACTGAGGCCTTGGAGAGTTTCATTTTCAACTCCTTGGCAATTTTTTCCAACTCGTCTTTTCTCATGGGAGTTTTAGTTCGGCGACCCGAGTTTTCGGCATCTCTGTTCACAGAGGAAGGGGCGCTCATCAAGACGTCACCTTCGGGAGAGTTTGCCCTGTGGCTCTCTTCTAGCGTGTTCATGGGGTAAATCGAGGTGATATGGGGAAAATAATGGCGGAGTTATCTTTTATGGGAGGAACGATGGCAAAAGTGGGAGTTGGGTACCGAAACGATATGAATGAGAGGAAAAGCAAGGGTGAGTTTCTACGGTGAGATGTAGTGCGGCAGTACGTGGAGCGCACCTTCCCAATGCGGGTTAATGACTTACAGACGCGTTGCTCAATGCTCATTGGGGGAAAAGGTAAAGGTGGCATTATACCTGTGAAAAAAGGGGTAAAACATTGGGCAAGGAAATTTGGGACATAATGAATTCTTACTTGAATTTGATAAAAATATTTGCTTAAATCCATGCTTATATGCATTAGTCTTTGACTGACTGTCTAAATGGCCGGCATAGAAGCTGTTGCTGCTCATGTTCTTTGTTGCATTTTACATTACACGCGTCAGCCCGAGCCGTCGTAATACCCATCCTAAATTACACCTTATATAAAGCTCATTTTACGAGGCATGTTTACACAAGTTTATCTGTATACAAATTTTAAGTATACACTAATCTATGACAAAATATCATGAAACAATAATCAATGACACAATAATATGAAACCATTTTTTATGACACAATTATCTATGACACAATAATCTCTATATACACCAGAAATACCACAATTTGGACCCATGATTTTTCACGGTTGTATCAATACTGCATGGGTTGGGTCTTCATATTTTGTCCGGCATGCATAAGTTTCTTCAATCACTCACTAGAAAGAGAGACTTTTTTTCTGAGACATTTTAATTAATCTGGCTCACTACATCCTCTCACTTAATTCACACTTTAAGCTTTATTTTATTTTTTTATTTTAACATTCTGTTTCACGGTATCGCTCGGATCTTGTATCTCTACTCTGAATTTACTACAAATTTAACTCTACATTTACGCAATATATACACTACCCAGTAAGTACACAATAAATTCACAGTAATTAACATCATTTTAATTTCTGATGCTACATACATTAAATCTCTCCTATACTATTAATCCATCACCAATTAAACTTGTACCAATTTCTGGGCGCTGGGCACTTCGGCTTCTACCGCGCTTATCTCTACGCGATAAGAGATTACACAGGACAAGAAGACCATGCAAGCATTCACGCCACCAAATACATAAACGCCATAAATTACGCCTCTACTCTTTCTTCACTTCCTTCCTCACTTTTCTGGTCGTTTCCTACCACCTCTTTTTGTCTCTACATCCTGCCCACAGACGTCCCACAGACGTCTTGTCCATAAGCACTCTTGTCACGTGACGCGCCCTTCTTCTCGTCTCGTCGTGTCCTCATTATCCACAATGCTTACTGCACCACCTCTTTGGTCCGTACCAATCATATTGGCAGTTGTGTTCTACCAGGTGTGTACACGTGCATTGCCTCGATTCTTTCTCGTGCCAACCCAGAATTGGAAGGACAAGATCTCCAAGGTCATCGAGTACCCAAAACCCATCTACCTTAGTGTCGGCGCCAAAAGATCAAGTTTCCGCCGGCGTTTGGTCGCCGCTTCACAGCAGCCTTCTTTTTACACCAACTTTGTGAATAACAAGTTAAAACTACAGCCTGTGGACTCGGCCAATGAAAACAATGTGTTCATGGAGAGATTGAAGATTCGTGATCCCAAAGACCCTAGAAGAAAGCTACTCTACGGCTTCTTTCATCCGTACGCCAACAACGGTGGCGGTGGCGAAAAGGTCTTGTGGCATGCTGTTCTGGCTACGTTGCTGGAGGATGAGCGGAATGTGGCTGTCATCTATGTCACTGCCACTGACACTGAGCCCTTAAAGATATTGGACAGAGCGCAGCAGAAATTCCAGGTAAAGTCCTTGGACTCCTCGCGTATCCTTTTCATTTATTTAAGGAGATTCAATAACCTCATTGATGCAAAGTACTGGCCCCATTTCACCTTGGTTGGTCAGCTTCTTGGCTCACTTTTGCTTGGCCTCGAGGCTATGTATGAGTTAAGTCCAGATATCTGGATCGATACCATGGGCCTTCCTGGGAGTTACTGGCTTGTTTCTTGGATTCTTAAGGTACCTATTGTGGCCTACGTTCACTACCCAATTATTCAGCCTGAGATGTTTAACAAATTGAAATTCAACAGTGTCTCATCGCTTGCCAAGTTCCGCGCCAGTATCGCCGATATAAAGAATGCTCTCAAGTACTTCTACTGGTCTGCTTTATACTACGTTTATGTTTATTTGGGGTCTTGTGTCGATGTGACTTTGGCAAATGGTACCTGGACCTATGACCATATTACAAAAATCTGGTTTATGAATGGAAGTAAAGTGGTTGAGCGCTTATATCCTCCATGCTCTACGGAGCAATTGATAGCTGAGTCCAAAATCAAGTCTCAACCTAGACTGAACCAAATCGTCTATGTCGCTCAATTCCGTCCAGAAAAGAGGCATTCACTAGTTCTTGAGGAATTCAATAAGTTCTTGAAAAAAGCTGTGGCTGCCAAATTCACCGTTGCTCATATACCAAAACTTGTTTTTTTGGGTTCTTGCCGAACTAGTGACGACACTTCCACACTCGAAGCCCTCAAGCATCAAGTCCAGGAGTGCTTATTGGAAGATTATGTGGAATTTATTGTGGATAGTCCGTTTGAAACCGTTAAAAGAGTATTGAGTGAGTCCAAATTCGGTATCAATGCTATGTGGAATGAGCATTTTGGAATTTGCGTCGTTGAGTATATCAGCGCCGGAGTCATCCCCATAGTACACGCCTCTGCAGGCCCATTACTTGATATTATGAACGTTGATGGAGCGTCCAAGACGTGGGACAACGAGCTTGGCTACTTTTTCAAGAGTGAACAAGACCCTGAGTTTGTGAATACAGCCAAGTCGCTGGATGGCGACCTTGCGGGTTTTCCAACCTTAGAAGTTGTGTTATCCAGGCTATTCCTCGAGAAAACTGACATCTCCGATTCAACGTTGCAACCGAGAAGAGATCTAGGTGCAAACTTGATGATGGAAAAATTCTCCGATGAACAATTCAAAATAACCTGGATTAAGTACACACGGGCACTTTCTCAATTGGAGGAATTCTACAGAGAGCAGCGCAGAGACAAGGTGGATATCGTGTACTAATTGCGACGCGCGTAGCTGATGCCATAGTCAGTACCGATCAGAAGCAATACGGCCCAATAAATAGTCCACGCATTTTTTTTTAACGAATTACAGCCAATGGTCAATTCTAGTAAAAATATCCAAAAATGACTAGAACCTTCCTCTCCCTTTTGCCAAATAGAGCAAGAGCTCTGGTTTTGTGGTGAAGGTAGCGACCGCGGCCGGGGTCGTGCGCGGCCCAATATGATCGGACAATCGTGTTAAATTCTTCCACTACAAACAGCGCCCACGCCTCAAGTTCACTGCATCCAACAACACCACACTATGAAATTGGACGTGACCAAGCAATTTTCAACTCGCTCAGAGCGGGTAAAGGGCATAGACTGCCACCCCACCGAGCCTTGGATCTTGACCACGTTGTACAATGGAAAAATTGAGATCTGGTCCTATGCCACCAACACTCTTGTGAAATCCATCCAGGTCACCGATTTGCCCGTCAGAGCTGGTAGATTCATTGCTCGTAAGAACTGGATTGTGGTTGGCTCCGACGATTTCCAGATCAGAGTGTATAACTACAACACCGGCGAGAAAATCACCCAATTTGAGGCCCACCCAGATTACATCAGAAGCATTGCTGTGCACGCCACGTTGCCGTACATCTTGACTTCCTCTGATGACCTCACTATCAAACTCTGGAATTGGGATAACAATTGGCGCATGGAACGCACTTACGAGGGGCACCAGCATTATATCATGAGCGTCAACTTTAACCCCAAAGATCCCAACACCTTTGCCTCGGCCTGTTTGGACCGCACCGTTAAGGTTTGGTCTTTGAGCTCGCTGACTCCAAATTACACCTTGGTTGCCCATGACGCTAAGGGTGTCAACTACGTCGACTATTACCCTCAAGCCGACAAGCCTTACCTTATTACGTCTTCCGATGATAAGACGATCAAGGTATGGGACTACCAGACTAAATCGTGTGTTGCTACACTTGAGGGCCATTTGGCTAATGTATCCTTCGCCATTTTCCACCCGGACTTGCCTTTGATCATTTCTGGTTCCGAAGACGGAACCGTTAGATTCTGGAACTCCAACACCTTTAAATTGGTCAAGACAGTTAATTACGGCTTAGAGCGCGTTTGGTGTGTTAGTATTTTGCAAAAGTCTAACCTTGTGGCTGTCGGTTGCGATTCTGGTTACGTTGCAATCAAATTGGGTAATGAAGAGCCTATGTTCTCCATGGACAATAACGGAAAATTGATCTACGCCAAAAATTCTGATGTCTACCAATCCATAATAAGACCAACTTCCACTGAGGGCTTGAAAGATGGAGATGAATTGCAGTTGCAACAAAAAGACCTTGGTTCGATTGAGGTCTATCCTCAATCTTTGGCGCACTCTCCTAATGGAAAATTTGCCGCTGTCAGCGGTGATGGTGAGTACCTCATCTATACATCTTTGGCATGGAGATCCAAAGCTTATGGTAAAGCCTTGGACTTTGCTTGGAACATTCACGATTTCTCAAACACTTCCACTTACGCTGTCCGTGAGTCCAAGCTTTCGGTCAAAATCTTCAAGAACTTTCAAGAGCATGTGCTTGTTGATCTTGTGTATGAGGCCGAGAAGATCATCCCAGGTGCCTTACTTGGTGTTAAATCCGTGGGACTCTTGTGCTTCTACGACTGGGAAACTGGATCGCTCGTGAGAAGAGTTGATATTGATGATGACATCCAGGACGTCGTTTGGTCCGACAGCGGGGAGCTCTTAGCTATTTTAGCTTCAAGCGCTTCGGTTGAATCTAGTGATGGTTCTACTGCCGCAGGAGGAAAGACCCATGAGGCCTATTTCTTGAGCTTTGACCGTGGCATTTATGAAGACTCTGTTGCAGACGGTTCTATCAGTACCTCAGAAGGTTCGGAGGCCGCTTTTGATGTCTTGTACACTTTGCCCTCGTCCGAACAGATTTTGTCCGGCAAATTTATTGGTGATGTCTTCGTCTACACCACAGGAACTACCAATAGATTGAACTACTTTGTTGGCGGTGAAATTATTAACTTGAGTCACTTTGATCACAAGTATTACATCATCGGCTACAAGGCCGCTGAAGGCAAGTTGTATTTGATTGACAAATCGTTTCGAGTCATCTCCTGGTTTGTGAATTCCGCTGTGTTGGAGATGCAAACTTTGGTGATGCGTGGCGATCTCGAGCAATTCGCCACCAAAACCATCTTGGATGAAGAAACCGGGGAAGAGATTCCTGACTTGGGAACCGTTGGTCCTGAGCTGTTAAGCGAGCCATACTCTGATTATTTGTCGGGCTTGTCCAAGACTGAACTAAATCAATTGGCTAGATTCTTTGAAAAATTGGGTTACTTGAAATTGTCATATTCGTTATCACAAGACTTTGATTCCAAGTTCCAGATAGCATTGGCAACTGGTGACTTGCCTCAGGCCTACGAGCTTTTAGCAGAGACCCAAAAGTCGAACACTTCAACTGCCATTGCAAACACTCCTAAATGGAAGAAGCTTGGAGACTTGGCCATGAAGAAGTGGCAGATGAAGATGGCAGAGGAATGTTACTGGCTAGCAAATGACTACTCGTCTTTGTTGTTGATTCTTTCATCTTCAAACAAAAAACTGCTGTTGGTTCGTCTTGCTGAGCTGGCTGAACTAAAGGGCTTTTACAATATTGCATTCCAGGCCTGGTGGTTGACAGGAAACACTGAGAACTGTATAAACTTGTTGATTAAGACTGAAAGATTCAGTGAGGCGGCATTCCTCGGTAAGTCGTACGGAGTGTCGGAACAAAAACTTACAGAAGTTACCGATTTGTGGAAGAAGCAATTACAGGCTAAGGGCAAGAGCGCCATCAGTGAACGGCTTATTACCGATTTCTCGGGCATGAATGTCAATGGTAATGCTCTAAAAGAAAATAACGACGCCGCATTAATTGATCTCGAGCACTCCGAGCCAGCTCCTCAGCAGCCCCAACTGAGCGAGCTCTTAGACTTACTGACGGAAGCTTGAAGCCTACGAAATGATTGATGGTTAAGCAAAGGAATTGCTGCTGTGGCGGTCGGAGACCGCACTTTTAAAAATGATATTACTCGACATTAAATACGGCATATTTGTCCATTGTAGAGTGCCGCTTGCCTTGGCACACAAAGAATAAGTCCTGCGTCCGGGGATAACTGGATTTGGTGACGTTGTCGGAGCTCCAGCGGCTAACATTTTCGAAGACCCGCTTCAACCGAGACTCTAACAAGTCCAACTCGGGGTCTGCCAAGTCCACCCGGTTCAAACGAGCGACAAACGTTCCTCCTTTGATCAAAGCTTCGCCACAAAGAAGCAACGCTGCCTCGGTCAAGTCAATAGACATTTTTTGTGGATGCGTGAAGTTCTTTCGGAGCGCCTTGTTGCGCCCACTGCGTATAAATGGGTAACTCTGAGTGTTGTTAAAAAAACCTGACTCCTGAAGGAAAGGAACACAAAGATCTGAAAGAATTAAGTCAGCCTGGTATAGCAGCCGAGAGTCGTCAGCTTTCTTGTCAATGTTCAAATTTAGTCTGCTCACAACATTTGTCAACTCCTGAAGTTGGTCATCAATCCCCGGGAGTCCGTTTTCGGCGATTTCCTGTGCAAGCGGCGACGTGGCAGTAGAGTCTTGGACCGTAAGACTTTTAAACGCCGCTTCTTTAAGCAATTGTAACACGTTGTCGTGAGCTTTCTGTGAAAGTATGCTTCCTTGTGTGGAGAAAGTTCCTCTTGGAGGCTGGGTGTATAGCACGTCGAGCCCTATCATGGTACATTTGCGGTAAATATGTTCACATTTGACACCGTGTAACGCCAGTAGCACTTGCTGAGTATATTGAAACCAAGTTCCGGGAGCGTAGCCTAAATCCACCACTTTGGTGATGCCTCGATGAAGGAATTTGTATTCTTTGTCGATTTGCTGGAATGCCAGTAAAGATCTGCTTTTTCCGTCCGCCACGCGTTCTCTTCTGGAAAGACTTTTGACGGCGTAGTGCCGTATTTGAGTGGTGTGTACCACCGTTCGTAGAGCTAGAAACATAGTAGGGTGTACGCGTGATGCCATGATTATAGACGCGCCACTGGACTATGGTGGAGTGCAGGTTACCGAGGTTGATTTAATTAACAAGACATGAATCAATAGTTGATCAATTCATCAACTATGGAGTTCTAATAAGTAAGAATCTTCTAGCTATTAAAATCAATTTTTTTTTGGTGTTGAGAATGTAAGGTGTAATCTGTGAAGTGGGGCAAAATCTCTCGTTGGCTGCGAAATGTACGCACTCTACCTTAGCTTTGAAATCAAGGAAGCTAAATAGAAAAAAATACAAAAGTAACTAATAAGCGAACTTGGTTAAATTTTCTGAGGAAACAAAAAGTAAACTCCAAGATTTCGGTCTTCCATTCCAAAATAAGTGTGGTTCAAGACGAGTCTATTCAATAATCGAATGGCCATAGTGCACTGTATAAAATGCTAAATTAGGAACTAAAAAATTTGACAGAACAATTTTACGAGAACTCAGTAAAACGTCAATAGTTCACATAATCATAGATTCGCTAATTCAAACTTCTTATAGCTGCTAGGTTGAATGCTGAACATGGGTTGAGTCACGTGCACGAGTCACGCGACCTTAGTGCGGTACTTAGGGCTTACGCCCTAACATCCTGGCATCCCCACTGCGCAGCGAAAAAAAAACTTCGCTGCCCTCACCTCTTCTCTTCATCCTCGTCGAATCTACACTTTACCAAATCCTTTGGGAGACGAACATTATCAACAATGTCTAAGATCACCAGTGCTCACGTCCGTGAGAATGTCCAAAAGTTGTTGGCTCAATCCGAGACCAAGAAGAGAAACTTCTTGGAGACCGTTGAGCTTCAAGTTGGCTTGAAGAACTACGACCCTCAAAGAGACAAGCGTTTCTCTGGTACCTTGAAGTTGCCTCAAGTCCCAAGACCAAACATGACCATCTGTATCTTTGGTGATGCTTTCGATGTTGACAGAGCTAAGTCTGTCGGTGTTGACGCCATGTCCGTCGATGACTTGAAGAAGTTGAACAAGAACAAGAAGTTGATTAAGAAGTTGGCTAAGAAGTACAACGCTTTTATCGCTTCTGAGGTCTTGATCAAGCAAGTCCCAAGATTGTTGGGTCCTCAATTGTCTAAGGCTGGTAAGTTCCCAACCCCAGTGTCTCACAATGACGACTTGTACGCTAAGGTCCAGGATGTTAAGTCCACCATCAAGTTCCAATTGAAGAAGGTCTTGTGTTTGGCTGTTGCCGTTGGTCACGTTGAGATGGAGCAAGATGTCTTGGTCAACCAGATCATGATGGCTTCCAACTTCTTGGTTTCCTTGTTGAAGAAGAACTGGCAAAACGTCGGTTCCTTGGTCATCAAGTCCACCATGGGCCCATCTTTCAGAATTTACTAAGCGATTTATAATTGAAACAAACAGTTTACCTCTGACACCCTGTAAAGTCCTGGTACAACGTAATGTTCACTTAACCGATAGATGATATTAACTAATTCCCCTATGCAATTTGAGATGCGCCCAAATCTTTGGTCAAATTAAGAACCTCTTTCTTTACACGCGAGACTTCGTCTGATGCTCTTATCTCACGACCGTCGTTTTCGTCGTCATCATCATCAGCATCGTCGTCATCATCATCATCATCATCATCATCATCATCATCATCATCATCATCATCATCATCATCATCATCATCATCATCGTTGTTATCGTCGTCATCAATAATCGCGTTGTCATTATCATTTGATCTTGAATCATCGTCATCATCCTGCTCATCAGGGTAGCCACCCAATTTCATGACGATCTTGTTAACAATTTCGTTTGGATCCATCATACCTCCCATACCAATATCACCGTAAGAACCGACGACTTTCTCGACGGGCTTTAAGACCTCCATCCAAGGCATTTCCTCTGATATTAGTCTCAACTGGCGTTTTGTTGTTGCAGCATTGTATGCATGGCTCACCATAGCTGGGGCGAGAAGAATGGGGTAGGTAGTGTTCCACGCTCTGATGACATTTGTCAAAAGATTGTCACATAAACCTAAGGAAATTTTCGAAAGAGTGTTTGCAGTCAAGGGACATACAATCAACATGTCGGCCCAGCGACGTAATTCAATATGCAAAACGGGATCAGATCTACTGCTCCACGTGGTCCACTCATCAGAGTCCCTCCAAACACGAACTTTTTTCGTATTCTCCAAATGCAATAATGCCTCATTCGAAATAAAGTTTTCCGACGCCTTGGTTAAGATAAGCTGGATTGCAATCTTGTCCAGAGTATAGATATCAAACAATTTGTTAATGATAAGTTTGATCTTCATGGTGGAGATGGCTCCACAAACCCCTAGCAACACGTGGATCTTGTTGTCGTCTTGCGGCAACCGAGGATCAATATTGGTTTGCTCTACACAAGCAACGGCACCAGGCAGAGATACGCGGTCTTCACGTTTGAGAGGAGCTGTTTCGGAGCCAGAGGCGGAGGAAGATCCGCTTCTGGATCTGACACCGGACTTGGCAGGTTTCAGCGACTCGTTCACGTGGAAATGTGCATGCACTGAAGGAGACTTATGGTGGATGCCTTGCAGAGGAGGGTTCTTGGTATAATCTAGCTCAGATTGTAAGCCTTCCGATGAATTATCGAAAGCTACCTCAGTAGGGTTCTTCTTAATTTCAAGAGAAGAGCTCAGAGTATTCAAATCCTTGGGTAACATGGCGCCGCCCGCCTTGACTGATTCACGCTGAGAGACAAGCTCTGGCATTTTACTTACATGATCGGTAGGAGGAGAGGAGACTTTTGAGCCAGGAATCAGGCCAGATTTGGAGTTATTGAGAATGGGAGGTGGTGACGGACACCGCAAGTTGGAGATCGCCTGTACGGCGGGAGGGATAGCATCCTGATTGGCAGCAGAAGAAGACTTTTTGTCCTCTGGAGCAGATGATTTTGGAACAGTATCCTCTGTCATAGCAAAATAGGAAGGACTGTTTGGTGTGGACGGGATGAGAGGGGAATTAGAACTGTGGTGTAGGGATTAGAAATAGGTGCAGTGAGAAAAGTGAGACAAATATTGAGGACAAATTTTTGCGAGCGGCAGCCACTGTAGGGATTCGGGTGCGCGATAGGGTAAGGTCAAGACTGGTGGTGCGCACACTGCCCAATAAGAGGGATTGATAAAAGTTTAAGTTTAGAGAGTATGATTGAAACCAAGTTTATATGCAGATCCTTAAAGAAGAATGCGCTTGGAAGGTTTGGGTCTTTCGTAAAATCTTTAGCGAAATAATAGTTCTTGTACTAGATTTTTACATGCACTCAACAGCTTGCTGTGGGTCACGTGCACACCCGTACAACTGCTCGCCACTAAAGAGAGCAGGGTAGAAATAGAAAACAACACGTTTTTCTAAATAAAACATCACGCCACTTTTAGTTTCATCGCTTTAAGCGCGCTTTCTCGGCTATCGATATGAGCTTCGATACGTGGACATTCCGTAGAATGCGCCGTAAACGGAAATCAAAAGGGCATCATTACGCTAGGGAGAACGTTTCGAAGGCAGGGAAAAAGTAGGAAAAAAAAGGAGAGGAAAAGGAGAGGGATAGTGAAAAAGGAAAAAAAAAAGCAGAAAAGAAGCTAGAGATTACAGAAATAAAAGAGCAGGCAATTTATAGCAACACAAAAATCAGAAGAATTTGATTGCAATAAGTCTCTATGATTCGACATTTCTCAATGGTGACCGATGATTGCTTGGTTATTAGCACTGAGTTGAACGCATAAGCGCTGCGATTTGCAAGCCGCGTTTGCAACTACTAGTCTCAGATGAATAAACCTCACGATTCGGGGCTGATAAAGGAGAGAGTAAGAGAAAATCTGCTAGATCGGGAAATTCTTTCTCTTTCTGAAACGTCTCTGCTACCTCTGTTGTCATCGCTGCCAGTGGTGGCCAACCATGCTAACCTCTGTGTATATGTGCTCTCTGCAGTCCTCTGCTCTGTGCCTTTAGGATTAGATATTGGTACAACCGGTCAATTGATGGAAACCCCTTCATTTTTGTTACGTCATTGTATAACAACAAAACTAGCTACACCAATTATTTTTATTTTTCACTTGGGCGCCATGTGTGGATGTTGTGTGGTGTTTTGGGGAAAAGTACCGCAGCGAGTGGGTTACGTGAATCTGCTTCGAATTGGATTCCTGATTTATCAAATTGGTGCATTGGTGCTCATTTTAAATTTTGTGACGCCGCATTCGTTTGCTTATATTATAATGGCTCGATTTTGCCATGGGCTTGCGTGTGGAATGCTTGGAGTGGTGGCGCCTATACTTATCTCTCGTATATGCGTATTTACCTCCCGCAAGCACGACTTCCTATATGCATGTCACCTTACAACGGGAATCGTGATGGTGAGTTCTAGCAGCTTATTTTTCTTCAATGTCAATGTTGAGTTTCTAATTTTATTCTTCCAAACTCTGTTGGCTCCATTGGCCATTGCGCTATCGCTAACTGTGCCATCTCTTGACACACATCCAAAAGAAGCTTTAGTGAAATTAGCAAAAAACACTCAAGATGATAAGGTGTTTATGAAGGCGCTTGAAATGATGATAGCTACTCGAGAAGAGCCGGCGCCAATCAGCAACAGTCGCTCACGGCTTTTGGCGTGCAGCTCTCTCATGGCGCTTCAACAATTGACAGGCGTTGGGTTCTTTTTTTACTTTGGAAAGCTTCTATTTGAGCTGGTGGTACAGACGCCGTCGATCCACCGATATTCGGCATTATGTCTTGGCCTTTGCAGTTTAGGTGGCACGCTTGTGTCGTACCCATTGATGAAGTACGGCAACTTATACAAAGGCTTATTGTTTGGACTGCTAGCGAACACCGTAATGTTGACGACATTCACAATTTTAGGCCTAATGTTTTCTGCCGGTCATGACTGTAACGGAGTCATTGGCTACTGCATGCTAGTGGTGGCATGTATGTTTCAGTTTGTTTTTGCGTCCAGTTGGGGCCCATATGTTGGACTTGTTTGTGTCGAAATTTCCGAAGCCAGTAGTGCAATCTTGAGCACTTCCGTGCTTGTTGGCTGGGGTACTAACATCCTAGTCATGGTCACGATGCCTGCACTTGTGCGGACTGTGGGCTACGGTGCAATTTCTATTTTTGCACTATTTTGCGCTCTTCTGGCGGCGATAACTTGGACCCTTGAACAACGATATGATAAGTGAAAACTCGAATAGTTCAGCAATTAATTCTGGAGAATTGATTCTGAAGACTGTCATCATGTTATGGTCCGAATACTTATATGGATTTGGGTGGTATGGTGCTGTGAGAGAAGACCTGCATGCAGGGCTAAAGCGGGAGCATATGCACGTCCGCTCGGACCGAGTCTAATTTAGGGTCTTTTGCACGACAAGCCTCCGTCAGCTTGGCCAACTGTAATTAAGATACCGTTTTTATGCCATAATACGCTGCCACGCAGGCACACTGCATGGTGCTAAACGCGAAATCACACATGATATTCCTGCAGTACGCTCAACTGAGAAAGCCAGGGGTCAGTAAATAGGAATCACAGCAATAGGCAATAAATATATAAGATAGGATCACTACAAAAGTCAATTAAGTAGATTACAAACATGCACGCTCCTCTCGGCGGCAATACTACTGACGCTTCTTGCTGCTGCGTAACAATGAAGGAAATCAATCCAAGAATGCAAGACAGGCCGACCATCATGCAGTGCGGTTAAAGTGCCTGGTTGGTTCCTCGGCACTCCTTCTCTTTGGAGGCGCCTTCTCAAAGTCAAGGTCATAGCTCAAACAAAGGGCTGAATAAGAAAAAGAAATTTTCTTTAATTTAGTATTGTGTCTAAGTTTGCCTGCATCCTTACAAAATCACATCTTGACTGACCAAGAAGTCACCCAAGCTTTTCGTAACCCTATGCGTGGTTGCATGCACGGTTGCATGCACAATTCTGACTATTTTCATGCGGCGTACCCAATAGTGCATGTGTTTTGGGCTACCGGCGCGCAATTCCTCAACTCCAACATGCATACTAGGTAAGCGAGGCCTAGAAAGATGAGCGGGCATAGTACGAAAACGACGTATCAGGCACCGAAAGTTGGAGCCGTGAATAGGAACCCTATCTATATGTGAAAGACAAAAATTCCATAATTTTACGGTCCTCATCACTAATAGCAGTCTGCGGCTGGTACCCAGAAGATGCGTCCTGCAACTAAGGAACTCATGTTGCATGAATAAATTTCATCCAAACTTATTGTGTGCCAAACGTATTGGCTACTTCAAGCATCCACGCTCAAAGTTCCGGGGCGAGTACGTTGCTGGCTTTAAATAATGGGTACTTCAGTTTTCCTTTAACCACATTACACCAAATTCCCTCCCACCCGTTTTCGATCCTATCCCTTTTTTCGTCCTAGCCCCTATTACTCGGCGAACTCTACATCCATTCACTTGTGTTTGTTTGTGAACGACCAAATAGACTACGGTGTCTGCCTAGTGACCCTGAGACGATTCTATTGCAATTGACATTTGTGACGACTTAACTTTTTGTTGACCATTGTTGATCTCCATATCCAATCTGCGCTACTTTTCCCATGTCCCGTTCCGAAACGCCCAAGATCCAAACTTATTATCCCCTGCCATCAAATATTCTTTTCATCCCACTCTTTAGTTTTGTGGATTCTGTGATCATAATTTGTGCCATTGGTGATCAAAGCTGGTGATTTTCTTTGAACAATTTCTAGCGGCTCGTTCTCGCCGTACCTTGTTCAATTTATTGAATTTTTTATTTTATTTTTTTTTTTGCATGGCTTCAGACGAAGAAAAGAGCAAGCGCTCACGAACCCGATCTGGGTGCTTCACTTGTCGAGATCGTCACATGAAATGTGATGAGCAGCTTCCTGTGTGTCAAAATTGTATCAATTCCAAGAGAAAGTGTCTCAGAGGAATTCGGCTTAATTTCACTCAGTATACGCTCTACGATCCCAAAGACCCTTTGAATGGTATTACTAGGCCCGCTAGTTACCGCATTATTGACCAATCGATTCCTGTGGCTTCTTTATACAAAAATGGCTTGAAACTTTACGAAACTTGCCGCCATCTTCACTCTCTACAGGATTTACAAGATGCTCAAGACTCGCTTTCTCAAGATTTGAAGCTCAATATTAACCAGGCCGCTCTATATATGGAGCCAGTGAATAAACCAATCGAGGATGCCAATTTCAATGACCTTGAACTGGCCAATTTCGTGGCTAGCACCCTGATGGGTGTCCCTATGGACCCATGGCTGTTTTCTCAACCACTTACCGATAATTACTCATTTAACTTTACCGAAGATACAGTTTTGGAGAACTTCGATATCAGGAACCTATTGATGAATCCAGCAGCTGCAGACACTCAGTTGCTCGAGCTCAAGAGTGCGTCTTTGTTTGAACCTGAGGCGAAATTTCCACCTCCAGACTCGGCGCCTTCAAGACGAACTCGAAAGTGCGTTTCATCGGAAAACACCATAAGTAATGAGAATTCCGAAAAACTTGTCAATTTGTTGAACTCAGAAAAATATTTTTGGCTTCTTGATTTGTTCAACGAGTTGGGCATTTGGAAATCTTCCATCCCGAACTACGCCGCCCGTCTAGCGCAGACCAAAGAAACTAAGGACTCCAAATCGCGAGCAAAAACCCTCCTTCTTGAATGCTTACTATGTTGCTGCAAAGGAACTTCTTTGGCCAGGATGGAAACCGCATGTCGTAGCCAGCTTGAATGTTGGCAGAGATTCGAAACAAGAGACGTGGCCACGTCAACTTTCAAGGAATTTGAACGGGTATTGATATCCAATGTTTTAATAGTCAATGCCCTTCTTCTTCATGCCATGGAACCGGACTTTACCACCTCTAAGCAGTTTGAGGTTCTCCTCGCTACGCAAGGCCGACTTCTCCACAAATTGGCTGCCAGATTTCAAAAAATCCCAGAGTCCAGGACAAGAAAACTTGACGGATTTGTATTCACCATTGCATCGTTCCAGGCGCTTGTTATTCTTCGTTTTTTTATGCAGACGCGCTTGAAAAAGCTTGATTTTGCTGGAGCCCGGCCCATGAATGACCAACAGAAAGCGTCATTCGATCCGTTGGCCACTACTCTCGACCCTAGAGTTTTGTCGGAACCCACTCCCAATGTGACCGAATTTTTCACCCTCAGCAAGTTGGAGCTGACGTGCTTGAAAAATCGGTTCCACGACCTTGACCTCAATACTGGCAAGTACGCCTCAGACTCCGCCAAACTACGGGCACAGTTCTGGAAACTCTGTCTCACCACTAGTTGCGGAAGCATTCAGAATCATGCCAATTTCAAGGAGTTTCAGAATATTGATCCACTGTGTGTGCTAATGCCCAATGACAAATGCATAGCGCTTAATATCGTATCAGCATACACCAAAACTCTACAAGACCCGAACACCCGAGTCAGTCTGGAACATATGTTCCAGCAAATCCAAGCATCGCTCATGAACCCAAAAGAGAAAAAAAATTGGATGGACTATTTTGGCTGGGCACGTACGGGCGTGTGATCTACATCTTCATGACCTGGAATTTCTGGCATGTCACCGTGTCTTGTATACAGGGAAAACGCGCAGGCGATGGTGCCAATAAATGCTTTGCGTATTCGATTTTGGCGGGCCACTCATGTGATTAGCACAAGCACTGTAAATACTTACGCATGTGTAATGCGGTACGTACATGTTATTTATCATACCACAACCTTTGGACTTTGGTAGAGCCCTCGATCCAATCAACTCAGCAAGCGGCTATGTACAGCGTCATGCATATGAATCAACTTTTGCTCCCAAAGGACCTTTATGCATGAGCTAATTCCGCCCTTGTGATATATCTTACGAGGCGGGCCGCGCATATTGAGATCCTGAGGCATCTTTGCAGGAACATATCTGTATACAAGCCTATCTGTGCGTTTTAAATGCCGCACATGCGTGAAGTGGTACACGAAGGTGCGTCAAATGGCCAGAATTCATGCGTCGCTTAGCCAAATTTTAAGGCCAAGCCAAATCGTTGCGCTTAAAATCGCATGCCGTCTTAGGCGCCTTGTTACCAACCATGAAGATCTGAACCTTTTTTTTTGTCTCGTAATGCGATCGCTCACAACGCTCCAAATACGAACATCTTCGGTTATAAACCCTATTTCGGATGTTGGCGTGCGTATGAATATTGCCATTGTTTTGAAGTCTCATATCCAACAAAACCGCCAAGAGGAGTTTTTCATGTCCTATTTCGTCTCTAATTATGCCTAATATTTCCCAGCGATAATTCATGAAGACGCTAGGAATATGCCTGATCGACTTCTAGAAGACGTCCTGCATACGAGTTAAAGCCCTCTACCACAGCTATTACCCGCACGTCACGTGACCGAGCTCGCAATGGAAAATTTCTTTCGCATCTCCCTAGCCGAATCATTACCATGTCTCAAGGAACCCTTTACGCTAACGAGAAGATCAGAGGAGTCATTGCAAGTGCTCTTGTCAAGCACTTCAATTTGGATATCAAAGTTGTCAACCCATCTGATTGCTCCACCTACAAGAAGACCTTCCCATTGGAGAAGGTTCCTGCCTTTGTGGGTCCTAAGGGAGTCAAATTGACTGAAGTCATTGCCATTTCCATTTACTGTATGTATTTTCTACCACATTGAGCTTGTTGTTTCATGATGAGAGTTTTTATTTTTTACAGTTATCCCTGTCTTAACATATAATGTCGAGAATTTGTAAATCTGACATAACAACAAACAAATCCATTGGCTCATACTAATATCAGTCCTTTCCCTTGTCGACGGCCACAAGTTGTTGGGCAAGAACAATCTCGAGTACGCTGAGATTCTCAGATGGATGTCCTTCACCAACTCCGAGTTCTTGGTCAACTACGCCAAGATTGTCTTCCCTATCCTCGGAAAGGTCCCTTACAACAAGAAGCAAGTTGACGAGTCTCAAGATGCTTTGAAGACTATCGTCTCTGTCTTCGAGGACAGATTGTCTAAGTACACCTACTTGGTGGGCGAGAGATTGTCCTTTGCTGACTACTTCGCTGCCCTTCAGTTCGCCAGAGGCTTCGAAAGCTTGTTCGGTACTCAATGGAGAAAGCAACACCCAGCCATCACCAGATGGTTCAAGACCGTGTCTGCTCAACCATTGTTCAAGGCTGGTATCCCTGAATTCAAGTACGCAGACAAGCCAATTGAGTACACTCCACCAAAGAAGGAGAAGAAGGCCGCTGCCCCAGCTGCCAAGAAGGAGAACGCTCCAAAGCCAGCTGCCAAGGAGCCAGAGGCTGCTCCAGCCGAGGCCCCAAAGCCAAAGCACCCATTGGAGGCTTTGGGCAAACCTAAGCAGGCTTTGGACGAGTGGAAGAGAGTCTACTCCAACGAGGAGACCAGAGAGACTGCCATTCCATGGTTCTGGAAAAACATGTACGACCCATCTGAGTGGTCTTTGTACAAGGTTCAATACAAGTACAACGACGAGTTGACCATGACCTTTATGTCCAACAACTTGGTTGGAGGTTTCTTCAACAGATTGTCTGCTTCCACCAAGTACTTGTTCGGTTGTATGGTTGTTTACGGTACTAACAACGACAACGGTATCACCGGTTTCTTCTTGGTCAGAGGTCAGGACTTTGCACCAGCTTTCGATGTCGCCCCAGACTGGGAGTCTTACGAGTACACCAAGCTTGACGGTTCTGACGCCGAGGTCCAGAAGTATGTCAACAACATGTTGGCCTGGGACGAGCCTGTTGAGGTTGATGGCAAGAAGATTGAGATTGCCGACGGTAAGGTTTTCAAGTAATCATACTTAATTGAGATTTTCATATCCATCAATTGTAATGTATGCGAAGTGAAGTCGCAGTTAAAGACTAATTCCGTTTTAGTATTTTAAATAGACATAAAAGTACGATTTCAAGAGCTTGAAGAAAACTTTCACCCGATTGAGAAACTCACCTGATCGAGAAACTTACACGATTTAGAAACTTACTCGATTTAGAAATTTGTTTAGAGTTCATGCTCAGTAGTAGCTCTTCTTCTACCTTTAAACGTTAGTGATCGCGGATGAGCGAGTGTTTTTTTCGTGTGCTTATATGCCCGAGCAGAATACTACGACCAAAATCGCGAACGAACCTTTTCAAATCACTACACGCCATGATGTCCAGAAACCAGATCATCAGGACCGTCAGGAGAAAACCGCTTGCATTGATAGGGGTTTTGTCCTTGTTTGCTGTTGTTTATTACATGTTTTTTAGTGGGTCGAGGTCGTCCGATTTGTACTCATCAACCAAAGCCAAATACTCCTACACCAAGAAAAACAATGGATGGTTAAGTGGAACCAAGAAGGACTCGGTAATCTTGAAGAATTTACCGAAAAACCACATTCTGCACTACGATTTGAATTTGTTAGATGCTAACGCCAAGGCGTCCATGTACACCTCGGAAGTGTTGATTTTAACCCCTATGTCACGGTTCTACCCCGAATACTGGGATAATTTGGTCAAGATGAGCTACGATCATAAGCTTGTTTCATTGGGATTTATTTTTCCAAGAACCAGCGAGGGTGATGAGGCATTGAAGCAGTTGGAGAAAGCCGTTAAGGTAGTGCAACTGGGCCCTCAAAAGTTCAAGAAAATCACCATCTTAAGACAAGACACGCAGTCTTTACCGTCACAAGACGAGAAGGATAGACATGCGTTGAGTGTTCAAAAAGAAAGGCGGTCAATGATGGCGTTGGCCCGAAATCTGTTGGTGTTCACCACTATTGCTCCCGCCACGTCGTGGGTTCTTTGGTTAGACGCTGACATTGTCGAGACGCCCAGCACCATCATTCAGGATATGATGTCACACAACAAACCAGTGCTCAGTGCTAACGTTTACCAGAGATATACAGAGAATGGTGTTGCACTGATCCGGCCTTACGATTACAACAATTGGGTGGAATCAGAGGAAGGCTTGAGAATTGCATCTTCCATGCAAGATGACGAGATTATTGTCGAGGGATACGCCGAGATCGCTACCTATAGGCCGTTAATGGCGCGTTACTATGACGAAAAGGGAGACAAGAGCGTGGAGATGCAATTGGATGGAGTTGGCGGAGGGGCGGTCTTGGTGAACGCAGACGTACACAGAGATGGTGCTATGTTTCCACCTTTCCCATTCTATCATTTGATTGAGACAGAGGGCTTTGCCAAGATGGCCAAGAGACTAGGGTACGAGGTCGTGGGCTTGCCCAACTATTTGGTGTATCATTACAACGAATAGCTGGTTATAGAGTAATACAGGAGACAAAGCGAGAACCGCGAGACATCGCATACCAAATTCCTTGGTTCCGAGGTATTTAGACTCATGAAGAGATTTCCAGAAGATCTATGGTTATCATGACGAGGATGAAGTAGGGAAATAGAAACAGGACCGTTTCAGAGATATGGAAGCAATCTCGCATGGGTATCAGTGGGGTATACTAATTAGGAAATCCAAGATTTCATTATGTCCATAAAAAGGCGTACAATGAAGATAAAAAGTGAGAAATTTAATAGACTATGAAATTCCAAAATGGATACAGGGATCTACACTAGAATTTAAGGAGGAAATTGGAAGTCTAATTATAATTAAGAACTGGGAAAAGAAATAAATATTAGGAGGACAAAATGAAAACATATACATTAAAAATAAAATATAAATTCTGAAACAAGAAATATGCACACAAAAATGAATAGTAGCATTACAAAAACAAATAGTAAAAATATTTAAGTATCTGATTATATATTAATAAAGACCCAAGCAAAGGAAGCACTGCCCTGCAGCTAACGGCGCGGAGATGGAGTAGCGCTAGCTGCAGTCCGTATCAGGACCATCGCAGAAAAAAAAAAATGCGATGCCTCAAAATACCAGCTCATCTTCTCTAGGCTAAACAATCACAATGCAACTAACCTGGAAGGACATCCCTACGGTGCCCACGGCCAACGACATGTTGGACATCGTACTTAACAGGACCCAGAGAAAAACTCCTACGGTCATCAGAGCCGGATTCAAAATTACCCGTATCAGGGCTTTCTATATGAGAAAAGTTAGGTTTACCGCCGAGGGCTTTGCAGAGAAGTTGACAGATATGTTGTCAGGATTCCCAAACATTAATGACGTGCATCCATTCCATAGAGATTTGATGGATACGTTGTATGAAAAGAATCACTACAAGGTTTCTTTGGCGGCCGTATCCAAGGCCAAAACTTTGATTGAGCAGGTGGCCCGTGACTATGTCAGATTGTTGAAGTTTGGTCAATCTTTGTACCAATGTAAGCAGCTAAAGAGAGCTGCTTTGGGACGTATGGCAACAATCACAAAGAAATTAAAGGATCCTTTGGTATATTTGGAGCAGGTTAGACAACATTTGGGCCGTTTGCCATCCATCGACCCTAACACCAGAACTTTGCTTATTTGCGGTTACCCCAACGTTGGTAAGTCATCATTCTTGAAGTGCATCACCAAGGCGGACGTGGAAGTGCAACCATACGCATTTACCACCAAGTCTTTGTACGTGGGTCACTTTGATTACAAATACTTGCGGTTTCAAGCCATTGATACACCAGGTATTTTGGATAGACCTACGGACGAAATGAACAACATTGAGATGCAGTCCATCTATGCCATTGCTCACTTGCGTTCGTGTGTGATGTACTTTATGGATTTATCTGAGCAGTGTGGTTTCTCCATCGAGGCGCAAGTTAAATTATTTCACCTGATTAAGCCATTATTTGCCAACAAGTCTGTAATGGTGGTGATGAACAAGAGTGATATTATCAAGGTGGAGGATTTGGAGCAGGACAAACAGGATCTCTTGAACTCCATCTCCGCCACTCCAGGCGTCGATGTCATGCATACATCATGCTATGAGGAAGAGAATGTGATGCAGGTTAGAAACCAAGCATGTGAGAAGTTGTTGACTGCTCGGATTGAGCAGAAGTTGAAGGGTACCGCTCGTGTGAGCAATGTATTGAACAAGATCCACGTGGCCAGACCACAGGCTCGTGACGACGTGGCTAGACCCGCTTATATCCCTGAAGGTGTTAATATCATGGAGAAATACGATCGTGATGACCCCAACAGAAGACTTTTATCCAGAGATGTGGAGGAGGCCAATGGCGGAGCTGGTGTGTTTAATATCAACCTCAAAGACTTTTACATGTTGGAGGATGATGAGTGGAAGCAAGACACCATGCCGGAGGTGTTGGACGGTAAAAACGTTTACGATTTCTTGGATGCTGACATTGCGGCTAAATTGAAGGCTTTGGAAGAAGAAGAGGAGAAGTTGGAAGCTGAGGGATTCTATGACTCGGACCTGGACATTGAGGACGAGGATGATGAGCTTATTCATGAGAAGGCAAAGTGGATTCGTAACAAGCATGCAGTGATGAAGGAGGAGGGCATTACACGGAAGAGTCTCAAGAATAAGGCGATGATGCCACGTGAGAAAGTTAAGAGAACCCATTCGCAGATGGAGGAGCACTTGGATTCTTTGGGTTACGACACCAGTGCATTGAAGAATAAGCCACGCACCAAACAAGGTGTCACTGGTGTAGAGATCTTGAAGAGAAACCAGGGCATCAAGAAGAAGGTGCAAGCCAAGAGACAGCCTTTGAACCAGCCCGACAGATACAATGATGGTGTGGCTGATGGGGCCTTGCGGTCGCAGACTGAGAGAATGCAAAAGTTGCAACGTAGAGAGAGAAACAGAATGGCCAGACAAGGAGAGGCTGATCGTCACACAGCCGCTGCCATGCCCAAACACTTATTTTCTGGTAAGAGAGGGTTCGGTGCTGACCGTCGTTAGACGCTACATAGGTTACATAATATTGTGCATTGGAATAGATATTCGTACGTATACTGAGTTTAGGATCATGAAGGGTTGAGGATTTAAGTATTAAATGAATAAGTATTAACTGAATAAGTATTAAGTGAATGAGTATTAAGTGAATAAGTATTGACTGAATAAGTTTTAACTGAACATGTTTGAATTGGATAATGAATGGATAAGAGATGTTTATAACCCATGTTACGTCATTTATTGTTCGTTTATGATATCTAGTTAATGTATGTTTAATGTAAAGTTACTTTTAGTTTTCTATAATTAAAGATTAAGTGTTCTTATTAAGTATGCATATAAATAGCAAAAAGGATAGTAGAATGATTTGTTCTTTATTGGTTAGTTGAATGATTTGTTCTTTATTGGTTAGTTGAATGATAGTAGATTTAACGAGTGTTGATGATATGTGGTAAATAGAATCTTGATAATTTGTTGTGGTGCAATATATAATGCAATATAGAGTAGTTGACAAGCTCGGAAGCAAATAATGGATGAGACGGAAGATACTTTAAAAAAACGCTGTGGTTGGTGAGCCATTGATTTACCCATGTTTGAAATTTAAAGATATGAGGATTGAAATAGATTGTGAGGGATTTCATAAAAAAATCGATCGCCACATTCCACTTATATCATAACGATTTCAATCTTAAATGTAATATGGGTAGTATGGGATGATTTTCTCAAGAGCTTGTAACTTGATCCATTTTAACTTATTTTTAAAAATTTGACGTTGCTTTAACAAATGCAAAGGGAAGAAATGATTAAAGCATTAAATTAAGTATAAACGTATGCTTATAAGTATACCCTTGTAATTAATCATTGGTGCTTGTATACTGATGGAATATGCTGATATAGTGAGTGATGGTGATAATGCGATGGCGATACGGCAATAGATGGTGATAGGCTAAGATTGTCACTTATCTCATTGTGATGAGCCCCAGTGGCAAAAATCGGCGTTTCAAGCAGATTAACCAATTGAGAATGAAATTTCTCATATCTTGCTTCGTTCCACATTCAAGGCTGCCAAAGCTGCGATAAAAATTTTAAAACAAAAAATTAAACCGCATTAAGCAACCACCACAGTATTAATACAAGTTTCATTATTGTTAAATGAAATTTTATTTTACCAGCTCTTAACCTATATGTGAGACATGAGTGAGACATAAAAGCGGAATGCCGCATTTACCATGCATGAGTGCGCAGCTGTGCAGGATGCATCTTCTCCCTACTATACGTCGAGCACTCCTCGGTTTGTTGGCGAGCAGCTCTCATAAGAATGTCGGCCAATTCCCGAAGCGTCAGCGTGTACCCAATATCTTGTGTGCGTTGTCGACGAAGAAAAATTAAATGCAACAAGATCAAACCGTGCAATCATTGCACTCACAAGGGTACTCCCTGTGAGTTTCCAACTACCTACCGCAACAAAATCTTCAATGATGATGTATCGGAAATTATTATTAAAGACGAAGAGACTCTGGAAAGCTCTGAAGGTTTAGAGTTTACGCTGTCTGCATCGCCATCGGTATCGAAACTTGAAGAGGAGTTGCTGTTCCTTCGGATTAAGAGCTCTCAGATGGAGAAGACATTGCAAGAATTGACTCGCGGCAATCAAAATTCTTCCTGGGATGAGGATAATCGTGATGAGAGGATAAAGGTCAAAGGTGAGACTTCTGAGAAGGGTGAGAAGTATTACGGGCCGCTCCTGTCTAATAATATGGTGGAGGAGATGCAAGATATCTCTGACAATAAATTATCACGGACCAAAAGTATAGGTCATCACTCGTGGACTAGCAATTCTCATAACCAGCATCCCGTGACGGATTCGGATTCTGATACTGTGGATTATCTGTTTCACAAAAAGCCCTTACCTTGGGTTCTTGAAATTGGCGCTTCTCAACAAAAAAACGAGCGGGCCCTAAAACTTTTGATCAATAACTTCTTTGAAACCAGGAGTTACGATTACTTTGTGTGCCGGAAAAATACTCTTGAATTGGTGGATAAACACGCCTCCATGAACAACTTTGGTTGCGAGATTGACGACGAGCTTCTCGTCTTGTATATGATTTTGCTTCTCCTGGTTACAAGATTGACTCCTTCAAAGTATAACGAATTAGGGCGCTCTCCGGTGAGCGGTTACGCTGCGCTTTGGGGCGAAACTGATGTGCTTAAGAAACTCCTTTTCCGGGGCTTTTCTCAACTTCGCCATAACCTTCTAAATGAGTCATACGTCACGGTGCAAGCCTACATCTTGTGTACTGAATGGGAATTCCTAGAGGGACGCTATGAGGAGTCGTGGTCCATGATGTTTCACTCGTGCTCAATAGCCTATGCGTTGGGGTTGCATGTTATTCTCAAGCCCAACAAGTTTCTGAGAGAGACTTCCAGTCAATTGGATAAAGATCAACCAACAGGAGACTTCGAGACTTTCGAGCAATATAAAGAGGACTACTTCCTGAACAAGTTGCCCAAAGTTAGGGTATGGTTTGCCTTGCGGTACTTGAGTGCGCAAATGTGCTCGATTCTTGGAAGACCCAACCCAATTTTGTTACAGACTAACCCGGTGTCTTTGCCCACGGTGAAGGCCACCAAAGAATCAGAGGCAAAGGAGCAAGACAAGTTGATTAATGCCCTCTTGAAGTCAGGCTTGAGTGAGTGCTTGAGACTTTCAAATTTGAACCTTATCGAGAGCTTCATGCACGAGATCCCCATGGAAAATGTGTTGAAAATTGAGGATAAGTATA